>ML777112.1:565898-611747 GCA_009831015.1 Picea engelmannii
AAAGAGTATTCTATTTATTATTGAGTCATTATTAATTAGATCAATCCCCTTTTGTGGATTGATCATGTCGGGCATTGTAAATGACCAAATCCCCTTTTGTGGATTGGTCAAACCCTAATTATATTATGCTAATTAAGAAGTCACCCCTTAGGCCTAATTAAAGTGGTTTTAACCACTAATAAAAGAAGTCGGCCATGCCCAGTGAAGAGACACCTTTACAGTTCCTACCAACCAGTATAAATAAAGGAGGCTAGCGCCTCATTTGTTCACTCACTTAGCTCACACATCTAGTGCACAAGTTTGAAGGAAGTTGCAGTTGGAAGAAGGAAGAGAGAGGTGTGCCATTGATCAGTCTTGGATATTCTCGAGAACAAGGTGGTTGATGCACTAAGTAGGAGGGTGCATGAGATGCATGCTACATCCATTAGCATGTACCAATCAAATTTGAAATATAGGATTCTAGAGGCTTCAAAATCAGATCATAAATACATGGAGGTAAAGGAAAAACTTCAAAAAGGTAATTTATAGCAGAAAGTTGAAGACTATAATATGGAAAATGATGAATTTCTCAGGTACATGGGTAGAATTTATGTGCCAAATTCCAGGGAATTGAAGAATATGATATTGGGAGAAATGCATAATGTGCATTATGCTGGAATCTCAGGTTACCAAAAAACTATTGCAGCTGTTAAGAGTCAATATTATTGGTCAGGCATGAAGAAATAAGTTGCTTATTTTATTGCCAAGTGTTTGGAATATAAAAAAATCAAGGATGAGCACATACACCCATCTAGTTTGCTACAACCATTACCCATTCCTGAGTGGAAGTGAGAAGTTGTAACAATGGATTTCATCACCAAGCTACCCAGAACAACCAAGCAACATGATTCCATCATGGTGGTGGTGGACAAGCTTACTAAAGCTGCCCACTTATTCCAATAAAGCTCACTCACAAGGAAATCAACATTGTTGATATTTATATGAGGGAAATTATTTGACTGCATGGTATACCCAAGACCATTATGACAGATAGAGACCCAAAATTTACCTCAAGTTTTTGGAAAGGATTATTCGAAGGATTTGGAACCAATTTGAACTTTAGCATGACCTATCATCCAAAGTCAGATGGGAAAACAAAGAGAGAAAATCAAGTGATTGAAGATAAGTTGATGATGTATGTGATGTATAAACCATCCAAATGGGAGGATAACTTGCATTTGGTGGAATTTGCTTATAACAATGGGTATCACGCATCCTTAAAGATGAGCCCATTTGAAGCCATGTATGGAAAAAAGTGCAACACACCGGTAAGTTGGGACAACCCCGCGGACAGAGCAGTGGTTGGGCCAGAATTACTCAGGGAAATGGAAAAGAAAATGATGAAAATAAAACATAAATTAAAGGCTACCCAGGATAGGCAGAAAATATATGCTAATATAGACAAAACCCATAGAGAATATAAATTGGGTGACCATATGTTCTTAAAAGTAAAGGCCAAGAGAATTTCCTTGAAATTGGGAAATTGTTCAAAGCTGGCAACTTGTTATTGTGGGCCATTTGAAATCCTAGAAAGGACTGGGCATGTAGCATACATGATTGCTTTACCTGCATCAATGTGTATTCATAATGTATTCCATGTATCATAGCTTAAAAAGTATGTACCTGGTGCGAATCATGTCATTGATTGGAATGTGATTCAGATGGAGCAGGAAGGCGACTTTCAAGTGCATTTGGTGTGCATATTCGACCGAAATATCAAGTAGCTCCGGAATCGATCCATAGGTCTAGTATAGGTCCAATGGACCTGGTACGATCCCAAGGATGCAACTTGGGAGCATGAAGACGATATGCAGGCAGAGTATCCACATATTTTTGAAAACTATTAAAGTTTTGATTGTATATGTGTATATACTACACTGAGGACAATGCATAAATAAGGGGGAGGGGAATGTAATACCCCTAGGCCGAACCCCAATTGTACATATAAATGTAAATGTTTTATAGGCTGGTGAGACAGGTTGTTATAGGCCAGAAGGCTTATGTGGTTATTAGGCCGGAGAGCCTAGATGCTAAAGGCCAGTGAACTTATTTATGTAATATGTAAACACTCATATTATTAATAAAGTACATCACTACTACAGACCAACCCACAAATGAGTATGGGGGAATAAACTCCACTAGAAAGGGAAAGGGGGGATAAGAGTCTAGGAAGGGGCTAAGATAGGGGGCTTAATCCTAATGGAATATTATATTAGTATTCCTTAAAGCTAAAGTAATGAATATGAATATATCCTAAGTTCTAAAGTAGGACAAGGGAGTCCCTTGGGTGTCAAGTGTCTTAAAAGACACATGCATATATATATATATGTGTGTGTNGGGGGGGGAGGGGGGACATAGTGCAAGGGGGGATTATTCCTTCACAGAGGCATCTTTGAATGGTACTCGATGGTACTAGAATGCAACAGGAACTTGTACCTATACTGGTTAGCTTAGGAGATGAATTGAAGAAGCGGGTTTTAAGGCCCGTAGGATTGAAGAAGCAGGTTGTTAGGCCCGTAGGACTGAAGAAGTGGGTTGTCAGGACCATGAGCATTCTCTCCAAGAGAGAGAACTGCTAGGAATTGATTTACCAAGGTTCCAAACTGCAACTATAGGGCTCTAATATTTCCTGTCTGACCTATTTCTGAAGCCTCAGAAGGGAAGTGGGGCAACCAAAAGATTGTTGATCAAAGAAGGGGCACACTTCCTATGGTGGGACATGCATGTGGGGAAAGAGAGACTGTAGGATGTTAGTTTGAGTAGGCACATGTGTCTGAGTTCATATGTTGTTAAAAAGACCTCAGCCTGGGATAAAAACCCTTTACCCTGGTGGAATTTAGCCCCAGCTCGGGGGTGACCCATTGCTGAGAGTTACGAGTAGTGCAGTCTAAGGTTGGGAGGAGCGTGGAAGGTCTGCATGTAATTGGTGTTTATTTCCTGAGATAAGTTTCATTCATGTGCTTATTTCAATTACTCTGTCTGTGAAATTATGAGTTTCTATCATGGAATCTATGTTGTTAAATTCTATATATGAATTTTTGTTGTTCCATGCATGTTGTTATTAGTTCTGCTTAACTTTGTTCATATGAAAATTTTATTATTTAATTTAATGGTATCATAATTCGTAATTCTGTGTGGGGTGGCCCAACTCAGGGCTAGGAACGTTACAAGAGCATTTTTGTTGAGTCCCTGATAATGGGGATGTTACAAATTGGTATCAGAGCTGATAATGAGAGAATTTTGCATGATGTGGCCTAGTCGCAATGGCTGGGTACATTACACTTGCATATTGTCAAGTTAAGAGTGAAGATCACGAATTCATTGGGATGAAGAGTCAAGGGGATGCACTGTCAAAGTTGAGCATTTTATTTGTTAGTGTAGATTATATTTAATTAGTTGCATATCATTCATAGGATACATCCCAATAAGTTAATACCTTGTGGTTGCACATGAAGGTGAATCGATTTCAATGTGAATACATGAGTTTTATATATGGGCTCCCATGTTGCCTAATTTGACCAAAGGGATGGAAAAGTACCCTCTCATTAATGAAGAAGAGACTAGTGGTATGGATCTATACTCACCAATCAATATCCTTAGGTGACCACATGCATTAATGGGTTGCGAAATTTCTTGAGCCATGCTACTACAAGTGTCTCATGAGTATCGAAAGAATTCCAATGCAATTGTGCAACTAATAAAGGAGCAATCGTGTGACCTACATGATGGTCAACCTTAAGTTTGACTCGTATTTTAAATGTGCAATGGGCCTACAATCCATGTGTTGGGTGTATTAGGTGTGATTATTTAGGCTAAAATGACATAATATCTGAGGTGAACGAAATTGGTGTGATAACAATCATCCTCTAGTCTAAGTGTCTTTGTGTAGGATTCCCACCAAGTTTGGGAATGTCCCATTAGCTTTAATTTGGAAATGTAATGATTTTCTCTTCTCTTATATCATGCACACTGGAATAAAATCCTAACTATTACAACCAATTACTTATTTTAACTGCATTGACCTCACCTTCATAGGTCTTGATGTCCACTTTGAATTCTACCTTAAAAAGAGGCTAAGAGGATATGTTGTTGGAGATTCTTATTTCTTTATTTGGCTCTTCTTTATCTTCAAGTTTTCCATTAGAGCTGGTGTCCTCATTAGAACCAACAAAGTGCTTGAAGGGCCCAAACTTGCATTCTAGAATTCCTATCAATATTGCCATATTCTTAGAGATCTTGGAGACTTGTTCTTATAATCTTCCAAATATTCCTCTAACTCATCACTTGGAATATTATTATATTCATCCACCATGGATAGGACTTGAGGTTACATTCCTCACCCCCCTTACATTGATATCTGGACCCTCCAAATATATCACATAAACCACAAAGTAAACCACTCTTAAACCAACATGATTTGTAAACCAGTATGGGTATTCCACAAGATAGCTCATCACAACAAATCTAACTTCATTGCAAATAGAGTGAATATATCCTCTACAATGCATTGATTACTTATGATTGATGTAATTTATAACATGGAAAGTAATTGAGAAAAGCTATAGTAGTGAAAAGATCACGTCGTTAACACATTGAACACAAAATGTGCTTGGAGAAATCTGTTAGGGTGAAAATGTTAACAAGAAATAAGGATTGTACCTTGTTCTTTTATTTCTCAAATTTAAAATACCAAATAGAAAGATAATTTATCTCTCTATGGAACAAATATACATTGTAACTTGTGATAGGTTGCTACAAAGTGCTCTTCTTCTTATGGTTTGCTTTAATATCTCACTCCTTTGCACTCCCTAGTTATGGAATATAAAATTCATTACAATAGGAATTGAACCCCTTTCGAATTGAACCCCTTTCTCTCCTAATGGTTGAGGTTTTAACATCTCTTGATAGTTGTTAAGGTAAGCATTAGGCTTTTTTCATTCCTCAATTCCTTATAGGGTTAAGGTTTTTGCAGCACCCTACATGGGTAATTTCCTCAGTAGGGAATTATTGTTCTCAGATTACTCTATCTTTTTCATTTTCAATTTGAATTAATACTGCAAATGTGGATTTTCTCATTATCTACAATAACCCTATTTCTAATTAACTTCTCTTTAATCTACAATTGAATTAGAGCATAAAAAATTAAACTAAACCATAAAAATCGACCATGTTGCATGGTTGTCCAAATTAACCAAGTGAATTAATAGCAAACCCAATTTGAAGAGAAAAACATTAAAATTTAACATAAAATGTCATAAGAAACCATAGTACCATAACATTAATGTTAGATACCACAACATTAAAATATCATAAGAAACGAGAGTACACACCAGGTACACCAAATGTGAGCATGGAGCATAACTCCTAGATAGATAATAGAGATGAGCTACACAATAAATCCTCAAAGAATATGAGAACCTCCTCCAAATACCTCAATACACTCATATATCCAAATCACATGTCCTTAATAATGACTGCATGATCTCTATGTATACTTATTCACGCATTGCACACATGCCCCCCTTATTATTAGGTCGACTACTATTACATATACATTTACCCATTACACATACATTTAACCCCATATATTCCCCCCTTGGGGTCATACCAACATATATGGGGTTAAATGTACATGTAATGGGTAAATGTATATATAATATTGCTTGACCTAATAATAAAGGGGCCACATGTGCAATGCGCGAATATGTATATATAGAGATCATGTAGTCATTATTGAGGACAAGCGATTTCGATATATACATATATTCGGGTATTTGGAGGAGGTTCTCCTATTCTTTAAGGCGTTATTATGTAGCTCAGCTCTATTATCTATCTAGGAATTGTGCTCCACACTCACATTTGGTGTACATGGTTTGTACTCTGGTATCTTATGATATTTTAATATTATGGTACTTAACAATTTTCACATTATCTACAGTACCCCTATTTCTAATCAATTGCTCTTTAATCCACAATTGAATTTGAGCATCGAAAATTAAACTAAAGCATGAAATAAACCATATTGCATGGTTGTCCAAATTAACCAAGAGAATTAATAGCAAATACAATTATCTCATTGAAGAGAAAACTATTAAAATTTAACAAGATGAATACCTCTTTCTAATGTTTGAGTTGATCCAAGTGTAATGCATTCTAACTTCCAAAACCATTCATCTAGAGTAGATCTAGGGGTCTCTTGAGTTTACCAAGGGAGTTGGTTCCCTAATGCATTATTGTACTTTTCCTAAGTTTGTGTACATATGTTCTTAACAATGAGATTTATTAGGAAGGATAAGGTTTGGTTTCCTATTATTGGTGTAATTAGCTATGTGAGGATCAAATGTAATCGATTCTAATCAATTAAGACAGGTCTCGAGGAGAGTTAGAGGGATTATAGGATCCTAGAGGATTTTTGTGGATCTAGGAGTTAACTTAGAATCTTGTTGAGGATTTCATGGATATGAATAGGAATTAATTTCAGAGCATAATTGTATGGATATGTAATCCTATGGGAAGGAAACTCAGTTATGAATGGATTAGAGAGATCTTAGGATGAGTAGAGATCTCTTGAATATTTTTAGGGATCTATAGATCCTAGAGATTCGATTGGGTGAGATATTTATAGATCTGAACCATAATTGGGTTCAGAATCCTTTGTTAAGTTGGTAAGCCTACGTGCATTATAGAGATATAGAGACCTAAAAAGAAGGGAGACAAAGGGTAAGTATGATAAGAGAGGTCAGGGCATATACACCCATATTGTGTAATCAAGCCATGTAGAATCTGTGTATTAAATTGAGCATTGGTTTTATGAAGGTCACTGCTTATGTACTGATTATGGAATTGATTATGCTTCTGTTGATTATGTATGGATGTTAATGAATGGTTGATTTAATGTTTGTATAACCTAGAAGTTACACATGATACTTGTGATGGAAATATGAATGCAGGGGTTTGATAGTGGAATGGTTTTACAACAATCAATAACTATAGGAAATTCCGGTTACGAGGATTCAAAGCATGTCAAATTGTGAATTCGATTTGTAGAGGTTTTCCAGAGAATGCATTGGAGAATGACATTATATGCAAAACTAGTATTCTGCATCGTGTTGCTTAATTCACAGAAAAAAGGAATTGCTCAGAGTGGAAGCTAAGTCCAAGCAAGGGATACTCTGCAATGATTATAATGGTTGAAATCATGTTTTGGAGGGTGGAATCGAACAAAGGACGTGATTCAAGAGTGATATCATTCTAGATATCTGAGATTGCAATGGAATCTACATAGGAGAAATCACCATTTGTAGAATGGTGTGATGATGTGCCAGCTTGAGATCATTGTGGAAGGTGCCAATTTCAAAACGTTGGTTAAACACACTCATATGAGGATCCATGCATTCCAAGTTGCAGACTCGGAGCGGATTTATACTCTGCATGTTGAAGGATTGAAGATCTGAATTGGTTGGTAAGTTTTGTATTTTAATTTGGTCAAATATCATATTTTTCATTATTGTTGGACTAGCGTTGTTCTGGGTTGATCCATACTCCAAATCAAGAGTGGGTATTGGAAAAATGTTAACAAATCCTTTTTTGATCCAATATTTTGAATTCGGGGAGCATTGAATTGCTATAGAATTAGCATTCAACTGTTGTTTTTTGAAAATCATTGGTGTCAAGTGAATGCAAATCGAGATTAGTTGTTTGGAGAATCAATGTTCCTAATTGAATGTAGGTCATGTAGCTGAGATTCGATCAGAAGAATAGAAGCTCTATTGAAGGAATCTGCCTGGATCAATGGTGACATATGTCTACATCTAGGAACAAATTTAAACCCTTAGGATTGGAAGCAAAATATTAGTCAATTGCAGAGTCTCAATGATGAAGTTTCAATATAGGTTCTAAAGTTTTAAGATCAAACGCGTCTATCTGAGAGGCCAAGGCAACTAAGATGATGAGCTTGTGAATGTGGATACAGGGAGATACAATTTATTTTTAAACTGTAGCGATAACACATAGAGAAAGGACTTGGAAGTCTCATAGAAATCCTAGAAATATTATGACCCCATCAAGTGATATCAGATCACAATAGTGTTCTTGGGAAAATAAATTGGAAGCGATTGGCATCAATGAATAATTCCGGTAGTGGGATTGTGCAGAGTAGCAGAAAAACAAATCAGAGGTGTTGCAGAAGCGTGAGAGTGAAATTTCAAATTTATAATTGATTGTTCCAACCAAAAGGAAGATTGTGGAAGACAAAGGAAATGATATCCTTGGAAGATCTCATAGGTATGTGTTTGTGATTTAAATTTATGGTCTGAAAATAATTGTGTTTGCAGATTGATAACAGGGAAGTACATCAGGGGAGCTGTGGAGAGAAGAGGTAAAGAAGCTCGTGCCAGAGACATCAAGGTAGATTGTTGAGAAAGGAGAACAATACAAGTTCTTAGAGAAAGTGAAGGTGATCAGTTTGAATTTCATAATCCTGACAACATTGGAAGCTGAGGAGCATAAGTGCTCAAGAGAGGTTCTACTGCAGAGAACCAAGACAGTATACCAAGAGGGTGACTTGGTGTAGGTGATAAGTAGAATACTTGTTACAAAAATATGAGAGAGGATTGTTGCAGCTCACAAGTGGGAAAGAAGAGTCCACAAAAGAATGAGATGATGACTATTGATGGTCATGAGAGAAGCCGCAACAAGAGAAAGAAAGATGCCAAGGAAAATGGAAAAGAAAAAAGGATGAGTCAAGAAGAGCTTGACAAAGAGATTGTTGAGATGAAAGAACAACTTAGTGTGTTATGGATGCTGCTAGAGGAACATGATAAATACCAATGGTATGGCTGGACCTTGAAGAAGAAGAAGGTAAGATGGCATTTGTTGCAAGTAAAGTTGAGGCAGAGTATGTATGCTAAATTGAAGAGAGAACTCATAGCAGCTGAGTGTGAGGAGAAAAATTATTATTGTGAACCTCAACAAGGAGTATTCTTTGATAAAGAAGAAGATATGGATGACGAGGAGAGAATTGTTGAGAATTTTTTGAGCATTTGGACAAGTTCATATCAACATGAAGGTGTGGTGACTAAGGAATCAAATGGAGATCCTTATGTTTTTAAATTTGATGTTTTGTGTATGACTGCATGTGATGAACAACCTTGGGAAGATGTGTTCATGCATGTTAATGAAGAAATGAAGTTGCTAGAGGAGATGTCTGAAATGGGGGAGTTTCTAGTTGAGCATGTGTTTGTGGGCTTGGAGAATGGACATCCATTGGAAGTTGCCATAGAAGATGAAGATAATGCATAATTTATTCAAGAATATGAAGCTGTGAGAAATGCAGAAGTTCTTCAAGAATATGAGCTGTGAGAAATGCAGAAGATGGAGTGAGAAAGAATAGTCTCGAGGAAAGGAAAAGTCCATTGACAATATGCATCAACAAATCAAATTTGAAGTTTGTTGAAGAAGACAAGGAAGAGATGGTTGATCTTGCAACAGAGCTGGAGTTCTTGGAAGAATGGCAAGCACATGACATGGGTAACGAAAGATGTCTAAAATATGTTCTAGTTGTTTTTGTTGACTTGTATGAGGAGTTGAAATTTTTGGAAATGAAGATTATGGACCAGCAAATGCATATTCAACATGTCAAATCAGAATTGAAAATGGAGAATGTTGCCTTGAAAGAAAGTATAGATGTAAAGTATGATCAACTAAGTATAAGGCAGATGTATGAACCAAAAGAGGACATTCAGCAACAAGTGAGAGATGGCAGTAATAAATTGCAGCAGTGAAATTCAGAGTTGGATGAGGAGATTGATACATTGTGGATGCTGATGAAGAAGATGCCAAGCAGAAGATATTATAAGAGAGGAAGTGAAGCCAACAATAGAATGCAACTGACTGAGAGATGTTGTATCAGAAAGGCAAGTGGACAACAATAACACAAGTTTTGGAGGCTGGGAGAATTGAAGAAAACTACAACAACAACAGAGAAACCACACAAAAAGATGCATTGGCAATTACAAACTAAAGTTTGGGATCCAAGAGGATTACATCAACATTTACACATGGTTAGGAGACCTCGAATTATTTTAACCTCGAAACTTTGATGCAAGGGCATTCTAACTTCCAAAACCATTCATCTAGAGTAGACCTAGGGGGTATCTTGAGTTTACCAAGGGAGTTAGTTCCCTAATGCATTATTGTACTTTTCCTAAGTTTGTGTACATATATTATCGAACAATGAGATTGTTAGGAAGGATAAGGTTTGGTTTCCTATTATTGATGTAATTATCTATGTGAGGATGGAATGTAATCGAGTCTTCTCAATTAAGACAGATCTCGAGGAGAGTTAGAGGGATTATAGGATCCTAGAGGATTTTTGTGGATATAGGAGTTAACTTAGGATCTGGTTGAGGATTTCATGGATCCTAACGGGAATTAGTTTCATAACATAATTGTGTATGAATATGTAATCCTACGGGAAGGAAACTCAGTTATGAATGGATTAGAAAGATCTTAGGATGAGTAGAGATCTCTTGAATATTTTTAGGGATCTAGAGATCCTAGAGATTGGTTTGGGTGAGAGATTTATGGATTTGAACCATAATTGGGTTCAGAATCCTTTGTTAAGTTGGTAAGCCTACGGGCATTATAGAGATATAGAGACATAAAAAGAAGGGAGACAAAGGGTGAGTATGAGAAGAGAGGCCAGGGCATAATACACCCATATTGTGTAATCAAGCCATGTAGCATCTGTGTATTAAATTGAGCATTTGTATGCATTTGGTTTTACGAAGGTCTCTATTTATGTACTGATTATGGAATTGATTATGCTTCTGTCGATTATGTATGGATGTTAATGAATGGTTGAATTAATGTTTGTATAACCTGGAAGTTACACATGATACCTGTGATGGAAATATGATTGCAGGGGTTTGATAGTAGAATGGTTTTACAACAATCAAAGCTACAGGAAATTCTGGTTACCAAGATTCATAGCATGTCAAATTTTGAATTTGATTTGTAGAGGTTTTCCAAAGAATGCGTTGGAGAATGACATTATATGCCAAACTATTATTCTGCATCGTGTTGCGTAATTCACAAAAAAAAGGAATCGCTCACAGTGGAAGCTAAGTCCAAGCAAGGGATACTTTGCAATGATTATAATGGTTGAAATCGTGTTTTGGAGGGTGGAATCAAACAAAGGACGTGATTCAAGAGTGATAGCATTCTACAGATCTGAGATTGCAATGGAATTTGCATAGGAGAAATCGCCATTAGTAGAATGGTGTGATGATGCGCCAGCTTGGGATCATTGTGGAAGGTGCCAATTTCAAAACGTTGATTAAACACACTCATATGAGGATCCATGCATTCCAAGTTGCAGAATCAGAGCGGATTTATACTATGCGTGTTGAAGGATTGACGATCTGAATTGGTTGGTAAGTTTTGTATTTTAATTTGGTCAAATACCATACTTTGCATTATTGTTGGACTAGCGTTGTTTTGGGTTGAGCCAAACTCCAAATCAAAGGTGGGTATTAAAAAAAATGTTGGCAAATCCTTTTGTGATCCAATACTTCGAATCTGAGGAGCATTGAATTTCTATAGAATTAGCATTCAACCGTTGGTTTTTGAAAATCATTGGTGTCAAGTGAATGCAGGCTGGGATTAGTTGTTTGGAGAATCGTTGTTGCCAAGTGAGTGCAAATCATGTAGCTGATATTCGATCAGAAGACTGGAAGATCTATTGAAGGAATGTGCCTGGATCAATGGTGACATAGGAACAAATTTAAACCCTGAGGATTGGAAGGGAATATTAGTCGATTGCAGAGTCTCAACGATGAATTTTTGGTACATGTTCTAAAGTTTTAACATAAAATGTGTCTATCTCAGAGGCAAGGGAAACTGAGATGGGAAGCTGAGATGATGAGCTTGTGAATGTGGATACAGGGAGATACAATTTGTTTTTAAACTGTAGCGATAACGCACAGAGAAAGGACTTGGCAGTCTCACCAATCTCCCTTTTCTTTCACTTGTTAACCTCTCTACCAATTTAAGAGCCTTGCCAACTTCCTAACTCCAAGAAACATTTCACTCTCCTAGCTCTGTGTTCCCGAAACTCTAAGAACAACAATGCACAATATGGTTCTTAGAAGATTGTCACAAGTATTTCTTCCAAGAATTCTCCAATTTCTCAACACCCTCCAACCTCTAAAATCTTTGTGAACACTACTTCCTCCTCTCTATTTATTGAATTCTCATACACATTTCCCCAAGTCTCATCAACCACCTTCATTAATATACCATCACCTTCATTAATAGACCATCAACCTCCCCTTCAAGTTTTTAGGGAAAATACGAATTAAAATAAAATCATAAATGAATCAAATAAAATAATAATAAAATAGAATAAAAATTATTTCTTCTCAACTTATTAATGCAATTTGACATTTCCCCTAGAAATTTATGACAACCCATCACACCCATTTAATTCATCATACCAACGAATAATCAACATCAAGGAGGGTATTTAATACTACTAGATATTTATGTGTATGCAATATAATTTCCATAATCATTAAACCATTAATTAAGTAATTAATAACTTAGTTTAGTAATTAATACATAAGTAATTGTACTAGTGTACATGCACAAGGTATGTATCCATAACTAATTTACACATACTTGTACTAAATAATCATTATCTCTAATGCACACTTCTTGTATGTTCACAACCAAGCACATATGACAGTTAATCAAGTAAATACATCATCTATTAATATTTACTAACAAAATCACAATAACTCACCATTCATTGATCATCACAGCAAGATTATAAAAAATGAATCAAACACGTGTATTTAATCACCACTATAAATCTAATCACGGTGGTCTATAATAAAGGACAACGCCACCAAATACTTATTAAGATCCTGACTAGACTCACAATGAACTCCAAACACCTAGTCACCACTACTTCCACCTCTTCCTATACTACAATATGTTGTAGTGTTAGCGATACTAATCTAACTCCAGATATAACCCTAAGGTAGAAGCATAAACTGTATTGACCTAATTTCTCCAACAAGCAACCCACAGTTGCCATCACACGTCTAGGGGAATGTGGCTAACATAGTCCTCCCATGACTCTAGGTTTGAAGGATACATGGTGGGAAACACCTCCACCCTTCCTGATAGAACTATGGAAAACACCCTAGATCGAGTCATACTGTGTTGTTATTGTTCTTAGAGTCACGTCATAGAACAAACACTCTAGGCAAGCTATGCATTATGTCAAAACCACACTTACCAACATATCATAGCAGTGTTTGAATTCATAAATTAATTCATAAGTAAAATTTGTAGTATACACTATCTTCTTAATGTTTACAACATCTAGGTTATCTCAACACTACAGTCATTTGGCTATTGCATGGTCTGTCAACCTGTAGGTTAGCTCAACAATAACTCTTATTCATGCATATATGCTAATTTTCATGTGATATTAATCCATATTATGTATTAACATTCAAATAAGCAATGCATGCTTATTTACACCATGTCTCACATCTCATATACATCCACAACATAAATTTGAATTGGTACCCATGTACCGAAGTTTCACATTTAATTTGCATGTTTAAGTAAGTCATGTAACTATCATCATCATGAATATATAACAATAAAATCATATGATATGCCCACACATAAATAGGTTCAAATGTCCATATAACAAATTTCTTTATCATTCTAGCCGAGTCCAACAAATACCAAATGAACAAAATAATAGGATAAGAAACAATATAGTTTAGCTACTAAAAGTCAAAATGTGGGGTGTTAGAATGTTGGACCCTCTAGAATGTTTTTTAAATTCCATAAATTATTAACTCCACATATGTGAGTAACAACAACTTACATGACATCAATTTCCTACTATGGTGGTCAAAGCATAGGTCAACTTGGCATAGATGTAACTCCTCCATACAAAATCTTATTTAGGTGTTTTTTGAATATATAGAAATATCTCAATGAGTAGAATGACTTAAAGGGGTTGAAATATAGATTTAAACCCAAAAATATCATTTTATTTTCAAAAACAGAATCCAAAAGTTTTGGGACCCTAAGTCACTATATCAATATCGGCTCTTGAAACAATGCCATTGCTTTGATTATTCACTCCATACGAACATATAGAAATATGACAAAACATATAATCATCCATTTCATATAACAAAGAATGAATATTAAACAAATACAAAGGGAGTTAAAAGTTGAAAATACCAAAAATTTTACTGGTTGACAAAACATATAATCATCCATTTCATATAACAAAGAATGAATGTTAAACAAATACAAAGGGAGTTAAAAGTTGAAAATACCAAAAATTTTATTGGTTAAAAATGGCTTGGATTATCCACCCCATACAACATTTAGAAATATGACAAAACATATAAGCATCCATTTCATATAACAAAGAATGAATATTAAACAAATACAATGAGAGTCAAAAGTTGAAAATACCAAAAATTTTACTTGTTAAAAATGAGGCATATGTGTGGACTAGTCATTGAGTCACGTGTTCTCCAACAAGATATTTGGACAAGAAAAGGTGGCTTATGATTCCATATGTACAAAGAGATAAAATGATGTTGTAGTTTCAAAATAGTGATATTTGCATAGCTTCAACAAACAAATGGTGAAGATAAGGAACAACTAGTATTCATGGTATTAATACTATAGAGTTGTCAAATGTCTTATATTAATGGTTGACTTTGATTAAATTACGTATCAAAATTTTGTTCACTGAAATGATTGAAAATTTCTTGATGTTAATAAACATTTGAAATTTTTTTGATGTTAATAAACATTAATTGCAAATTCTAATCCTTTATTTTTTTATGTTAATAAACATTAATTGTAAATTCTAACCCTTTATTCAATAGTTTGGGATAATTTTTTTTATTATATAATTAGACAAATTTTTCTTACAATATATTATACTTCTTTTATTAGTCCCTCCCGAAGGCGTAGAGGGACTATAGCGATCGATAATTCGTTGATTTTATATTAGTTTGTCATTTGACTACAATTTTTTGCATATTTTCTAATGTTCAACATAGAGAACTAAAAGCATTATTTTTTATATAATAAAAAAAACTATATATGTTATGATCTGATTGGATGATAGATTTGAGGTCTTATTGCCAGCTTCGCTATTGCCAATGAATTATATATTGCCATATCCAAAGTTTTATCATGTACGGTACTTTTTTTATTTGTACTAATCATATTGAAATGTTTAGATATCCAAGGTTTATAGTGATCGATAATTCCAAAGTTTATAACCTTGTATTGTGAATTTTTTTTGTGCTATTATTATTATTATTACTCCTCTGTATTTGTATTGAAATGTATTGACACTTTTTTTGAGGTGCTTGAATAGGCCTGACAACTTAAATGTTTACATGATGCGAGGTCCTCAAATAGGCCTGACAGCTTAAATGTTTGCATACCACGAGGCCCTTAGACAACCTGACAGGCTTAAATGTTTATCTAAATAGGCTTCTCGAAGTACATTTTTCCTCAAAATTTTCCATACCATGTTGCAGTGAATTTGGACAATATTGTTGTCCACCGCCAGTTGAATATGCATTGTATGTTCATACTTCTTCTAGACTTGGAATGAAATTTCGTCATCGTTGAAGCTACATACATTGTATACTAGTTCGGTGAGTGCTTTTTCTTCGTTGGTTCATCGGTTGTTGCCTGTTGTTGTTGTTTGGTTCACAATTCGACCTGCGCTTATGCCTTTTATCATTTCAGAGTAAGTTTCCATGCCATAGTTTCATTTTCTATTCCTTCTTTGTTGTTCAGTGTTTGAAATTCACAAGTAAGAATGTTTGCTTATTTCTACTGGCATGCTCGTCATATGTTTCTGGTTCCTTTTGTGCTTCGGCTGCAGTTTCGTAATTGTTGGAGATACATATGTTGTTTACTGGTTCAATGATTGTTGCTTGTTCGTTGGTTCGTTGGTTCGTCAATTGTTGGTTGTGTTTGTTTGGATCAAGTTTACAATTTGGGGCCTTGGGGCTGCAGTTGGGCCTGTTCGTTCTTTCTCGCTGGTTTGGTGCTTGTTGTTTTCTTTTGTTTACTTCGGCTTTGCAGGGTTGGGGTCCTGTGCCGACAGTTGGAGTTGTTTTTTATTTTTATTTTTTGGGTGCTTTACGGTGTTCTGCCCCTGCACCCACGAGTGGACATGCTGTTGTGTTATTTTTTGTGTCTGGCGAGGTCAAGATCTGTTCTACTTTGAAATTTTGATGGTACTTTAGTGTTGACATGATAGAAAATAGTTGCATAAAAAACAGTTCGAGAAGTACATGTGCAATTGCAATATCCATTGTTTTTTTGTTAAAATAAAACATGTGCAAGTTGCACTTATAAACCATGTATGGTGGAATGTTCCCATATCACAATACATGTTCTTTATCCTCTACACATACTAGTGTGACCACGATACAATTTGTCTTGTACTTGAGATATGATATGTACAACAAAGATACTACAAAAATATATTTCCATGTCTGGAAGCATATCTGGATACTTTGTCACGGAAAACCAAAATCTTGTATCGTGGGCACAATAGTCTGTGTAGAGGATAAATAACATGTATTTCCATGACTGGAATCATATATGGATACTTTTCCACGGAAAACCAAAATCATTTAGCTATGGCCATGCAATTTCGTAATATTTTGTGGCTTGTAATATATTTTGGGTAGGGAAAAAAATTATATATTTACAACCATGGATGGAGAAAAGAAAAGGTTCATGTTTCTACCTATATTTGATTCTATTCATTGTGTCTCATTTACTGTATGCACATATTACTTGTTCTCCGGTGCATACCAACTTCCATTCATGTTCATTGTATGTTGTGTGTTCCCACATTCAAACAAACAGAATAGCTGGAGAAAACGACAGAGTCTTGACTGCAACGATGGAAGAGGAGATAGAAAGGTACATGCTTGTTCTGTTATTTCATATTCCGTTGTTTTGTATTTCATTTATTGTTTGTATATGTGTTCACCTAGTTTATTGTATGTAGATGTTGCATACCTTCCTACATAATAACTTATCTTCATTACATGTCTTCCTGCATACTAACTTACTTCATGTCCGCTGTATTTTTCCTGCATTGCTACATTTAAACAAACAAAATGGCTGGAGAGGACGATGGACTCTTTGGCACGAATGTAGACGAGGAGTTACAAAGGTGGATACCTGTACTCTTATTTCATATTACAGTGTTCAATATTTCATTTACTGTCTGTGTATTGGTTGTGCTTGTTCTGCTTCTTTGCACCTTTTTTTTTTTTCCTATATGTATATACTACGTATCTTTCTGCTTATTCTCATGTGAATCGTATTCTGTTTGATGTTACATTGAAATAAATAGAATTGTTTTTCTTTCTTTTACATGTCTGTCTTCATACTAACTTGCCTTCATGTCCATTGTATATTCGATGTTGCTACCTTGGAAGAAACAGGTTGGTTGGACATGAAGATGAATTGCTCTGTGCAACAACAGAGGGTTATGTGGTACAATCTTTGAAAAGGTATACCAATTGTGCTAGTAAATTAAATATACAAAGCAGGTGGACGCATATAATATTAGACTAGAAAACGATGACTTGGCAACAATGGACCTTTGTGCCCTCTCCATTTCTACTTTTTCCATTTTCTATTATCCCTTTTGCTTTCTAATTGCTCTGCTTAGTGGTCTTTCCGAAAATGCCTTGGTGCCCGGGTTGGTGGACTCACGGGTTCACATTTATGGTCACGCTTCTACCTTATTCCATACTTACCCACTTTGTCGATTGTGGGTGCCGGGCTGGCGGGTTCAATATTTCTCCCCTGGCTTCCAGGGTTCCGCGATATACAGATTGGTCGTCGTGCCCCGCCATCACGCCCTATTTAGTGTTACACATTTTTCCAGTAAAAAATCAGAGGCATATAATTTGATCCTCGGGTCCTTATGTTTCATGAGTATCCCTTGACACCCTGTTTCATATTCCATCTCCTTCCACCTTGCATGTGACATTAAGAACTATTATGGACAGTATAGAATGCATATGCTTGTTTAGTCCTTCTGATGTTCATCTACACATGCTTGCATCATAAAAAGTTGGACTAGTGACATGGCCATGAGCAGTCAGTCATCCTAGACATCAACAGACCGACAAGGCCAAAGGTAAAGATGCATACATTTTGTTCCTAGTATGTTTACCAAACAAATATCCTCAACTATTTATTCATCTATGGCATGGTGAATATGTTGATGCCATCTACAATACATGGTTTGCAGTTCACAAGAAGTATCAACAAGTACAAGCGATACGCCGAACATAGCGCATATTCCGCAAACTAAGAGGTGTGGTTGGAAAACTCTGGCTCCATAGTTCATCAAAGCTATGCATCTACTTGTAGATTTATGCCAGGGAAAAAAGAATACAAAAAAATAATGCACACTACCATTCACTTTAGTTTTCCTATTAAAAAATTGTCACCGAGTCTAGACTTGTAACACCCAAAGTACTATCAATAGAGGGCTTGAACAGTGGTTGAACTGGATAAGTGTTCATCGGGGACATAATGGTCATCTATAGCACCTACTTGGACAAGGAAAAAAAAACTAGATCCATTATGCGTGCTGACATGACAGACAAGGAGGCCATGATGACAGTCACACTGACTATTCCTACACAACTTGTCGAGAAACATGGAAAAAAAATATTGTCGGGTAATGGGAAATCCATTGCAAATTTCAATATATTGCCCAAAACAGTATATGACCGTGGTGATTGTGATCGGATTATTTTTCTCAACGAAACAAGTATTGTGGAAAAAATTCTTGTTGTTTGTTCAGAATATCGTTTCTTCTCGGACACAACTATCAGCCAACTTGCACAGAGCAATGATATTTACCCAATCGGAACCATTGGCGCATCTGTCACACTGGCGATAAAACTTGGCTCACAACACATTCTCCATATAAAATATGGAGAGTCGGACAATGACAAGGCAATGGTACCATTATCCATATCCAGTTTTGTCCTTTACTTTCGCATGTGCATGTATCTCGGGTAAGTTACACAAATATTGCATTGTTCCATGTTGGAGCTGTAATTGTTCGATACCTATTCAAATTTGTTTCATCAATGGAACAACAATTGCATAAAGGGAAATTTTAACTTATGCTCTTCAAAAATATAACAAAGAAAAGGGATGTTAGAGAAATGATATTTCACACAACCCATGCAACATTTGTAACAGAGTTGCGAGCATACATAGTACGAGATCTGAATAAACTAACTAGCTCTGCAACTGTTGTGCGTATACATCTACAAAATCATCCTCACTTTTCTCATACAAATAGCCTTCACCAAATTTCTGCGGTTTTTTTTTTTTTTTTTTTAGGGAAGGGGGGGGGTGCAATTGTGTATTATATTGTTCAATGTATTAATTCCTATGCTCACGTTTCTAAGTTGAAGGTGTTTTGGTTGCAACAAATGCGTACTCGACCCCCTTTGAGTCTGTATGTGCGAAATGCAACTCTCCTTCTTTTGCTTCCTCTTTGATAAGTGATGATACGATTGATTGTCTGCGATGCAGTGAAAAATGCCCATATATATATGGACATTGCCTCAATGCTGCCATCTGAACCGTGGGAAACACAACCGTGCATTGTACAATTAGACAACCTATGTTACAAGATGTGCTTCCTAGGTTAGCAGAATTGTCGTATGAAGCATACCTACATAAAAAGGCAAGCAGTGTCTACATGCTGTGCGAATTTCAGATACACAACAAATTTACCTTGAATGAGGACAATGCAATATTGCATATCGGCTGAAGAAAAAAGAAAAAAAAAAGACAAGAAAAAAAAAACATATCAAGCTTTGGCAGGAAACGAAAATATCTCATGTGTCTCTGTAATATTTCTTCAACACCTAAATGAATGTTTGTCGGACTTGAGTACTTGAGAATCTAATTACAAATGCAATCAATGTTGTTATTTTTTATGTTTTCTTGTATCTCCTAGTAAGAATTTTGTAGTGTCTCTGCAATATTTCTTCAACACCCAGATGAATGTTCGTCAGAATCGAGTACTTGAGAATCTAATTACAAATGTAATCGATGTTGTTATTTTGATATTTTCTTGCGTCTCCCAGTGAGGATTTTTCATATTTTTTTTGGTGTGCAAATAAAAGAAAAAACAACATGGTGGGTGGTTGTTGCTTTGATGGAGGATCCTGTACGTTTTTTGGGTGCCCAAATTCGACAATTGTTTTTCAACTATTTAGCCATGACATGATTTCTACAAAAAAAAATCGGGTATCCGAATAAAATAAAAATTTGTCTCCAACTATACATTTATGGTATGGTATCTGCATTTTCTCGATGCGCTAATTGAAAAAAAAGGAACTCAGCATGGATTGAAACATCGGCTTGAGATATTCAAATCTCGCTATAGAGATTGCATGCGCATAAGATTGTTCAGTCAAAAAATGGGAAGCATGGAAGCAAACCCCATATATCCCATGGCCCCGGTTATTTTCTCGTGGGAACATATACCAGATGTAAGAGAAAACCAATGCCGTGACATGTTTTCTTTATATATCAAATTGTTTGATGCAAAGGTCGATGTGTGCTTCTCTATGGAACCTTGTGGGATCTTGCTTGCGGCCTGTTTGGCATTTACTTGGCTCTTGGTTGTATGCTTCGTCTGTCAATTTGTATATCGCGGAACTTTGAGTGTTGTTTGGAGGACATGGAAGAATAGAATTGCAATTTTTTAGCCAGCTAGCCTGCAAGTCCACCTGTCAATTTGTATAGCACTGTGATGCAAATGTAGTATGTGGCTTGTTTTAGCACTTTTCCTTGATCGATGAACTTGGTAAAATTAATCTCCTTGAATATATTGAAATAAACGAATATATATTGTGTGAAGTCCAATGGTGCTATCATATCAACAAGAGGCCCTTAAAATTCAAATTGGTCGTTGTTATACTTGTGGTGATAGAATTTAAAAAAGATTTGTTTTGTTTACTTCATTTGTTTTAAAATAAGAGATTTAACATCCTTTAATAATTTTATGTAATTAAATTGTACAATATCAATATTTAATATTAATAATTTAGTATTTGAAAATAATGTTTTTAGATAATGTTAGATAGTTGATAGGGATGAACATCTATAAACAATCACAATCTTGAGCCCGCCAGCCCTAGATTCTATCTGTCAATTTGCATATCGCGGAACTCTGAGTGTTGTTTGGAGGACACAGAACAATAGAAGTGCAATGTTGAGCCAGCCAGCCCGCAAGTCCACCTGTCAATTTGTATATCGCGGAACTCTGGGTGCTATTTGTAGGACACGTAACAATAGAGGCCCAATTTTGAGTCTGCCAGCCTGAGAACCCGCAATCCAAAAAGTCGCTAAGTATGGAATGAGGGATCCGTACATGCTCTATAAAATCTCATGTCCATACTTTATAAAAGTACATATATAGTATGTATTACTCATTTCTCAGAAAATTTCTAGGTGCGGAAGTTGGCGGATTCATGTGTTCAGATTTCCACTTACTTTTATATCACCAGCCCGACCGTCTGCTCCCCCGTTTCATATTGTACAAACTTTTTGGATCGTGGGTTTCCGAATAGGCGGGTTTTTCTTTTAAATAAGATATTTAACATCCTTTAATAATTTTATGTAATTAAATTGTACAATATAAATATTTAATATTAATAATTTAGTATTGAAAATAATGTTTTTAGATAATGTTAGATAGTTGATAGGGATCACCATCCATAAACGATCGCAATCTTGAGCCTGCCAACCCTAGCATCCGTCTGTCAATTTGTATATCGTGGAAATCCGAGTGATGTGTGGAGGACACAGAACAATAGAAGTGCAATGTTGAGCCAACCAACCCGCAAGTCCACCTGTCAATTTGTATATCGTGGAACTCTTGGTGCTATTTGTAGGACACAAAACAATAGAGGCCCAATTTTGAGCCTGCCAGCCCGAGAACCCGCGATCCAAAAAGTGGCTAAGTATGGAATGAGGGATCCGTACATGCTCTATAAAATCTCATGTCCATACTTTATAAAAGTACATATTTAGTATGTATTACTCGTTTTTCGGAAAATTTCTAGGTGCGAAAGTTGGCGGATTCACGTCTTCAGATGTCACTTACTTTTATATCACCAACCCGACTGATCACTTCCCCGTTTCATATTGTACAAATTTTTTGGCTCGCAGGTTTTCGAATAGGCGGGTAATCGGATAGGCGGGTTCAACATTGCGTTTCCATTGTTCTGTCGCCTGCAAACAACACCCAGACTTCTGCGATCTACAAATTAGCAAACAAATTGAAATAAAAGAATATATACTATGCAAAGTCTAACGGAACAATCATATGAACGAGAGGACATTAAATTCAAATGCGTCGTTGTTATACTTGCGGTGAAGCTAACAGTACAAAAACTTTACTTAAACATCCAAAAATTGATTTTCTTGTAACTTTTTGATGCTTCTCTTATAGAAACAGATCCTGGAAACTATAAACATCACTCGTTGTATCTATTCCTTGATTGAAGAACCTATTAACATGTTTAATGCACTTCATAGTTACTATTAATACCATAAATGGGGATTTCTTATAGCAATTCCCGCTTCCGAAAATTGCCATCCGCTTTCTCTTTTGCCCTCTACTTTCCCTTTCTTTACTTACTCGTTTTTCGGAAAATGTCTAGGTGCGGGATTTGGCGGATTCATGTCTTCAGATTTCCATTGTTACTTTTATATCACTAGCCTGACCGACCGCTTCCCCATTTCATATTGAACAAACTTTTTGAATCGCGGGTTCCCGCATAGGTGTGTTCAACATTGCGTTTCCATTGTTCCGCCGCCTCCAAATAGCACCCGGACTTCCACAATTTACAAATTAGCAAACAAATTCCCCTTCGTCTCGTATGATTTCTCTTTCTATTTACTTGGTCCTTTTCCCGAATGTCTCATGCTTCTATATACAACACTCGAAGTTCCACAATATACAAATTTCCCTCTCTACATTGCGCTTCCACTGTTCCCCTACGCACAAACAACACCCAGAATTCTGCGATATACAAATTGACAGCTGAAATATGTCACTGAGATACAATTTGACCATCGGCCCCTCACGTCTCCTAGGTATATCTTGTGACCCTTTTTTGTAACCCGCTTGACCGCTTTCCATACTTGGGCATTTCTTCGAATCTGTTTCGCGGGTTGGCGGGTGGACGAAATGTACAATGCTTGGTCACTCTTCGCCATCACCGCTATGCTAGTAGTTCATCGTGCAGGAACCGTTAAGATTGTCATTAATGTCTGGAAGGTCGGAGAAGATTTGTCATTACTACACATTAAACCAAGATTTGTGGAGAAGAGTGTTATCTTTTCCAAGTATTCATTTCAAACATGATGCAATCTCTTTCGTGCGTCGTTCGGTTGGCGCCTTTAAGAAATATCTAATTCTTAGTCGCTCTTCGCCATCACCGCCACCTTCACACTTTTTTCTAAATATGCAATTAGTGAGCTTTAATGGTAACAACTCATTACGCACGAACCCTGGAGATTGTCATTGATTAGCGATAGGCTCGAGGAGATCTTCCATTGATACACATTAAACCAGTATTTGCAGAGGGTTATATTATCCCTCCCCAATTTTCATTTCAAACATCGTCTGGAGAAAACGGAAATTCTCCTTAACTTGTGGCAGCAGTTCTGTCCAGATACAGTAAACACCTTCGAGCATGATGGCCAAAGGTTCCAGTATTCTAGGGCATATTCTTAATACTCATCTCCCTCTGCCCAGGAGAAAAAAAGGAGATGGTCCCTTGGTACACCGAGAGATATATTTCATGCCAAAGAATTCCAAGGCAACCCTGCCTGCTCAGAGAACCTGCCCAGTTTCATTGATGGCTGGCGGAGAGGTTGATGCCATGGATTCTGAGCTGAAAGAAGATGATCTAATGGATGGTGATACAAAAATGGATGATGGCAATTCAGAGACTGTTCCCACTCTTGCGCCCAAATTGAAATCAACCATAACGGGTGGAACTTCCTGGCTCAGTGATGGCAGTCCCGACAACCAAAAAAGAAGGAGTCTCATAAAATAAACCGATGTTGAACGCAATATCCACTTTGCAGCTCGAAAGTAGGAATTCCAGAGGTCCAAATTAGTTTGTTTTGGGCGAAAGACTTTCATTGTAAGGAAATGATATGTTGATGCTCCCAGAGATATATTTCAAGCAAAAAAACTATTCAATTGCGGGACTAATGTCCTGTTCTCTGGATATACAATTAACATCTTAGGGAATGAGGACCAGTACTCCCACTGGTGCAAGGCATAGTCCCACTAGTCATCTCCTTCCACCCATATTGGACTAATTTGGGCCTCTAGAATTGCATGTGCAACCTGTGTGTCTGAAGTTTTCGAATGTGGAGAGGCAGTTTCTTGGTGTGTCATAACTTTCAGTTAAGGGCTATTCCATTTACCCTGCAATGTTTTTTATCTTCTTCCTCATGGGAAGCTTCTGAGAACTATCAATTTTACCATAGGATGATCCGTCGAGGAGAAAACTGCAAGGATTTCCTAAAAAAAAGGCATGGTAATCAGTTTTGTATGCATGTTGAAGAGTATCTCGATGGCTCTTGCATGTTGCAGATCCTGTGCATGTGTTTGTGGAAGATATGTTCAATGTTTTGGCCCAAAGAACTGGGTCCAATTTCTAAGGAGAGATGTACAATGCTTAGTGTTCTTTTTTTTTTAATGGATTTGCTATTAAATTTTTTTGCCTTGGAGTCTTGGTTGCTGCTTCTTTTCTGGATTTAATGCCTCTTCTCATTGGCATGGTTCGGTAGTCTCGTAGTTCTTCGATATTGTATTTGCTTAGGTAATTTGTTCTGAAATGGAGCATCTAACAATTATATGACAATGTATTGTGTCGATCCATCAAGCTTTTATGCAAACAAAAAATGAATTACACACAGTTTCAAACCAACGTTCAATTCTATTCGTAATGCAGATAGAACATAGCAATACCAAATCACAATGTTGCAGCAAGATCGTCATTCTTGTTTCTAGACATGCAATTATTAAGCTTTAATCCTAACAACCCATAATGCAAGAAGTTTAATACTTAAGTTAATATGTTACAGTCATGGAAGAATGTATCAAGAACACACTTACACCCATAAGTTGCAATAAAATATAATCTTAAACAAAGCATTTGCTTAGTCCCAAATGTGGAAAATTTTCCCTTCGCCTTTCTATTTTCCCACTCTTTCATCCCCTGTAGTTTCTCTCTAGTTACTTAATCATTTTTTTCTGAAAATGCCTTGCTGCGCGGGTTGGCAGATTCACGTGTTTCGACTGAGTGCTTCCCCTTTGTCTAAACTACACTTTCCATTGTTCTGTGACTTGCAAATATCACTCTGACTTCTGCGATATGCAGATTTACTTCTAGACTCCCACATCATCCCCTCCTCCGTGTTACACATTTTGCACCAAAATGTTGCGATATATACAATTTGACACTCGAGGCCTTACGACTCATTGGGAATCCGTCACCCTATTTTGAAGCCCGTTCGATCGCTTTCCACACTTGACAATTTCTTGGCATCTCTTTGGTGGATCGTCGAGTTCGCGGGTTCAGGAAATTTCAAATTTCTAGATGTTGTTTCATGTGCCTACTACCTTCAGATTTCTTTCCAAGTATATGCAATATGTATACAACTTATCCAACAAAACACAAAAAAGATCTGGCCAGTAAATGGAATATCTATTGCAGATTTGAATATATTGGACCTTCGTTTCCCTCTTCTATACTTGACCAAATTGTTGTTTCTTTTTCCCCTCTACTCTCTCTTTCTCTTTACTTAGTCGTTTTTCCGAAAATACGACTCCGACCAACCAATAGCCATTCGATGCCTAGGCACTTTTCATATCATGAATTCCCGGAAACCCAGGCTCTATATTGAACTTCCATTGTTTCGTCGCCTACAAACAACACCCAGACCTCTGCCACGGGTTTCAAAATAGGTTGACAAGGGTTCCCTCATGTATGGATGCCTCATTCCATACTTGGCCACTTTTTGGATCGCGGGTTCTCGGGCTAGCGGGCTCAAAATTGGGTCTCTATTGTTCTGTGTCCTACAAGTAGCACCCGGAGTTTCGCGATATTCAAATTGATAGGCGAACTTGCGGGTTGGCTAGATCAACATTGCAATTCTATTATTTCGTGTCCTCCAAATAACACTCGGAGTTCCGCGATATACAAATTGACAAACGAACTCCAGGGTTGGTGGGCTCAAGATTATAATTGTTTACGGATGGAAAAGTGCTAAAACGCGCCACATACTACATTTGCGTCACATAGGTTATATTAAAGGGAAAATAATGTCCTCTATAGTTTTTTGTCCTACAAACAACACCCAGAGTTCCACGCTATACAAATTGACAAGCGGACTTGCGGGCTGGCTGGCTAAAAAATTGCAATTCTATTGTTCTGTGTCCTGCAAACAACACTTGGAGCTTCGCGCTATACAAATTGATAGACGAAGCATACAACCAAGAACCAAGTAAACTCCAAACAAGCTGCAAGCAAGATCCCACAAGGTTCCATAGAGCACCGCACATCGACCTTTGCATCAAACAATTTGATATCATTTTTGGACTAAACAATATTATGCATGTGCAATCTCTATAGCGAGATTTGAATATCTTGCACTCCCACATCATATCCTCTTCCGTGATACACAGTTTGCACACAAAATTTCTGAGACCTGCAATTTGACCTTTGGGTCCTCACGTCTCCTAGGGACCTATTGTCACCTCGTTTTGAAGCCCCTGCATCCACTTTCCATATTTCACCATTTCTTGGAATCTCTTTCACGCCTCTAGTTCCATACTTACCCGAATTTTTTTGTTTGAGGATTCTCGGACATGCGGACTGCACTTCCAGTGTTCCTTGACCTACAAACAGTTCCCTCCACTTCCAAGATATAGAAATTGACTTCCAGACTCCTACATTAGCCCTCTTCCGTGTTACACAGTATGCACTAAAATTTTCGATCAATACAATTTGACCGTCGGGCCCTCATGTCTCCTCTAGGACCCTTGTCATCCTATTTTGATGCCCGTCCACCCACTTTACACGAACATTTCTTGCAATCTCTTTCACAGATCTGCGAGTTGGCGGGTTTAGACAATTTCTAATTCCTAGTTGTTGTTTTTTGTGCCCACCACCTCCACACTTCTTTCCAAGTATATGCAATAAGTATATAACTTCTTCAAAAACATGCACAAAATATATTTCCATGAAATGGAATATCTATTACAGATGTGAATATATTAGCCCTTCTTTTTCATCTTCTATACTTAACCAAAATCCCATTTCTCTTTTCCCTGTACTTTATCTTTCTCGTCACTTAGTCATTTTTCTTACATCATCCCCTCTTCCTTGTTACACAGTATGCACTCAAAATTTCCGATCAATATAATTTGACCCTCTGGGCGTCATGTTTCCTCGGGAATCCTTGTCATCCTATTTTGAAACTCGTCCGATCGCTTTCCATGGCCATTTCTTGCAATTTCTTTCGCGGATTGTATTCTTAGTCGTTGTTTTCTGTGCTTGCCACCTTCACACTTCTTTCCAAGTATATATCTTGGTAGGAAATGGGATATCTATTATAGATGTGAATATATTAGCCCTTCTTTTCCATCTTCTATGCTTAGCCAAATATTCGTTTCTCTTTTCCTTGAACTTTATCTTTCTCGTCACTTATTCATTTTTTCGAAAATATCTAGCTGCGCGGGTAGGCGGACTTGCGGGTTCACGTTTGCACTCGTGCTCTTATATCACGACACTGTTCGACGAATTCCCCATTCCATACCCAGTCACTTCTCCGACTGCAGATTCCTGGTAGGTGGGCTCTAGATTAGAATTCTATTGTTCCATGACCTGCGAACAGTACCGTGACTTTTGCGATATACAAATTTACAACTGGACTCAGATCATATTGTCTTCCGTATTACAGTCTACCTATCATGCCCTCTTCTTTGGTACACATTTTGCACTGAAAACTTCTGAGACATACAATTTAACTGTCGGGTCCTCACATCTTCTATGGAACTATTATCACCCCATTTTGAAGCCTGTCTACCCACTTTCCATACTTTGCCATTTCTTTGAATTTATTTCACAGATTATTGGGTTGGCAGGTTCAAGAAATATCCAATTCCTAATCGTTGTTTCCTGTGCCCACGCCCTTTTGCAATTAGCAATTACCAATTATATATAAGATCTTATTTCTAAGTATGTAATTAGCAAGCATTAATGCTAAACCAAGATTTGAGGAAATCTCCCATTAATACGCATAAAACCAAAATTTCTGGATGGTTATATTATCCCTTCCAACTATTAATTTCAAACATCATGGAATGTCATTTGCACGTTCTTGGGTTGGTCCATTCACAAAATATTCAATCCTAGATTTCAAAAACAAGTCTGATCGACCATTTCCCTATTCCATACTAAGCCACTTTCCCGGAATTCCACAAATATACAAACTGACCGCTGAACTGCCCCATCATGCTCTCTTCCATTTTACACATTTTGTAGTCAAAAATTCTGATATATAAAATTTTACCGTGGGACACTCGCCTCTCCTGAGTACCCCCCATAACCCTATTTTGAATCCCTTCTGACCACTTTTCAGACCTTTCCATTCATTCCTTGCTCTTCTTTGTCTCTGTGACCTTCGCACTTGTCTATAATAAAAAAAGTTTTTTATATATATAGTACATTTTGCACTAAAAACTTCCGAGACATACAATTTGACCGTCAATTCCTCATGTCTCATGTGGAACTATTGTCAACCCATTTTGAAGTGCATCCGTTCGCTTTCCATACTTCACCATTTATTCGAATTTCTTTCGCGGATCGTCGAGTTGGCGGGTTCAA
Organism: Picea engelmannii; assembly: GCA_009831015.1. NCBI lineage: Eukaryota > Viridiplantae > Streptophyta > Pinopsida > Pinales > Pinaceae > Picea > Picea engelmannii. The sequence continues at coordinate 595,004 of ML777112.1, forward strand.
AAAATATCCAATTCATAATCGATGTTTCATGTGCCCGCTCCCTTTTGCAATTAGCAATTAGAAATTATGTATAAGATCTTATTTCTAAGTATGCAATTAGAAAGCATTAATGCTAAACCAGGATTTGAGGAAATCTCCCATTAATACACATAGAACCAAAAATTTTGGATGGTTATATTATCCCTTCCGAGTGTTAATTTCAAACATCATGGAATGTCAGTTGCGCGTCGTTGGGTTGGTCTGTTCACAAAATCTTCAATATTTGATTCTGAAAACAAGTCTGACCGACCGTTTCCCTATTTCATACTTAGCCACTTTCCTGGAATTCTGCAAATATACAAACCGACCGCCGAACTACCCCATCATGCTCTCTTCTATTTTACACGTTTTGCAGTAAAAAATTTTGATACATAAAATTTGACCGTGGGACACTCGCCTCTCCTGAGTATCCCCTGTAACCCTATTTTGAATCTTGTTCGACCGCTTTTCAGACCTTGCCATTTGTTCCTTGCTCTCCCCCGTCTCCGTGACCTTCACACTTGTCTATAATAAAAAAAATGTTTTAATATATATATATATCTTGTTTCTAAATATGCAATTAGTGACATTTAATTCTAACAACTCATCGTGCAGGAACCATATAGATTTTCATTGATGGGCGAAAGGCTCGAGGATATTTCCTATTAATACACATTAAACCAAGATTTGTGGAGGGTCATATTATCCCTCCCAAGTGTTGATTTCAAAATCATGAAATGTCATTCGCACGTTGTCGGCTTGGCACGTTCACAAAACATCCAATCCTTAATTGCTCTTCGTTGTACCCGCCACCTTCACACTTCTAAATATGCAATAAGTAAGATTTACTGCTAACAATTCATCATGCACCACCCATACAGATTGTCATTAATCAACGAAAGGCTCTAGGAGATTTCCCATTCATAAGCATTTAACCAAGATTTTGCGGAGAGTTGTATTATCAGCTCCAACTATTCATTTCAACCATCATCTAGAACAAACCAATGTTCTCATAAACCTATGGTATCAGCTCAACAACAGTTCTATGGAGATACAATGAACATCTTCGGGAACAAGGACCAGAACTTCCAGTGGTCCAGGGCATATTCTTATTACTCAACCCCTACCGCCCAGAACGAAGTAATTTGGACCTCTGGGATTGCTCGTGCAGGCTGTGTCCCTGAAGTTTTTGACTATAAGGAGCTGGTCTCTTGGTGCACCGATAAATTTATTTCAGACAAAAGAATTATTCCACTACGGGACCACTCTTCTATTTCTTTGTCACCTCAGGTCTTCCGCCAGATGTTAAGATTGTCGGAGTCAACATTAGCATTCAAAGGAGAAGATTCCAAACAGTTCCTAGCAAAGCATAATAAGGGGTTGGACCTCTTGCCCCATTTATTGGAAGACCCTATTGTAGTTCCTGAAGATATCACAAGCTTGCAGGTTAGTTCATTTAGAAATCCATTCTGCGAAATTGCCTGGTTGTTTACAAGAATAATGGAACAAGAGTCCACAACAACTATTTCTCGGATCGCTATTTATATTTTGTATTTCACAGTCAAGGAACAAGCCATTTTTTATTAGGGCAAGTTAATTTCCCATGAAATCTGTTCCCAATTGTCAAGCTTCAAAAGGGAAAATAAATTTTATATGTCATCCTACTTAGTTTTTGCGATAGCACATTGTTTCCAGTTTCCAGAACTGTCTCTGTCCAAGAATGTCAACTGGGAATTCGACCCAATAATGTTATGGTACCAGGCCTTGTGGAAGCACAAGGCCTCCCACTGTTTTTATGAGGTTTTTAATGGCTTCATGTCTGTTTTCAAAGTTTTGTTGTTAGGAGAAGATGCTCCCCGCATATCTGAACATGCAACCAGTTTTTTGGACAAGAAGGGGGCACTTGAGCATTTGGATAATTACACTATGATAAGGATTTTTGGCTCCAGGGAAAAACCTGCTCTCCTTCCATGTCACATTACGAACAGAATGTTTGTTACAAAAGTAGCACGACAATACTACTATTGGTTGCATCTATTCCAAGAGAAGAGAAAAAAATAGTTCATTCCTTTTCCTTGGAAAGTCGGGGACTTCGTGTTGAAGAACGTCAACAAAATTGACGAATTCGCAGCACATTCTAGCAACTTGAACCTGAGATATGTTGAAATCCTAAGAGGGTTCGACCCTGATAAAAAAATTCTATAACATTTACAAACACTTGGCTTCGACAATTGTTTTTTCAAAAAACACCTGACCAAAAACAGAGACACTGGTGACAACGCTCCTGCTTCTGATGCCGACGACCTAGACACACTACAAAGCAACACTAAATTGTATAGGAAACGGGGAAAAGGCCTCGGTGACAAGAGTGTTCAATCGGCGAATAACACTCTGAAAAGTACGACATCCTAGAGCATCGCTCGAACGGCCCACCACAACAACAAAGCAACTCAAAGTTCTTCAAACGGAGGAGGAGATAATGACCCTCCTCACTCTAAAATTGATAGTTCTCACAAGCTTCCAGTAGACAAGAAGAGAAAAAAAAATGTGGGACAGGTGGAAGAGCCCAAAATTCAGAGTGAGAACATGGAACTTGAGCCTGATATGGAGAGTGTACTCTGCTACCTTGATCAACCCGAAGACACCATCCAACATAGTCATCCAATGGACATATCTGATACCAAAAATTTTGACGAAGATGAATCCTTCGTGTTCCAGAGCGTTGTTTTTGACAGCCAGTCCAAAAAATTGATTATTGAAAAAAAAAATGTAAAAAATAAGAAAGGAAAATCTCGTTCAGAGGTTAACCTTGCAAACATGTGGCCGTCCCAAATCTGTCAACTTCACATAGTGAGCGAAGATGCACTCCATGATTCCATTGGAGGCATCGAGGCCGAGAATTCCAGACTGAAGGACTGAGTCGGGGAATCGGAAGAGGCTTTGATTCATATGCCATTGCTTGCCAATCCTTTGGCAATAGCCATGCATGCCACCCCTGTATCCAAGTTAAAAGGATCCTCTAGCCTCCTCGCATCCTATAGAGGATATGCGGAGAATAATATTAAGAAAATAATGGAACTAGTTACTGAGGCGTGGGAAACATCACAAACCATGACTTCCCTTGGAACCAGCGCACATAATTTGCTCGGACATTTGCAGGCGGAGTTAAAATATGAAGAACATTTATATTTAAACACAATCCTTCCTTTTGGAACAAATTTCAACAACATGACATAAACAAGAAGAAGACAACAAGATCTTCCATCGAAAAACCGGATCGGTCAATTAAATGCATGCTGGAAAGAAAAAGTGAAGAACCTGCATCTCATTGTTCAATCATGTGAAAAATCCATATCAAAGAAAGAAAAATTATTCACAAATTTGTCCAGAATAAACTTAGCTGGAAGGACCAACGACTTCCAAGACCCCAACTTAACCATCAACTCCTTGCCCTTAACTAGGCGAGACTTCGATAAATAGGTTGATATGTTTAAGGTGTTGTCTTTGGAAAAGTTTTACAACATCCTTGAATATGGTCAAGATGACGTCGACGACTAGCTAGTCGAATATTCAGTACAGAATGAGGAAATTGATCAAGCTCTGCGTAATCTTTCTATCGACTTCAAGGAATTAGAAAATGAACTTTTCAACATAAAAATCCAGAATGAGATCAACGTTGCCCCAATGAGAAGCTACATTGAAGAATGGCTCGAAAGGGAATTGAAGCAGGCCACCAATGAAAGGCAACATGCATTTTCCATGATTCCAGTAGCCGTCGACGACATCAATGAAAAGGCATCGACAAACAAATAGAAAAAGGGGTCATATGTACCATCACTGTAAGTCTACTGATCGCATCCTGCTTTGTTTATCAACCCAGTTATTCCACTTTTTTAAATAGAAATGTCTAGCCAAAGACTGATACCTTTCAAAAAAAAAAAATCAGGTATTGCAGTCTACTGTCGCCCACTTCTTCTTTCTAAAGTCCTGTTTCTTGTACATATTTCTCTTATGGTCCGCGGGAGCCCAATCCCAGTCTATATGACAAACGCATTGAAATTTCTAGGAATATGTAACAAACTTTTATTTTTTGATACATTTCAAATAAAACTGTTTTTTTATCTCCTTTTATATTTATTTCCTCATACATTTTTATCTTTCACCAGTCTATATGACAAATGCATTTAAATTTTCAGGAACTTGTAACTTATTTAATATATTTCAAACTAAACTGTTTTTTTTATCTCCTTTCATATTTGTGTTGTCATAAATTTTTATCTTCCACTATGCACAAATTGTATTTTGTTATATACTTTCAAAAAATAAATGGGGCTCTAGAGGCCACGTGTCATTTACTGCATGGATACCACATGTGCTTCATGCTGCTTGCCACATATCCGCTGCAGTTTCCATCTAGCTCTGCTACTTTTTCCTATCCCAATTCAACCCGACAGGGACTATGCTGCCACACAACCTTGTTATGTAAGCTTCAATTAGTATATGTTTGTATTATGTCATTTTGTGCGAACAAATTATCATAATAATACCTAAATCCTCTTACAAAACAATAATCTAGACATCTAGTCTATGTCCAGATATATATGACAATAGTGTTACATGTTAAATCAAATTTGAAATAAAATATCTCAATAATGTTATATATTAAATAAAATACCTCAATCATGATATATATGTTATAATTTTAATATTAAATAGTTGAATTACACCAAAATTTTAAATTCATAAAAATGAAAAAATCCTTAAATTGAAATATTATAATTCATGTTTTAATATGATGTATATTTTTTTTAACGACCATATTTTCATTTATTCTTTCAGTAATATTAACTTATATAAATAATTGAAAAAAAATCCACTGAAAAATGATATATATATATATATATGAACTTTTTATTAAAAAACTATGAAAATATGCCCCTGGAGTGTAAAATAGTTGGTGATGGAGTGTACTGTTAAGGCACTCCGTTATGTGAAGTTACCGGTTCGAAACCCTCAATTTTCCTTGTGTGTCGCATGAGGGGTTGTGTTGGCATGCCTAGGGTTATAGTGGTAGCAGTTGGATAACACGACCACGTGTCACACAATTACATGCCCGACTAGTTGTTGATTTCCGCAGTTAACAAAAAAAATGAAAATATAATAAAAAACAAAAACTATGAATATATAATAAAAAACAAACCATGAAAATATCATATGTTATCAAAACCCATGAATTTCATACCAAGTTAAATTCAAGGCTATAGTTGTAGTGAATGGGGTTACAGAAAGCAAATGTGCATAGACTGTGAACAATCCTTATCCTATTTCCAATAGTTCCTAATCCATCCCAATTAAATGAAGTTTCTAATGGTCCTTTTTATGATCATAATGAACACGCTATTACAGAATCTTTCTTATCCATTCACCTATAGGTAGTAAGGCAATGAGGTTTTGGTACATTTATTGAATTTGAAATAGAGTTCATGTGAGGATTGTAGAAGGAACCACCATTGTGCACATTGTTGGTGCTTGGGGTCCCTAACTGACAAGTGATTTGGTTGAATAGGAGCATAATTTTCCAAAGGGTGGTTTGCTAACTGCCTACCATGATCATCCCCTTTCTAGATTTTCTATCGATGAATTTCAATTCATTATGGATTAACAATTAAGCATGGCATGAACTTCTTTCCCTAACATATGATTTTGGAAGAACTTAGTGGAAAGGCCAATGCAAGGTATTGTGTCTCAAATGTTGTATAGTTTTGTGTAAGAGATGAGCATCCTAATGTAATTGGATGTTCATTTGTAACCTTAACATATACTTAAGTTATAATTTCCATGAATGAAGCCTCAGAGTAAGTATACGAGATGATGGTCTTGCCCTCTATGAGATCCATGAGGAAAAATGGGGTATGAGAGCCATGGGGATCAATGGGGATACCAATATTTGGTGCATATGAGAGGGGTATCTTTATTGGTCAAATTTGTTAAAGGTCAAGCTTGGTAAGAATAATCTACTAAGAATCTATAAATCACACCAAGCTTTGTTGAAAAAGATTATTGTTTTTTTAGGGGAGCATTTAGAAAATGCATGAATTTTTAGAATCTCAACTTTTGTAATAAAATAAGACACAATGAAGCTCGATAACTCATTAACCTCTACCTCTATAATACCCTAGTTTTGATTCTCGAAATTGAATTGTAAATGTATACATGATAAAAGGTTGAGAGTCGAACAAGATGGTCGAGGACCAAGTGATTATAATATTTAAATATTGTACATTAAAATAATAATAAAAATACCTCATTTATTGCATATGACAAAGACAAGAATATAGGGGGCTATGATTCCACAAGAGATGAATGAAAGGGGGCTTAGGGGGCTCAAAGGGGCCAAAAGGATAAATAATAATAGTTTATTCTAAGCCAAAGTCCTTACCGAAAATTATGCTAAGTAAAATCAACCTTGGGATGAGTTCCAAGGTAGTTATGTAGGATTGTTAGTGAGCATGGTTAGTTGTAGGCATGCAAATATAAACCATAGTTTTTTGTTGTTGACCATGATTCTCTTGGTCAACTGTCCATCATTGGAAGGGAATCCATGATAGAGAGTTGTGCTACCATGCCTGTAACAAAGAGTCAAATATGCCTGTTATGTAAATTATGTGGGAAATTGAACATGTGCAGGAGTAAGAGTTGTTATTGAGAGCTCCATTACAATTGAGAATTCCTGGAGCCCCCAACTGAGAGATTTCTTGGTTGGTCTATGTTGGAGCCCTGGAGGGAATTGGAATAGCTCAAGGGATTGTGTGGCAGAGAAGGGGATCCCATTCCTTGGGTTGTGCAGACTGAAGGGGAAATATATTTGGGTGGTTGGAATTACCGTAGGAGTAAAATACCGTGATATTATTGGGAAATGGGTTGTGTGTGAGGACTATAGCCGACCATAGGAGCCAATTCGTCCTTGTGGAGTCATAGACCCAACTTAGGGATGGCTTGTTGCAGATAGATTAAGTGCAACAAAGACTTTGTTTGGGTGGAATGTCTAACATTATATATTTGCATAAAGATAAGTGGTATGGATTCTTATGTTTTTGAAAAGCTAATGTTATGTATCTTGTGTGTTTAAAAGTTATTATGTTGAACAAATACTCCACATTTATAGTTTTGAATGCTTTAATTATAATTGCATGAACTTTCTTGTCATATTGCATGTATTAATTCATTATAAAGAACATTATGTTACTAGAGCTAATCAAATTGGTGGAAGAAGAGAAATTTTGAAGTACTCCACTACCCCAACAATGTATAGGGATGGTTGGGTACATTACAGAGTGGTATCAAAGCCATGGTTACAATAGTGGATCTGTATGGGCTAATGACCAGAGTTGGAAAAGGAAGAAGATTACATGTTGCAGGTCATATGTTTGACAGAATTCACTCAAGGTGTAAATTTGGGGTAAAGCTTTGAATTTATAAATTGAGGGAAAAAAAGGCTAAAATCCCTAAATTAGATTTTTGTTCAAGCATATAGAGGTACAACTTTATATTACAGAGTTGTCATATATGAAAAATTGGGGAAAATGGTGAAATTGAGCAAAAAATCCCCAATTATGGACGAAATCCAGTAGGAAATTAGCATAATGATGTTGAATTTGACGAAGGAGTGGAGAAGATGCAGAGCCCAACCCTGGAAAATTCATAGCAGCCATAATCGTTTTTGGAAAAATTATATATTTTTTGAAATGTTTGAGAAAATTATGGATGATGGCATGGACTTTACCGATGACATGGAATGGTAGGGTGACATGGAGGCATCAGAGCATTTCCAAGTGGAGTGGGAGTATGCAAGTGGTAGGGTCCATGGTGGCAAGTGGCCACATCTGCAAAAGTGATTATGAGATGATGTAAAGTGGTTTTACATCAGTGCCTTGGGAAACTGTAATAATTGTGGGGGTGATGCATGTCCCTTAAGATAAATTGGGTGGCAAGTGGTTACAAAATATTGGGGTGAAATTACCTCAAGCGCAATTTGTTGACCCGTAATGAATCTTCATTGTAGATGTGATATCTACGGGCAGGGACATGTGCACTGGTTGATGCAAAACGAAGATGAGACCCCTCCCCATCGCATTAACCTATGAATACACACCATATGGAAGGTGTTAGGGTAGTGCAAGACCCCCTATCCCACTAATGACCTATATCATTCTAAGTGGGTAGAAAAGGACAGTCGGGTACATATGGTGGCCCAAATTAAATTAAAATATAACATTAAGTGCAAAAATAAAGGAAAGAAAGGTGTGATGGGGCCATAGAGGATGACATCACAACTCAAGTGGCAAAGGATGACAAGTGGACGCTAGTGCTACATGCCATGTCACATCAACAAGATGAATTATGTTTTTAAAAAAGGAGTCGGAAGCTAAAATCTTATTTTGGCCATAACATGAGTAGAAAAGCTTAGAACCAAGTGAAATTTCAGGGGTAGGTCTATAGTGAGGAAGACCATAAAAGTGCCAGAGAGGGTCACTCAACTACTATAGAGTATAAATCAATTGTAGAGGAAAATAAATAATGGATTAGGTTCAAGACATGATGAAGAAGGCGAACCTCAAGCAAGGAGGGCTAATTACAGAAAATCCAATCACTTAAGAAGTGTTAGTAGAAGTCAAAGACAACATTACTCACCCATTTATTCAACAAATAAGTTATATGCATATAAGAAATCATAGAACAACCCATAAGTGTCCCATCTTATGAATCAAAGAAGAAGACATGAATTTGATAACTTGCAAGGAGAGCTTAGGAAGCTTAAGCCACCAAATTTTGGTGGTGAAAAAAAAAGGAGAAAGGATGATAAAACTTGGTTCCTTGGGATCCAAAAATATTTTTAGTTGCTTAGCTACTCATCCAATTAAAAATTCAGGATTGTTATATATCATCTACAAGGATAAAATTCTATGTGTTGGAATTAACTCAAGCAAGTCAAACACATCAACAAGAAAATTATTTCTTGGAAGTAGTTCAAGAAATATTTCCAACATGAGTATATATTTTAGCACTACTATGAAAAAAAGATGCAAGAGCTCTTTGAGCTCAAGTTGGGAAATATGACCATGGAATAATTTGAAAATAAGTTCTTGGAGCTACTAAGATATGTGGATTTTATCAAAGAGAAGAAGGTGAAGATACAAAGGTTCTTAAGTGGACTACCATAATTTTATAAAGACAATACCCAAGTTGACCAACCTGAGACTTTGGAAGAGACTACTAGGAAGGCCAAATACCTATATGAGCAGAACAAAGTCATAGTAGTTTTTTAGAAGCCTTGGAAATATGATAAGAATGAAAAAATGGATCAAAGGAAGAGAAGATTCCAACCTCTTTTATTTAGGAATATCTCTAATACATATTAGCAAGGTCATCCAGCTCAAAGTGAATCTAAAATGGAAAAATATTTGGGGAAAAAGCTAAGGCAACAAATTAAATGATGGGGATGTAAAGGAGATCATATGTACATAGATTGTCCTAACAAGGGAGATATAATGAAGACTATGCACAACATACAAAAGGCTACTACAATGGAAGATGTGGGCAAAAACATCCCAAGAATATATGCATCTTTGGAAAATTTGCAAGAACACCATCAATGAAACATGATTGAAGTAGAAGGTAAGATTACAAATCATCATGTTGCCATTTTAATTGATTCAAGAACAATTCATAGTTACATAGCCCCTAATTTAGTGTAAATCTTTCATTTGAAGAAAAATATGCATAAGAAATCATGGTTGGTTCAACTAGCTACTACTAGGACCAAAAGGAAGATTAATGATATTCTTGAAGGTTGTCCATTAGATATGAATAAAGTCAGCATGATTGTAGATCTGAATATCATATCCCTTGGATCATATGATGTCATTATTGGAATGGATTGGTTGGATGCACATCATGTTATTATATATTGTTATAACAATACTTTTACTTGTCTTAATGAAGAATGAAATTATATCACAATGAAACAAATTCCAAGACCCATTTCTATAAAGGAAATTTCAGCCTTACAACTGAAAAGGTGTTTCAAGAAGCGAAGTCAATTATATGAAACTCAGGTGGAAGAGACAACCAATATTAAGGTCTAAGTCTTAAGGAATTTTGAGTGTTGAAAGAGTTTGAGGATATATTTGGAGAAATACTAGGTTTACCATCAAAGAGATATATATATTTTTCTATAAATTTCATGCTTGGAGCTACCCCAGTATCAAAGACTCCTTACAAAATGAGCACACCAAAATTAAAAGAGTTACAAATGCAGTTTGAAGAATTTATAAAGAAGGGGTACATAAGCCCAAGTGTCTCACCTTGGGGAGCACCAGTACTCTTTGTGAAAAAGAAGGATGGGACCTTGAGGCTGTGTATTGATTTTACATAGCTGAACAAAAATACCACGAAGAACAAATATCCTCTACCCAGAATTGATGATCTCTTTGATGAGCTAAAAGAAGAAAATATATTTTCAAAGATAGATCTAAAATTAGGTTACCATTAGGTAAGGATCAAGGATGAAAACATCGACAAGACAATTTTTAGAACCAAGTATGGACGCTATGAGTTTGCAGTTGTGCCATTTGGACTAACAAATGTACAAGCTACCTCCATGTGCTTGATGAATGTTATATTTATAAACTGTCTAGATAAGTGTGTCATTGTGTTATTATATAACATACTTATTTTTTCCAAGTCATATGAAAAGAATGAACAACACTTGAGGTTGGTACTATAGGTGTTAAGAGAGTATTAGTTGTATGCTAAACTAAGAAGGTGTTTTTTTATTAGATATATATCCATTACTTACACATAATTTTAGAGGAAGGGATAACATTGGATCCAAAGAAGATTGAATCTATTACAAGATGACCAACACAAAGGAATACAACAAAGGCAAGGTCATTTGTGGGGCTTGCTAGATACTATATGAGATTTATAAAGGGATTTTTCAAGATTTTTCACTCCATCACTTATTTACAAAAGAAGGAAACTAAATTTGAACGGACATTAAAGAGTGAATACAATTTCCAACTATTAAATGAATTACTTACTAGTGCACATATTTTAAAGATTGCCAACCCAAATGAAAATTTTGTGGTGTGAACATATACATGCAAAGAAGGATTTGGTGGAGTCCTTACTTAGAATTAAAATGTCATTTGTTATGATTCCAAGAAGCTTAACGAGCATGAAAATAATTATGCCACACATGACTTGGAGCTTGTTTCCATAGTCCATGTACTGAAAATGTGAAGACATTATTTAATGGAGAAGAAATTTGAGTTGAGGACAAACCATAGTGGTATGAAATATTTGTTTGAACAAAAAACTTTAAATGCTATGAAAACAAGATGGTTGGAATTTTTGAGTGAGTATGACTTTGATATTAAACATATCAAAGAAAAAGAGAACAAGGTCGTTGATGCACTCAACATAAGGGTACATGTAATGCATTCTACAACCATTAGCATATATAAACCAGATATAAAAAGTAGAATTTTAGAAGTCGTTGTTTCAGATGGGAATTACCTACAGGTGAAAGAAGGCCTACAACAAGAAAATGTAGAACATAAATACAAATAGTACAAGTTGGAAGAAGATAGAATAATTATGCATAAAAATAGAATTTATGTTTATAATTAAGGTGAATTAAGGAATTTGGTACTAAAAGAAATGCATAATGTTCCATATGATGGACATCTTGGTTACCAGAAAATAATTGTAGCAATAAGAAGCCAATATTTTTGGCCAGGAATAAAATAAGATGTCACTGATTACATAGCCAAATGCATGGAATGTCAAAGACTAAAGATTGAGAATAGACACCCATCAATTTTGCTACAACCATTGTCAATTCTAGAGTGGAAATGGGAAGTGGTAACCATTGATTTCATCACAAAGTTGCCTAAGACAATGAGGCAACATGACTCAATAATGGTAGGGGTGGATAAATTGCATGACTTTGATATTAAACATATCAAAGGAAAAGAGAACAAGGTTGTTGATGCACTCAACACAAGAGTAAATGTGATGCGTGCTACAACCTTAACATGTATAAATTAGATATAAAAAGTAGAATTTTAAAAGTTATTGTTTTAGATGGGCATTATCTATAAGGAAAAGAAGGTCTATAGTAAGAAAATGTACAATAGAAAATCAAAGAGTATAAGTTGGAAGAAGATGGAATACTTATGCATACAAATAGAATTTATGTTCCTAATTCGAGGGAATTAAGAAATTTGGTACTAAAATAAATGCATAATGTTCCATATGTTAAACATCCTCATTACTAGAAAACAATTTTAGCAACAAGAAGCCAATATTTTTGGCTAGGAATGAAAAAAGATATGGTTGATTACATATCCAAATGCATGGAATGCCAAGGAGTGAAGACTAAGAATAGACACCCAACAAGTTTGCTATAACCATTGCCAATTCTAGAGTGGAAATGGGAAATGGTAACCATTGATCTTATCACAAAGTTGTCTAAGAAAACGAGGCAATATGACTCAATAATGGTAGTGGTGGATAAATTGAAAAAGGTTTCTCATTTTATTCCAGTTAAACTAAGTCATAAGGTTGCATGTAGTACCAAATGAAATTATTTCAAACAGAGATCCAAAGTTTACTTCAAACTTCCAGAAGGGATTGTTCAAAGGATTTGGCACAAATATGAATTTTAGTACAACCTATAGTCCACAAACAAATGGGAAAATTGAGAGATCTAATCAAGTGATTGAAGATATGTTGAGAATGTATGTGATGGATAACCCTTCCAAATAAGAAGATTACTTACATTTGGTTGAATTTTCCTACAATAATGGTTACCAAGCTTCATAAAAATTGAGTCCATTTGAATTTTGATATGGCAGAAAATGCAATACTCTAGTGAATTGGGACAATCTAGTAGATATAGTGGTACTTGGGCTAGATTTTCTCAAGGAAATGAAAGAGAAAATGGTTAAAATTAAACATAATTTAAAGGGAACATAGGATAGACTGAAGATTTATGCAGATAAAGGTAAGACACCCAAATAATTTAAAGTGGAAGAACATGTGTTTTTGAAAGTGAAGCCAAAGAAGGGCTCTTTGAAGTTGGAATGTAGCACCAAGCTAGCAACCAGATTTTGTGGCCCATTTGAAATATTGGACATAATATGACCAATTACATACATGCTTGCATTCTCTTCTTTCATGAAAGTGCATAATGTATTTCATGTTTCATTATCAAAAAAGTATGCGCGTGATCCTAACCATGTCATTGATTGGATTTTGATTTAGGTGGATCCCGAAAGAGACTTTCAGGTACAACCAATGCATATAATGGGCTGAAAAGTCATAGTGCTTTGGAACAAATCCATAGAATAGGTAAAGCTCCAGTGGACCTACTACAACCCTAAAAAAGTGACATGGGAGCTGGAAGATGCAATGTGGAAGGCATACCCACATCTATTTTGAATTTTGATGTAAAATAAATGTTAGATATATGTGTGTGTGTGTGTGTGTGTGTTGATATTCACCAATGACAGTGCAAAATTTAGGGGGAGGGGAATGTAACACCCTATTTTTGATCCCCATAATTGCAATGTAAATGTATACATGATGTTATCACACAAAGTGTAGTTGGGGAAAAACCAACCACAAGCAACAAATGTGAGACACAATAGGGAGTAAGAACCACTGTCACCTTAGAAATTACTCCCCTCGTTTTACTGATGGATGATTCCACCACAAAGGAGGATTCCCAAAGTGACCTTGGGGAGATTGAGGTAGAAAGACAATGGTTTAGAAAGGGTCCCTCCTTTGGTCACTAGATGAGAGTGCTTAGGGTTTGAAGATTCATGACTTTGGTGAAGCAAAGAGAGAAGTTGATCAACAACCTGCAAAACCAACGTTAGAAACATTTTCTTAAGGCCAAAGATCATGAAAATAAACCCCCAAGCACTGAGGGAAACAACAAGAACACTTATTATCCAAAAATTTGCAGCAGACTATAAATTATATCAATGAGAATAAAATGTTAACAACTGCGATAAATCACCATCAAAATCAACATTAAATGATGGAAAATGAAAGCTTGTAAACAATAGACAATATTCCAATGATTAAACCACAATTTTGATGGTTAAATAGGTTGTAAAGTAAGTGTTATAAGAATTTTTATAACAGCCCTAGATGGTTGTAGCAAACATTTTCCACAACAAGAAGTTTACACCATGGAAATTAGAAGATAAATGTGCCAATTTTTAGCCCTTAACAAGTAGATTAATTTGCAATGTTCATACACAATTTTCTGCAATTAAAATAACAAGTAAACAAGAGAAAGAGAGAGGGTTTTCTACATCCCTAATGGATGTAGTTAATTATTTATTACAGAAGCAATAAATACTCCAAGAAATCAATACGTTTTAGCATGAAAGATAGCTTAGAGTATGATCAATTTATACAAAAATTTAGAGATCACAAGAGAGCATTTTTTACGTTTCTCAATGCCAAATTTTACTTTCTCCAATGTAACTAGTGCCTTTTTCTATTGGGTAATGGAGTCATAACATCAAAGAGAAGTTAAATGGATAATAATGGAGGACTTTAACCTTGGATTAAAACCCTTATAAGCCATTTTTTACCTCTAACATTAGTCACTAGCTTGCTAGTTGATGGGAAACTGAGATTTTAGAACCCTGGGAGATAGACCATCATAACCCCTAAGTTAAAACCCTATCCAAGAAAGGATTCAAGGGGATAGACACTCCTAATCCTAAAATCAATCCTTGAATGGCCTCCTTTCACAAAGAAAAATGGCTTGAAGGAGGGGATAGACAATCCTAACCGTCCTAGGGTTTCTTCAAGCAAGAATAATCCAAGCAAGTTGCAACAAAATAAACTTAAACATCAACAAAATTGAAAGAAATACCATCCAAGAAGTATCCTAAGGTCACAAACCATCCTACACAGGTGAAAGAATACATCTCTAAGCAAATCACACGAGTAATTGTTCCCAAAAAGACAAGTCACATAACAAGGGAGAGAACATAAATTATGAGAGAGAGATAGCAATGTCTCAATGAACAATTATGAAAAATTAAGTGAGGCTTGCCTCTATTTATAGAGGAAAATTGAATCTCACTTTACCCAATTTACAATTAAATCCACCAATTTAGGTCAAAATTCATGTTTTTACATTGACTTTTACCAAAATAATTTGATTTTTTCCCACATATGCTAAATAATGGCCAAAAATGATAAAATAATCCTTCAACATATTCTTCAAGGGTGGTCATTGGGTGAAAAATCATCCAAAGGCTAGGATGTCGACTTCCTAAGGTTCCACATCATCCCACTTTTCCACAAAAGTGTGGGGTACATGTCCCACAATTCCACTAAGTGCAAATCCTAAGTCAAATAAATCCCTTTAGGATTGATGTCATGCTCCAAGGGTGCAACATTCTAGCATGGGAGGGTGAGCTCATGCTAGTCTCATCATCCAAGGCCTCTTTCATGGACCAACAATGTTATTAGGTGTGTAACTTTCATCATTAATGCCTTCCAAGGGTAGGACACAACATACATCCTATGGGGTTTTATGCCCCCATGGACATCCAAAGTGTTGGAAGATTGGTTGTTGTCATTGATGTCAACCCTAGTCATGGGTTTTGGACCGCAATATTGATGAAGGTATTTGGACATGAAGGAAAATGCACATGTAGATACAAGACCCATGGATGGATAGTATACATCATGTTGTTTCCGGTGGTATGTGGCACATCATGTGGATCCTCATGGTTGAGGAGAAATGAATTTTTGAAGATGACAAAGTGAATTGAAGAAGGAAGTACATGTAGGCCTTGAAGATAATTAAAGAAAAGAATTACAAAATAAGAAATTGTCAGGTCAGCCCTAATGTTAAAAGGAAGTGATATAAATGGTATAAATAAATATCATTATACATTCATTTCATACACAAGTCAAATTTCAGAGGAAATCAGAAGTAAAGAAGGTCGGATTTCAAGGGAGGATGAAGTCTTTTGGTGATGTGTTCTAAGGTATGTTATTTTCAGGTCATCTTACCATTTTTGCTATAACGTTTTTTCTAGAACGCTTCAGATGGTGAAATTGATATGGTATTGAGAATACATATCAAGGTACCTGTGGTAAAAAATTCATCTCTTGTTTCACTATAATTATGGAGATACACTCTGTGGAAGATAGGGTTTGTAACTAGTCCTGAAGCTAGCCAATAAACAGGTGTTCCGGTTAAAAAAGTCATAACTTATTCATCGAGAATCCAAATGACGTGGGAAAAATTTCATTGGAAATAGTACGGACGGTAGTTTCTTGTATGCAAGTTTTAGAATCTTATGTTAAATATTGAGCGTGGGGAATTATGTACAAGTTCGGTCTCCTGAATAAACCAGAATTGAACAAGGTCTACCATTCTCTCTATAACTTCTTTTTGGGGAGGATTCAAGGAGTGAAACTTGGAGGATTTTTACAGAATACATTGAGTAATATTATCTAAAGGATCATAGTATTCCAAGAATTGAATAATTGCAGAAATTGAAGAAGTCTCAAGAAGCATTATCAGGTTCTATGTGATGATTGGTTGATGGTGATGATTTAATGTAAAGTTTTATTATCTCTCATATATTCTTGGGTGGAAGGAAGGGGAAAGGAT
>ML777112.1:615648-664113 GCA_009831015.1 Picea engelmannii
GTGGGTATATAAGCAAGCCCTCATTCTCAATTGTAATTATCTCATCTATATCTTATTATTCATTTATTGTTTACAGTTCTATATGGATTACTTTGTTATATTCCAAGTATTTTGGATAATTCTTGTGTGAGCGAACTTTGTTCATCTCATTTGGTATCAGAGCTTTGTTTTCCTGATCCCGGCCTTTGGCCAGTTCCTTATCAGACCTTGTCTGATCCGGCTTTTAGCCAACTCCATCGTTTTCAGAGTTTCTCTGAGAAAATTGGTCTTTGACCACCAATCAAACCTTTGGCCACCCTCTTTATCAGATCTTGTCTGATCCGGCTTTTAGCCAAACCCATCGTTTCAGAGTTTCTCTGAGAAATTTGGTCTTTGACCACCAACCAGGCCTTTGGCCATTCAAATTTTCAAATTCTTAGGAACTTTGGTCCTTGACCATAATTCGGCTTTTAGCCAAACACAAAAATTTTAGAGTTTCTCTAAATCTGGTCTTTGACCACAATCAGGCCCTTGGCCATTCGAATTTTCAAAGTTCTTAGGAACTTCGATCTTTGACCAAATCAGGGCTTTAGCCATATAAACTCATAATAAAAAAATAAAAAATAAATAAAAAAAAAAGAGATAACTTGTCAATTTCACAAATCGGAAGTACTTTACTGTTATCAGTTGCAAATTTTAAAATATCCAAAGACAGTCTGCTGCCAAAATCCATTTCGCTGCAAGGCCTGTACAAATTGATCTGTACAACCTCAAATTCCAACCGTACCAGCCACAATTTTCATGCATTTTTCGTACACTTCTGAAATTAATTTGAACCAATTAATTTGCAAACCATACAACACGCTGCCACTATACAGTTTGCCATCAATTGTTCGTCTCATTTTCCCCTTCCCACCCTCCCCACAACATTGATTTGATTAAATGATGTCTCAAGCAGCATATCAGAAATTACGGTTGAAATAAAAAAAAAAATTATGTACAGCAGCACATTCCACTCAGCATCCGTACACCATACCAAATCTGTACGGACTGCCAGCCATCAATTGTTTTGCTATCAATCTTTGTACAGTATATCAATCGTTCACCCATTTGCTTACAGCCGCCCCCTATACTATTTTCCACCACCGTACCCATCTATACATCCATCTTTGTATTGGCGCGATTGTACAGCGGCCAATTGCTCGGACAGCCTCATCAATTGCTCCATCGTTGCCATTCGTACCATACTCGTTTCCGTACAATTGATGCAACAAATTAATCTATGTAAAATCCGTACAACTCTGTTGCTTGCAGCCAAATCCGTAGGGCCCGATTTTGAAATTCATGCAATTTCATACAGCAATTAAAAAATATTGAAAACTGTATTGGTGTGTTCGTACGATTGTTTCAATCTGTACTGGTGCGTCCGTACGATTGTTGGAATTCAAAGTTATTAAATTACAGTAATATACATCTGCCACAATATTGAAATCGAGGGGCGTGCGTTTGTGACTGCCGCCGAAGTTGGGGTAGTGACCTTTGAGACAACCGTTATCCATGAAGTCGCAACCCCTCAAGTTCTATCAACCAACTGTTGAAAGTAAATTATAATAAACGACGGATTTAAATTAAAAATATTCTTCCTGCTACTATCTCGGTCCAGAAGGGATCTTTAACGCGTCTAGCCAGCTTGCAAAAAGACAAATTTTGAATACCAGATTACTATTTGTCAGAGATTACATAAAACATAACCTTCTAAAGTTTAGGTTGATTTTATTTGGCATTAATACAAGCAAAAAGTATAAAGTGTCCATTATTAAAGGAACATAAAAAATAAAAAAAAGAGAAAAGTACATTTAAATATTATATGATAGTAGGTTAGGCCATTACCCTAAAAGAAACTATTAAAAGGTTCATAAAAAAGGTGGAAGTATCAAAGAGTATTTAGTTCTTTAAAAAGAAGATAAGGTAATTAAAAAGGAAAAGAAGTAAAAGGCAAATTAAAAGAGTTCCAATTAAAGGTAAAGAGTTTTGATTTATTAAAAGGGATTTTTATTAAGATTCACAAGGAAGTAAAAACAAAAGAAATATAACTTTTTAAGTGGAAAGACTGAAGTTTTTTAATAAAAAGGCAAGATCTTAACTTTAACTAAAGTAAAAAAGTTATACTTTAAATAAAGTATTAATATTTTTAAGATATAAAGTTCAAGAGAACAAGTTATTAAAGTAATAAAATACCACATTGAAAAAAAACGAAGACAAAATCAACAATTTGGAAATCAATCATCAAACAATTCCAATGAAAGTAGATTTGGGAGGGATCACTCCCCAAAAGATGCAACACATTAGTTTGGGAATTCGAAGGTTATATCATCATGTTTCGTCGAGAGTCGCAACTACAAACACAGAAGATTTGAGAAGACATCGTGTGCCAGAACAAAAGTTCAAAGGGAAGCCTTTCGGTGATTATGCTTTGAGGACAAAGCATTTTTAAGGGGAAGGCAATGTTATGAACATAAAATATACATAAATAGATATTCATTAACATAATAATAGTTAATAAATAATAATTATTAATAATGAAAGGTCATGTCTCAAAGGACATGACTATTGGTAAAGGGCACCCCTGCGTGGGTATATAAGCAAGCCCTCATTCTCAATTGTAATTATCTCATCTATATCTTATTATTCATTTATTGTTTACAGTTCTATATGGATTACTTTGTTATATTCCAAGTATTTTGGATAATTCTTGTGTGAGCGAACTTTGTTCGTCTCATTGACATGCAAGGGTTTCATATGGTATCATTTCCGTGGGTGCCTTTGTAGAGGGTGTGATGCATCTTTGAGTTAACTTTCATTTGGGTTGCAACCTTTTTCCAGCCAAATAATTTTCCTTTTTTATATTTTCTTTAGACGATTTGCAATTCCATTTAAGAGGTTTCTTGATTTTTGTGCATTAAATGCATTTCCTTTCAAGTGGGATGCTTATAAGTCATTTTGAAATAGATGAGGAATTCATTCACACTCAGAACTTTGGTCGAGCACATAGAAAGGTAGAGCTCAAGTTGTTGGACTATGGATTTTATTTCCCTTGTATCCCTACCACTACAATTTGATCATGGCTTCTTTTTCCTTTCATTATTTATTGATGTTGGTTGTAATAAACTATGGGACTTTAGCCCCTTCTTCCCATAAGAGAATGAGGTGTAATCTCTTTTTGGGGTACATGTAACCCCAAAACCCAAAAGGTGAGGATACAGAGAGGAATGAAGATGAAAAGTGATAAAAGACGGTCATGAATGACACGATGACCCATCAAGAAAGACCCCCAGTAGTACCCCTTTCCCCGAGGGTGGAAAACTTACTAGGAACCCCAGGATAACCACCAAGGTGAAAAATGGTAAAAAGAATAATTTTCAAGCAAAAGTCTCATAATAAAAAAGAAACCTTTGAAACTTATCTAAATGCCCCAAGTATTAAAATGATACTTACCATGAAACTTGACTAGTTATCTCGTGAAGCAAGACTTGTCGCCCTCTGTGGATCAAGTTAATGTGGTGGATGTTTATTTGTTGTTGTTGATGATGGTGAAGTGTGGTGAATAAGATGGGCTCTATGGGTTGTGCTATCCATTTATCTCTCGGGACTCCATGTTTTCTACCTGCAGGCCTTGAGACATCATCTGCTTAGTTACCCCTAGGTTGGGGGGGTAACATCTTTCTCCTACAAGGGTACATGTGCTCGTCGTAGAGTGCATGAGAACCTCAACATCTCCTGGTATGACCTGTGCCTACACACACTCAAACAAAATGTTAAAATTAGAGGGGTGGTGTAACTCACCCCCTATTCATATGGAAAAAATGATAACTACAAAATCTAGAGCAAAAATTGAAAAAGAAAAAATTTCTGATATTTTTATTCCAACATATCAATATGACTATGCAAATCATACGAATGTAACAAAACAATAATGCAAGAATGCAAGTGTTATAACCCTATATTTCATAGGATCAGATGGTGATTGATATTTTCTTCTGTCAGTGATCTTGTGTGGTAAATGATATTCCATCCTGAAAATAATTTCCCAAAGGAAAAGCAAAGGAGGTAAAAAGTAGGGTTTTCACAGTCAACATACCCCTTGATTTAATAAATTTGGGTATTTAACATAGGAAAATGTTTTTATAATGTGAAATTGGCAAAAAAGGGCTCAACACTTTACCCATCGCATGTTTTTACCCTAAGTCACAAGTGGACAAGATCTGTTGTCATATAGTGGGCAACCCGTGCACAAGTATTATCGACGGCATCCATCGCGCTCATATCGATGACTCTCGATACATTTCAGACCCCCCCGACCTTTATGCGTTTAACAGTGGGGGGGTCCAGAATGGAGGTTTTCTCCCGGCGGGCCCTACCTAAAGTGGCACCTCCACATTATTTCGGACCCCCCCTCCTAATCATGCTTACCATCTACCCCCCCCCACCCTCCCCCTCTGGAATCCTACCTAACCACTACCCTATACCACCGATACCTCCCACTTACACCTATCCTCCACTCAGTTTCCTGCTTACTCTCCAACTTGTCATCACCCCATGCCATAATGGTCACATCCACATCACACTTCCGTTCGCTCTCCAGTCAGCCATATCACTCCTCTGACTACTTCCCTTACACATCACCTTTCCATCCATTCACCTCATCGTTCTCCCTCCATTCTTCCTTGAATAAAACAAAGTTAGATAACCTAGGATAAATAATTAAATAAAATATTAATTAGTTTAATAACTAATTAAATTAATAATTTAAATAATTAGTAATTAGGTTAGTTTGTTTAGGTTAGCAATTAGGTTAGTGTAATAATAAATTAAAATTAAAAAAGATATTAATAATTATTAATTATTAAAAAATAAAAAATAAACAATATTAAACATTAATTAAATAACTTAAAAAATTAAAACAAAAAAAAATAAAAATACATATAAAATAAAACACATAAAACAAAATAAAATAAAACATAAAACAAAATAATAATAAATGAAAACAAAAACCATTTTTTCAAGGTTTTGACCAGTCATCTTCCGAGGTGGAGTCCGGGCAAACCAGGGCTCATTTTGAAAAATCGAAAGAGGTTTTTCTCCGAACCCGACTGAAATTCAATAACCTCTCTCATATTTTTCACAGGTGCCATGGGTTGGGAGAATCGAGAGCATCTTTGAGCCCTATTTTTCGGGATGCCGTATTTTCTTGTTTGAGACATTTTTTTCAAACCCAGATCTCGGACAGATGGAGAGGAATTTCAAAAAAATGAGAGATATTTTTGCTCCAAACAAGCGGATATACAAAAACCTCCCCCAAATTTTACACAGCTATCTCATATTGGGAGAATCGAAGACTTCCTTGGACCTTATGTTTTCAAAATTTCGGGAGGCGAATCTACTCAATGAAACAGACGACAACAGAGTTCATGAAGGAAAATATATCAGGTGTCAGAGGCTTCGATATACCTGTTAAGAGAAGATAGGAATGCAATCAATCGTCTCCAGATTCCACTACCCAATTTTGTCAGAGGTGGCTAGAGTCAACAACAAAAGACCAACAACACAACAGAAGTGGATACAGATCATCAACAACCTCCATCAAATCAAACACCAGAAATCCGAGTAGATCAACATGATATCTATATTCTTATAATTAAACATATAGTTAGTTTAGATTTTCCTAATTTATATCATGGTCATTAATGGCAGGAACAATGTAGATAACTTATAAATACTTCTGATTTCAAAGTATTGTGGGTTGATCAGTTGGGACCTTTCTGAAGGATGGAACTAATTTTGTAAAGAAGCTCACAGAGTCTCCATGGATCAAATTTCAGTAATACAGTTGCAACATTACATGATTCTTGTGTCAGTTTCATTAGTGAAGTAATCTCCCTGTTAATTATTTTCTTTTGTTTACCATATTGTTTTCTACATTTTGAATTATTTTAAGGAGATAAAATGACAGAATTGGTTTAAGTGTACCCTCTGTCACTTGCTTGGAATAATTTATGTGTTTTCCATTGAAGATTAACCTCATAATTCTTAGTTGCTCTGTTTTTAATTGGATTTTTTTACCTATTCCATCTTTTCCATGCATTAAATCTTGAAGATCTAGTGAATTTTCCTACCCTGCCTTGCAATATTAGCTTGTTAAGACCTGGTTTTGGATCAATTCTGAACCATGACTCAATTTTCCCCTATTCCAAACAAACAAACAACCTTGTACTTTCTAACTAGCCTAAAATTATAATCCAAACAAAGCTAAATCATACAGAGAGATCCCTCTCTGAGTCTTGGAGGGCTATATCATTGACTCCAAAGTGGTTTTGTAGTTACCTCTACCCATTTCTTCTTCATCCTGAGAAATTACAAAGTGATAACATAGTGGCGACCATACTGGGGAACCTTCCTTAGAAAAACATATCAAGTTCCAGATCTGATTACTGATGGTGGAAATTGATCAGACACAAGAAGGCTGAATCATCCACCTGGCGAAACTCCAAATAAGTTTCAATTCAAAGACTCCACTAGAGGAAGAACTTGAAACATGATCAGACAATCAGAAAAGACCGTGTATTAAAGTTGGAATTTTATCAAAGACATAATATGCTTTATTTTTAATTATTTCTTCCCTTTTTTTTTATCTTGGTCAAGACCATACTGCTGAAGGTTCAACCTGATGAGCCTCAAAAGATTAAGCCTAGTTTTACAATTCCTTTACATACTCCTACACCAGTTAAAATCCCAAATAGAGACAAGCCCCTTGTCTTACCTTCTATACTCCATGATTTCCCTGCAAATTATTACAAATATCTTCCCAGGTTTAATGGAGAATGTGGTAAAATCACTGCTGAAAAACACATTCAGGGTTTTGAAAATTACCTTGACCTTTTCAAGGGGGAAGAAGATGATGTATGTATTATGGTTTTTTCTTTATCTTTACAAGTAGAGCTAAGGAATGGTTCAAAAATTTGTTAGCTGCAAGCATCTGTGAGTTCAATCAGTTTGTGAAAATTTTCCTTAATAAATGGGAGATTAAGAGAAATCTTGTTCTCATTTTAGAAGAATGTGATCATTTGAAAAGACAGCCAGGAGAAACAATGCAACACTTTTCATCCAAATTCAATCAAGTTTACAATTCAATGTCTGCTGATATAAAACCTCCTCCTGGTTTATCTCTCTTACACTACCCAGATGCCTTTGATCCAGAGATGGCATTTCAGTTGAGAGAAAGGAACACTACTACACTCAAGGAGATGCAGGACAATGCAATTAGTGTGGAAGCTAATTTTTTGATCAAAAGGTCAAAGATCAAGGCATAAGAAAGGAAGAAAATAGCAAAGGAGCAACCGAAATCTTCAGAAGAAAAACTAGAAATTTTGACCAACACAATGAAAGAAATGATGCAGAAATTT
Source organism: Picea engelmannii (assembly GCA_009831015.1). NCBI lineage: Eukaryota > Viridiplantae > Streptophyta > Pinopsida > Pinales > Pinaceae > Picea > Picea engelmannii. The sequence continues at coordinate 623,088 of ML777112.1, forward strand.
ATCATGAGAAATGAACTTGTTGTCCAAAATCATCATGTTCCATTGGCTACAGAGAAAGAAAGGGTCACTGCTCCCAAGCATTTTACAACTCACCCTTGGTATCATAGATCAAAAAATGATTATTTTATGTATTCAATTCACAACATGGTCAATGATGAAATTCAAAATCAGCCTGCAGAGGAGCAATCAACTTATATGATGTGTATGATTGATGATTTTTCTTACCTGGATGATCTAGTCAAGTATGATCAGTATGATGGTGATTATATGGTTGAAATCAATGTTGATTTTTCAAAGCGACCAATAGCATGTTTTTGGGAGAGGGAAGCTCAGTTACAACTCAAATATGACAATCAGCCTGTGCATATTAATTATGACAACAATGAGGAAAGTGCAGAAAATATCAGAGTAAGTGGAAATTCTTTGGCCTTATGTTTTTCTTCATTTCAATTTCTGAGAGAAAACTATAAGCAAGTTGTCAGTAGTAGGGATGGAGAATGGTCTAATGAAATAACTGAGAATGTCATTGATGACATGGAAGCTATTCTAGATCCAAGATTGCAGCCCCTAAGTTACATTGATTGTCGAACCACAGATGAATTGATGCAATATAATTCTTTATCATTAAGCTTTAATTCATTTCAGTTTTTTAAGGAAAATGTTGCTAATATCTCTGAATCAAGGATTGGTAAACCTATAGAAAATCATGTAGTCACATTGGAATCATTGCAACCAATGCAACAATCATTTCAGTTTCTACAAGACCCAATAGCTTATGTGTTGGATGATCTGTGTAGTCAGAGTCATGTTCCATTTGCTAGCTATGGGCTTAAAATCATTTATGATATAGACATGATTAGGCAGTTAGTTTCCTAGTTTGGTTCAGCTAGAGTCTCATTTCAAAAGCCATCTGAAAATCTACAGTTAAATCAGAAGTTGTATGATGATACAGATAACATATGTGAAATTTCCAATCACAACCTTAAATTGGCTGAATTTGAATATCAATATCAAGGAATAGATCATGTCTATCATGATCTTATAGCTATCCATATGGAGGAGTTTTTCACTTCAAAGTTCAAATCAGATTCCAGTACCTCTCATGTTTTCCACAGTTCCAAAGTTGTATTTTATGAAGACTAGATTGAAAATGAGTTCATAGTTCCCTTACAAGCTCTAGTTCCGAGGTTTATTAAAAGAGTGAAGGAGTTCAGTTATTGGATCAACTGTTGTATTGGCTTCATTGGCATTTTGTCATTACCTAATTAAGCAGAATTTTAGTAGGTTAGACTAGGATTGTATATAAATAAGTTGACTAGGTAAGCATCTCTTCAGCGATCATATTCTCGGTGTGTGAATAAGCTTGGCTTGGCAAGCATTTTTTCAACAAATTTTTTCAATGGAGTTTTTAGTGTGAATTTCATTTTTAGTTTCAAGTTTCAGGTGAGGTTTATAGCCTGTGTTTTTCAATTTCAGATTTCAGCTCCATGACAGAGCAGGTTGCAGGTTTTTGGGGTCAGCACAATGGATCAAGCTATTTAGTCTACGATGTTCTTGGCACCTCACAAGGAGAGCACCATCCCCAAGTGGGGCCACTGTTAGAACCCTATATTTCATAGGATCATATGGTGATTGAGATTTTCTTTTGTTAGTGATCTTGTGTGGTAAATGATATTCCATCCTGCAAATAATTTCCCAAAGGAAAAGCAAAGGAGGTGAAAAGCAAGGTTTGCACAGTCAACATGCCCCTTGATTTGATAAATTTGGGTATTTAACATAGGAAAATGTTTTTATAATGTGAAATTGGCAAAAAATGGCTCAACACTTTACCCATCGCATGTTTTTACCCTAATTTGCAAGTGGACAAGACCTTTTGTCATATAGTGGGTAACCCATGCGCAAGTATTATCGACGGCATCCATCACACTCAAATCGATGACTCTTGATACATTTCAGATCCCCTCGACCTTTCTGCCTTTAATGGTGGAGGGGGTCCGGAATGGCGGTTTTCCCTGGACGGGCCCTACCTAACATGGCACCTCCACATTATTTCAGAACCCCCCCTCCTAATCCCGCTTACCATCTACCCCCCCCCCACCCCCTTCAGAATCATGCCTAACCACTACCCTATACCACTGATACCTCCCACTTACACCTATCCTCCACTCAGTTTCTCGCTTACTCTCTAGCTTGTCATCACCCCATGCCATAATGATCACATCCACATCACACTTACGTTCGCTCTCCAGTATGCCATATCACCCCTCTGACTACTTCCCTTACACATCACCTTTACATCCATTCACCTCGTCATTCTCCCACCATTCTCCCCTGAATAAAACAAAGTTAGATAACCTAAGATAAATAATTAAATAAAATATTAATTAGTTTAATAACTAATTAAATTAATAATTTAAATAATTAGTAATTAGGTTAGTTTGTTTACGTTAGAAAACAAACTAAACAATATTAAACAAAAATTAAACATTAATTAAAAAATAAAATAATTTAAAAAATAAAAACAAATAAAAATACATATAAAATAAAACAAATAAAACAAAATAATAATAAATAAAAACAAAAATTGTTTTTGCAAGGTTTTGACTAGTCATCTTCCGAGGTGGATTCCGGGCAAACCAGGGCTCATTTTGAAAAAACAAAAGAGGTTTTCCTCCAAAACCAGCTGAAATTAAATAACCTCTCTCATATTTTTCATAGGTGCCATGGTTTGGGATAATTGAGAGCATATTTGAGCCCTATTTTCCGGGATTCCGGATTTTCTTGTTTGAGACATCTTTTTCAAACTCGGATCCGGGACAGCTGGAGAGGAATTTCAAAAAATCGAGAGAGGTTTTTTCTCAAAACAAGCTGATATACAAAAATCTCCCCCAGATTTTACACAACTATCTCATATTGGGAGAATCGAAGACTTCCTTGGACCCTATGTTTTCAAAATTTCGGGAGGCGAATCTACTCAATGAAACCGATGGAAGTAGAGTTCATGAAGGAAAATATACCAGGTTTCAGAGGCTTCGGTATACCTGGTAACATAATATCGGTATTCAATCAATCGTCTCCAGATTCCACTGCCTGATTCTATCAGAGGTGGCCACAGTCAGCAGCAAAAGACCAACAACACAACAGAAGTGAAGACAGATCGTCAACAACCTCCATCAAATCAAACACCAGAAATCCGAGTAGATCAGGATGATCTCTATATTATTATAATTAAAGATATAGTTAGTTTATATTTTCCTAATTTATATCCTGGTCATTAATGACAGGAACAATGTATATAACTTATAATTACTTCTGATTTCAAAGTATTGTGGGTTGATCAGTTGGGACCTTTCTGAAGGATGGAACTAATTTTGTAAAGAAGCTCACAGAGTCTCCATGGATCAAATTTCAGTAATGCAGTTGTAGCATTACAGGATTCTTGTGTCAGTTTCATTGGTGAAGTAATCTCCCTGTTAATTGTTTTCTTCTGTTTACCATATTGTTTTCTACATTCTAAATTATTTTAAGGAGATAAAAGGACATAATTGGTTTAAATGTACCCTTTGTCACTTGCTTGGAATAATTTATGTGTTTTCCACTAAATATTAACCTCATAATTCTTAGTTGTTCTATTTTTAATTGGATTTATTTACCTGTTCCATCTTTTCCATGCATTAAATCTTGAAGATCCAGTGAATTTTCCTACCTTTCCCTGCAATATTAGCCTATTAAGACCTGGTTTTTGATCAATTATGAGTTGTGACTCCATTTGCCCAATGGCCCATTTTCCCCTATTCCAACCAAATAATTCAAAACAAACAAGGAACCCTGTACCTTCTAACTAGCCTAACATTATAATCCAAACAAAGCTAAATCATACAGAGAGATCCCTCTATGAGTCTTGGAGGGATAGATCCTTGACTCCAAAGTGGTTTTGTAGTTACCTCTGCCCATTTCTTCTTCAGCCTGAGAAATTACAGAGTGATAACAATAAGAAAAGAAATATGTAAATCAATCACATGTATGTAAATCCAAACAAATGCAACTACACTACCATGACATGCATATGAAACTATGATACAATGCAATGCAAGATGCAAATGGCCTACCTACTTACCTAGGGCCCAAATCTAAGAGACATTAGGTGAAATCATAGAACCAATGCAAGGACCCACACATCTTATCAAATTGCCTTCCCCTGTGCTTAATTATGAACCATATAAAAGATAAGTTAAGAAAAACACGATCATGAACATAAATAAATATATAATCAATCATAAAATGCAACTCATGGAGGTGGGAGGGTGGGACAAAATCGTGTTGGAAAGGGTATCCATAGGCTTGATCAATCCATCTTTGAATAGGACTACTACGTATAGAAGATGACTCATCTTCGTCCTCACTTAGAATACCATTGCTCCTTGAAGGATGAGAGGATATGAGAGATCCCAAGAAGACCCTATGACTCCCTAGAAAAGAAAATATGAGATAAGGGACGAACTCAAGTCTAGAGAAAGAATCTTTCTCCACATTTAGAACATGTTTCCTCTTCATCTGAAAATCCCTGCAAAAATCCCCAAGACAAAAATATGTTTTCTCTGTAGCGCGAGTCTTTGATTTCTCTGGGATGGAAGCAACCTTATGTCCATCAAAATTTGAGCACGAATGTGATTGAAAATATTCATCATATAACAAATCCTAGTGCTCAAAAGGATATGCATCACAACTCCCAAGGTATGATTGAAAATAATCATGAATATACTACGACAAGTCATCCCGGGAAGATGAGACCAATCTATGCTCATATCATTATCAAGCTACCAAATACTTGGATCATCCAAATTTGAATATCAGTTCTATGAAGGTGACAACTCAACGCTCTTCATTTGAAAACTAACCTCAATGTCATAAATGTTATCTCTATAAAAAAATGAAACAACTCACATCGCATCTACGTCTCCCAACACATATGAAATCATCGATGTGGTCATCAATTGTGTCCGAGAGGTATTCCATGGAATCATTTGTATTATTGATCACTTCTTCATTTTTATATACAGGAAGAACTAAATTTTGAATAACTTCATCTTCATCAAATGGGAGAATGGATAGCAATGTCTTGTATGGGTTCTCAACATGTTGTGCTTCTTCAGAACTTTCCTTTTTTTTTAATCTTTCTTCATGGACATGTTCTTCAAGAACTTCTTCATCAACAAGGGCTTAATGTTCAGTAAGAGGTGTTTTATTCGTTTGTTCTTCGGTGGAATATTTATCATGGAAATCTTTTGTGCCTTTCTTGAATACTTGGTTGTCAAGGGTGTGTTCTTCACTTATCTCTTCTTTTCATTGTTTTGTAGAGGGTTGATGGTCTTCCTTTTCAGCTTTACATTTTTCAATTATAGTCTCACCATCATCGGAATCCATAAGAAAACCTTCTTTGTAAAGAGTGCCCCTAAACTCTTGGAAAGGATCTTCATGATTCTGAATGGCTGGGCCCCAATACCTGAGAAAATGTTCAATAAGTTTTGTAGGAGAAGGTATGCTCCTCAGTTTTCATGAGTGCATGAACCACTTCTTTTGTATAAACTATATATATGCTACAAACAATCACATGAGCATATCATCATGTAATATATTTAATGTTGAGTCATATTTCATATAATTCACAACATGAGTAACCACTAGGGTTGGGTCACCATTAAATTTTGGACAATTCTTGTTCCACTATGGAGGGTAACGATTTGGATACACATGAGGAATACCATGGATATCAAGGGAGGGATATAATTCATGTGTATGCCAAGGTGACATGGTCCCATTATCTGGAATGACACCTCAATGTAATTGCTAGAAGAGCTCAAGGCTCATCAAAATTGAAGAGGGTATCTTCCTCAATGGAGTCTCCAGATAAAATTATATGAATTTCATCAAAGTTGAGAGGGTAACTTCCCTCGATGGAGTCGCCAGACAAGATTTGGATAAAGGATTTCCAAGTGTCGTTATGGGATTGGAAAGGATTCAAAATCCTCCCCGACAATGATGCCAAATACGTTATCACAAAAAGTTTCATTGGGGCAAAGCCAACCTCAAGAAACAAATGTGAGACACAACTGGGAGTAAGAACCATTGTCACCTTAGCAATTACTATCCTTGTTTTAGTGATGGATGATTCCACCATAAGGGAGTCTTCCCGAGTAACCTTGGGGGTATTGAGGTAGCAAGACAAGGGTTTAGAAATGGTCCCTCCTTTGGTCACTATATGAGAGTTCTTAGGGTTTCAAGAGTGGTGAATTTGGTGAAGGAAAGAGAGAAGTTGATCAACAACCCGCAAAACCAACATTAGAACACTATCCCAAGACCAAAGATCATGAAAATAAACCCCAAATCACTGAGGTAAACAACAAGAAACTTTGATGTCCCAAAATTTGCAGCATACTATAAATTATATCAACAAGAATAAAATGTTAACAACTGCAATGAATCACGGTCAAAATCAACATTAAATTATTGCAATGGAAAGCTTGTAAACAATAGACAATATTTCAATGATTAAACCACAATTTTAATGGTTAAATAGGTTGTAAATTTAGTGTTATCAACAAGTTTATAACATTCCTAGATGGTTGTAGCAAACACTTTCTACAACAACAATTTTCCACCACATAAATTAGAAGATAAGTGTGCCATTTTTTATCCCTTAACAAGTAGAGTAATTTGCAATGTTCATACACAATTTTCTGTAGTGAAAATAGAAAGTAAACAAGAGAAAGAGAGAGGGTGTGTTGCAGCCCTAATGGTTGTATCTAATTAGTTATTACAATAGCAAGAAATAATACAAGAAATCAATATGTTTTAGCATGAAAAGATAGCTTAGAGTATGAGCAATTTATCCAAAAATTTAGAGATCACAAGAGAGCAATTTTCTTGTTTCTCAATGCAAAATTTTACTTTCTCCAATGTAACTAGTGCCTTTTTTATTGGGTAATGGAGTCATAACATCAAAGAGAAGTTAAATGGATAATAATGGAGGAATTTAACCTTGGACTTAAACCCTTATAAGCCAAGCCATAACCTCTAAAATTAGTCACCTAGCTTGCTAGTTGATAGGAAACTAGGTTTTTAGAACTTAGGGAGATAGACCATTCTAACCCCTAAGTTAAAACCCTAGCCAAGAAAGGATTCAAGGGGATAGTCACTCCTAACCCTCAAATCAATCATTGAATGACCTCTTTTCACAAAGAAAAATGTCTTGAAGGAGGGGATAGACACTCCTAACCCTCCTAGAGTTTCTTCAAGCAAGAATAATCCAAGAAAGCTGCAAAAAAATAACCTTAAACATCAACAAACCTGCAAGAAAGTTCATCCAAGAAGTAGCCTAGGTCACAAATCATCCTCCACAAGTAAAATAATCCATTTCCAAGCAAATCGCATGAGCAATTTTTCCCAAAAATACAAGTCGCATAACAAGAGAGAGAGATGAAATTATGAGAGAGAGATAAAAATGAAGAGGCTTGCATGTAGTTATAGAGGAAAATCCAACCTCACTTTACCCAATTTACAATTAAATCCACTAATTTAGGTCAAAATTTATGTTTTTACATTGACTTTTACCAAAATAATTTGATTTTTTCGCACATATGCTAAATAATGACCAAAAATGATAAAATAAGTCTTCAACATCTTCTTCAAGGGTGGTCATTGGGTGAAAAATCCTCCAAAGGCTAGCACACCATATTATTGAGGTGCCACATCATCCCACTTGTCCACAAAAGTGTGGGGTACCTATCCCACAACTCCACCAAGTACAAACCCTAAGTCAAATCAAGCCCTTTAGGCTTGATGTCATGCTCCAAGGGTGCAAACTTCTAGCATGGACGGTGATGTCATGCTAGTATCATCATCCAAGGCCTCTTTCATGGGCCAAAGACATCATTAGGTCTGAAATTTTCATCGTTAATGCCTTCCAAGGGTGGGACACAACATCCATCTTATGGGATTTCATGCCCCCATGGAGAGCCAAAGTGCCTTAGCATCTCCATGAATGATGTCACCAAGCAAGATCTTGCAAAGACCAAAAAGGTATCCCCTCCAAGGGTCCACAAGTCATATGAATCATGCCAAGTAAATAAATATTAATACAAGAGCCACCCAAACAAGTACATTGGATCCCCTCTTTCAAATTAAACACATGCTCAAAGACTGTATGCAATTTACCAAATTTAAATATGGGAGGGTTACCAAAAGGCCCTTTTGGGTAAGCCAATTGCTCAAGTAGAGGATTGTTTACTGGGTGAACCCTATCTAGGCCATGTGATGAATGTGAGGTGGATGGGGGAGAAACTTTTGGGCATGGGGTCATTAACATGCAATGGTCTCATATGGTCTCATTTCCAGGTGCCTTTGTAGAGGGTGCACTACATCCTTGAGTTACCTTTCATTTGGGTCACAACCTTTTTCCATCCCCATAATTTGCCTTTTTTTATATCTTATTTAGACGATTTGCAAGTCCCCTTTACAAGGTTTATTGATTTTTTTGCATTTAATGCATTTCCTTTCAAGTGGGATACTTATAAGTCCTTTTCAAATAAGTGAGATGTTCATTCTCACTCAGGACTCGGGGTGAGCACCTAGAAAGGTAGAGCTCAAATTGTTGGACTATGGATTTTGTGTCCCTTGTATCCATGCCATTGCAGTTTGATCATGGTTTCTTTTTCCTTTTATTATTTATTGATGTTGGTTGCAACAACCTTTGGGCCTTTAGCCCCTTCTTCCCATAAGAGAATGAGGTATAAGCCCTTTTTGGGGTACATGTAACCCCAAAACCCAAAAGGTGTGGACATAGAGAGGAATGCAGATGAAAAGTGATAAAAGATGGCCAGGAATGGCACGATGATCCATCAAGAAAGACCCCTAGTAGCACCCATTTCCTCGTTGATGGAAAACTTACTAGGAACCCCAAGATAACCACAAAGGTGAGAAATGGTAAAAAGCGTAACTTCCAAGCAAACATGTAATCAGAAAGAAACCTTTGAAAGTTATCTAAATGCCCCAAGTATTAAAATGACACATACCATGAAAATTGACTAGTTACCTCTTGAAGCAAGACCTGTCTCCCTCTGTGGACCAAGTTAGTTTGGTGGACGTTAATTTGTTGTTGATGATGATGGTGAAGTATGGTGAAGAAGAGGGGCTCTGTGGGTTGTGTTATCCATCCAGTTCTTGGCACTCCATGTCTACTACTGATCTGGATTATTTTGAGAATGAAATGAAGGCAGAGATATAACAATGAAATATACAGAGATATTGCAATAAACACATATATATAGTAATGCACAATTTTTATTAATGAGAGAATGTACAGAAACTGTAAAATTACAGAGTGAATGACTTACTAGAATGGTAGCAGCTTATCTCTGAGAAGAGATGTGATGGCTATGCTTATTTGCAAGAATATGATGATGTTTACAATGAGCCTTTAGAGACCTTTTTAACATAAATAAAAATCTAAAACCCTAACCCTGGAAGATGAAACTCCAAAAGGTTTGTGGGCCCCGATGAGGTAGTTGGTATGACAACTTCCCAAGGGCGTAACTTTTGCATATGATCTTCATTTGGGGTGCACGATAGCTCGTTGAAAATTTATATCCGAGGACTACACATTTTACCATCACACTCTTGCAAATTGCTCTAGTGTGATTGTGGCGGGCCCAAAAAACGTTGTTTAGGGCCTCAAAACGGCCCCAGAAGTTTAGGACCCAAAAAACTATAGAAAAACTGCCAAAGTGGAAACCCTTGTTTTGAGCCAGTGGAATAAGTGGGTGGCCACTGATTTCCGCCTGGATGAATCCTCCCACCTTAGGAATAAATGTTCTCCATTGCGTCAAGTCCCCAGGGAAGCTTTTGTTGAATCTGAGCCTTGGCGAGTTGCTTTCCTTGCTGAAGAAGTTGTCGTGCTTAGCTTGTTGAAGCCTATTATGAACCTATTTTTGGAGGGGTTGGATCTGTTTAACCAATTTGGTTGCATGATCTACTTGAGTGTGGGTGGAGTATGTCGATGAAGATGCAACATGAAGAACATGAAGGGATTAATCATAACTTGGTTTGACTAGGTAGTGTGGAGGCACCCCCATAGGTGCAGTAGGAATATCTTGGTGCTCTTCTACAATCTTGTTGATCTACTTCTAATGGATACAAGGGTCTTGTGCTGAGGCTATAGTGGTTGCAGTGTCCTCTTCTGACCAGATTGTGAAGATGCTAAAATTTACATTATGAGAGATTACTTTGTGGTACTATTTTTTCAGGATAGTAGTTGGAACTACCTCTGGTATCCTCTAGTATCCTCTATGGATGACCCCCTAGAGTAACAATGACGCTACAGGGTCGAGACTCATAAACAACATGACGCCTCCAAATATATGGTTGGCCTAAAAAAACATCACAGACTTACAGTGGGGAAACATCACATAGTATCTCATCCTTGAAGGGGTTCATGTCATATGATAGGCGACACTGTTGGCTGACATGAAGATCTTGTCCCTGACGAATCCATCCGATGTTGTATGGTTGTGGGTGTGGTGTTGTCAGAAAATCCAAATGCTTCACAACCTCTACTGAGATGAGGTTCTTATGGATTCCATTATCAACAGTAAAATGCAGTGGAGTCCCCTTCAACCACATTTGTGAATGGAAAAGGCGCTCCCCCTCCTCAAGATCCTCTAGTTCTTCTGGTTGGATTATTGTGGTTCTGAAAATAGCAGTGGGTTTTGCATCAATTATCTGTCTCATTTTATTATTTTCGGAATTGGAGTTCGATTTGGGGCTCGGTTTTGTTTCATTGAGCTCAACTACCAATGACTGTTTCGAGCAACATTCATCAGTGTTGTGCTAAGGGATTTTGTGGAAGTCACACCACTTCCCAGTGTCCTTATTCATCTTCCCGTTGCTTTTCTTTTCATGTAGCTTGGACTGGTTGTCTTGAGGTTGGCTATTCTATGAGTTAGGGCTGCCTTTATCATACTTTGGTTGTTGTGTATTTGCAAACCCAAATTCCCGCTTGTTCTACTGCTTAAATTTCTGCTCGATTTTGACAACATATCTATAAGCGACTCCCAGTGATGAGAAGTATAGAAACTCCATTTTGGTTTGGATGTACCCATGTAGAGCCCTGCAGTATTTCAGAATGATATGCCACTCAGAGTATTTGATACCCAACTTGGTTCAAAGGGTATGGAAGGTATTTGTGAATTCTGACACTGTTTGGTCCTGATTTTGATGCAGTGCGGTCCATCTCATGTACTGGTCGTCATAGTTTCCCACATGGTAATATTGCTCCTTGATAGCATCCATAAAAAAATCCTAAGTGGGCTCGGCCCCAAATATTCCAGACTCCTCTGTGGAATTTTTCTCCCAGTAAGTTTCCCACCAGTGTTTGACATGTGGGAGAGCCTTAAGGAGCACAAAGGTGATATTTTCTCTGTCGAAAAAATTATAAACAAAGAAATACCCTTCTAGCAAATTTAACCATTTTTCCAAAGCATCCACATAGATCTATCCTTAAAATATGAGAAGATCAAAATTAACTTGTACCTTGAATGGGGAAACATCTCCAAAGTGAATTCTTGACGAAGACACACCTGTTATTGTCAGCAATCGTTGAAGGATTTGGGAAAAATTCTCCAACATATCGTTCCTCTGTTACACGAGGGATTTTGCGAGCAACAACTTGATGAAATATTCTTCTCCCTAGTTTATCTTATCTTCTTCCATGGGAGGCCTCTTGGGTTTCCGAGAGCGGTTGTCCTCAAGAGAAACTAGCTCGAGACCCAACTCTATATACCCTGACCTCGTCGGGGACATGCACTAGGAAACGAAAAGGAGTAGCCTTCTATGATACCACTGAACCAGATTATTTTGAGAATGAAATGAAGGAAGAGATATAATAATGAAATATAAAATGATATTGCAATAAACACAAAGCTACAATAATGCACAATTTTTATTAATGAGAGAGTGTACAAAAATTGTAACATTACAGAGTGAATGACTCGCTAGAATGGTGGGAGCTTATCTCTGATAAGACATGTGATGGATACACCCATTTGCAAGAATATGATGATGTTTACAATGAGGCTCTAAAGGAATTTTTAACATAAATAAAAACCCAAAACCCTAACCCTGGAAGATGAAACTCCAAAAGGTTTGCAGGCCCCGATGGGGGTAGTTGGTACATCAACTTCCCAAGAGCATAAATTTTGCATACGATCTCCATTTCGGGCGCACGATAGCTCATTGGAAAGTTCTATCTGAGGACTACACATTTTGTCATCACACTCTGCATAAATTCCACAATATGACTATGGAGGGCCAAAATAACGTTGTTTAGGACCTCAAAACGATCCCATAAGTTTAGGACCCGAAAAGCTGTAGAAAAACTGCCAAAGTGGAAACCCTTGTTTTGAGCCAATGGAATAGGTTGGTGGCCACCGATTTCCACCTGGATCAATCCTCCCCCCTTAGGAATAAATGGTCTACAATGCATCAAGTCCCCGGGGAATCTTTTGTTGAATCTGAACCTTGGTGAGATGCTCGCCTTGCTGAAGAAGTTGTCATGCTTAGCTTGTTGAAGGTTGTTATGAACCTGTTGTTGGAGGGGTTGGATCCATTTAACCAATTGTTGGCACAGGGGTAGACCCAAGGTTCAACGCTTCAAAATTGCACCAACAAAACCCTAACTACTGGCCCTTTCGACAACACCTACGAAGAAGAAGTCTCACCCGAGGTAGAAGCAGGGGGGGTTACAGGACTCAGGTGTTTGTAACCAAGCTGGGACACGAATATGTGATTATAACACTTCACAAAGTATTCTAGCCACACTTATAAGGTGATATGCATTAGTTCATTAGCTTGTATTACCATCGCAGAACAAACCCTAATATGGATCAGCGTTGTAACAATAAAGAGTAAAGACTTCACCCACTTAGCACTCGGCACAGAGTTAGATCTAACATTCATTCATATTTAAGTGAAGCACTAAGCATCAACTGATGTATCTAACTAACATAGTAAGAAAATCATTGAAAACATTCATAGCATAAACCAGATAGCACAAAGCAACCAAAAGACACAAGATATACGTGGCTCACCCCAGTGTGGGGCTGCGTCCACCAACTGCTTCGTCTTATTTATTATTCTTCAATCTCTTACATCCATCCACTCCTGTGCACTAAGCCACAGAGTTGACCTTCGCAGAGGACAGAAGATCTACGCATTGAGCACCATATCCTCCTTCGCAAAATTAGGTCAAGGCACACATCCAACTCCTTTATCGAGCACAGAGCCTTACATACACATTTTGTTGCATAAATCACTCGGAACTACTTGCACTTAGCCACTTAGACTTCACTCTCTAAGTATCTTACATCGCTTCTTCTCTACGTTACATTCTTACACTTATTTATACTTTTACAATAAGGCCTAATCATGGGTAAACACCATGGTCCGACATCCCATAACCCATTACAAAAACCCTAGGGAACCCCTTGTTGGGTCCACAAAGCCCACAAAACAAGTGAGATCCACGATCTCAGCTCCGCCTGGGCGCTCCTTCCTTGATCACTTCATTGAAGTCCAAAAAGTGGTCAAACCTAACAAATATTTCTTCAAAACTTGGTTAAGGGCCAATAGGCCCCCAACACTCACCTGTGACTCATCCTGAGTCACTCAGGTCTAGGAAATCCTGCTTTGAAGGCCTCAAGCTACCTCGACTTGCTGCTTCACCTGAGCCTCCTGCTCAACAAGCTCTTGGATCATCTTCTCTGTAACAGGGCCTTCCAATCGTTGTTCCTATGTCGCAACCACTTGGTCCAGTTGCGAGCCTTGTCCCTCAATTTCTTCAAACACCTTACAGGCTTCATCCTGCACAAGTTGTAGCCTCTGCGTGACTTCCATTGCCCTGTCCTGAATGACAGTAATCTATTGTTGTATCGCACTTTGTTCCTGATATCTCTTCATTCTTTCTTCCGTAGTGAGCAGCTTTATCTGTGCATGTACTGAAAGTGCTTGTTGTTGCGCTTCCTGTAACTGCGCTTCCAGTTTCCTTAGATATGGATCTTCTATGAGGCATTCATAAGTCAGCGCACTTCTATCGCTCAGTTGTTTGCATTCTGAGGTGAGGGATCTTATGCTTCCAACTATGTTCTTAGTGGCTTCCTCCCTCTGGTCGCGCACAAGCTACGGAGTGCTCGGTACTGCTTGGATCTCCAACTCTGTTATCCTCGCCTGAAGCTGTTGGATGGCCTTAGCGAGATTCACCACTTGAACCTCGATTGACTCTTGTCCCCCTGTGCCAAGCCTGGCACAGAGAGAAGTGCTTTATTCACCTCTTCTTTGACCACAGTTTGCTCTGCGAGAAGTTGGTCCTTTTCTCTCTGTATCCTTACTTTGTCCTCCTCGAGCATCGCCCTAAACTCATCTCTCTCATTTTCATAGGCAGTTACATAGTACCGTGCAACTCGTAGTTTCTCTAAGACTTCCTCTTTCTCTTTTTTCATAGCTTTTGTAGCTTTCTCCTTTTCTTCCTGGATTCTTTGAATTCGAGCCTCTGTCGCATCTGCAAGTCTTCTTAATTGGGCTAGTTCATCCCCCAATTCTGCAACCTGTGACGAAGAAGGCGCAGTAGGTATTACGCGGATCAATTGAATAGCTTGTTGTATTTTCTTCGACTCCTTCTCGACCCTTTCATACAGATCCTCCTGCTTCACTCCATATCTCTACAAGATGTCCTTGGAAGCATCCTCCATAGCTCCATAGACCAAACTGATTTCGTCCTCCGTGAGAGTGGCCTCTAACTAGGGCTTGCTAGCCTGCGTCTTCTTTCTTGTTGAAGGTTTCTGTATAGAAATGTTCCTCTTCTGTGGTGTTATTGTTTCAGTAAGGGGATCTTTCAGCGGTGTAGCTTTGCCTTCTCCTTGATTTTCTCCTTCATCCCCTCCTCCTTGTCCATTTTCTTCGTCTCCTCCTCGTAGCGAGCTGGATCCATTTCCTTCAGAAGCGTTATCCTCCTCGTCAATCTCTATATTCTGGACATCCTCCTTTTTCTTCTTCTTCTTCGCACTGGATTGTCCTTCATGCTCGACTCGGGTGATGAGGGGGCTTCCTATGATGTCAGTGTAGAAGAGTTCTTCTTCATCGACTGGTACAAGGAACTCCTCTAACCACTCCTTCGTGATATGTTCCATGTCTTCATCTATCAGCTTATAATATGATTGTAACTCTTCCTTTCTCTCGTCTTTGCGCGTAGTGATATAGATAACATGTCAATCTACCCGGAACTTGGCTATCGGTCTGTACTACTGCAAGGTGCATGGTGTCATGTGTGGAAATTATTCAATGGAAACCTTCAATTGTTGATAATACGCATGGAACACAGCCTTCGACTGTCATTTCTTCGACATGTCATTGGTGTACCACAAGGTAGCAAACCTAGAGACATTTTCCAAGGGACAAATGAAATCAACACGAGAAGCTAGCTAAAGTGGAACTCATATCCCTGATCCTAAGCTTCGCGGTATTTTTTCTCGAGCACATTGACCAGGTAAATCACCCAATTCATCTGCATTCCCTCCACACATTTTCCTGCGAGGTCCACCACGAACCCGGTGACCCGTGTGGGGTGATTATTTCTTACGAGCTTGTCAGCTATGAGTTGGCAAGCGAGGTGCATTTCACCATCTTGGATAGAGGCTACCTTGTAGCCTCACTTTCCCTTTTCGACTTCATCGTAAGCCTCCTTGATGCACTATGTCAGGGAGCGATCTGAGGCCTTCCCTGGGTAAAACTATTGAGGGTCAGGTCCCTGCATGCTTAATCCTGTAATCAAGTGGATCAGCACCAGATCCATAGTAATCCATCAGTTGAGCCACAGGTATCCACCATGGTAGCATGACAAGAGGAGTTTAACGCAAGCGTTATCCTCCTAGTGACAGCCAAAATGGGGAATCTTCATCACGTTTAGTATAGTGGATTGTGCCAGCTCCTTAATCCAAGGCTGGGAGACCAGCTGAGGCTTCTTCCCAGTCGTTTTCGTCAAGTATCTGTGGGGTCCGAGCATAGCATAGTTCTTTCTATATACAAGGTTGAAGTCATTTTTCTTCAGTAGTGGGATCTGTCCTAACTGGCTCCCAACTACGCATATTCCTTTCTGGATGTACGCAGTGATCAAAATGTATTCATAGTTGCGTGGGATGTTGTTGTGGTTAACCATGCCAGCAAACGGTGGAATATAGTCTGGTAATATCGACAGGATCTGCTTCACATTTGCTATATCGTCATGATGCTTACTTTGTTGCTCAGTCGCGGGGTTAACATGACTAGAACATCGTCCAGTCTAAGGAGAAGCTTGTAGTCCCTTGGTTGAAGATGTCTGTACTCCTTCAGACATATCTCTATCAACCATAAACTTCTTAAGAACCTCCTCAACGGACTTCTCTAACTAAGTGGGTTCGCCCAACATTCTCATTCTTAAACAGATAGGTCGGGGTAGGTGAACGGATAAGTAGACAAACGGACAACAACGTCTAGTTTCTGATAACACAACTCAACACACAATCAATTCTCTATTAGCTCATTTAATCACAGGTGGAAAAAAGGGGTCCCAACGCAGCGTCCAATGGGTTAAATAAGCAAGCATGGTAACAGATTCTTCCAATGGGTAGGAATGCTTCCATCAATGTGAATATGTCCGTTATGGCGCGGTCTCAACGTCCCAAAAGTGGTCCATCCCCCCAAAAATGTGTTTTGTGGCCATTTTGGAGCATCATTTTAACGGTCGAGACGCCTCCAACGGTCATATAGCTTCGCCAAGGAGAAGTCCCATTCTACTCGGTTCTGATGTTCTGTCGAGGTTCAAATCCTGTGAACCTGCTTCCTGCGAGGTTCCAATCTGTGAAATCTTCCATCTGTTCTTTGTATCTTCCTATAGATTTTATAACTTGGCTTTATTTTTATTGATCTTCCTTGCCTTCTTCCTTGTAATTTGAGTCTCTCTAATAGTTTCTGGAATTCTCTTTCCATTCGTATTCTTATCTTCTCTTAGCGTGGTGACTTCACATTGTTGATGTGCTCTCAAAGGCTTTGAAGTTAATACCTCTTCTCTTATTAATTCCAGGGTGGCTATTCTTCTTTCTTGCATATATAGGTCCTTCAAACCTTCTTGCATTCTTTCAATTTCGACAACTAATTCTCTTGTGTTTTGTTGCTTCGACTTAACTTCTCGTTCTTCTATCAGTCAATCTATTTTTATAGCTATGAAATCCCTTAGTTCTTGATTTTCTTTTCTGTAGCTTCTTCCTCTACTTTCCTTCGGATCTGATCTTTCTCAATCCAAGTCTTTCCTAATAAAATCCGGAAAGGGGCGATGTTCTCAACAAACTTAATGACTTCAAATTCTTCTTTAGTTGATGTTCCATGGATAATAATAGGTACATCAGTAACTCTTCCACATAAGGTTATCATCTTTCCCTTGAACAATCCTATCCTTCCCAGTGAAAGTACCCTAGTAGGCTTTCCCAATATTTCCCAAGTGCCTTTTGTCATAATATTCACTTGTGTTTCCTCATCCAAGACACAGTCTAAGTCGAAGTCTTTTATTCTTGTACTTATGCGTTGTTTTTCTTTCAGGATCTCTGGTAAACTAATATCTTTATGAACATCCATAATTTATTTCAATTGTAATAATGTAGTCTAAACTTCCTCTGATCCATTCTCTTTCTGATTCTCTAACATGTTCTTAGACTCTAGACTTTCATTTTCTTGTTTCATGTTCATCCTTTCAACTTTAGCAATCATCCTTTGACAATCCTCGATGTCATGACCAACAATTTTACAACAAAGAAATATAGGACCTGTACCAGGGCATTCCTTAAGATAATTTAGCAAGATGTCTCGGTATTCTACAGTTATAGCATAGTGTCGAGCCTCTTTTCCTCTTGTATGTTCCCCAACTTCTCATGAACTACGCACTGGGATCGTAGTGTTGGACTTGCAATCTGCAAAAAATCTGTCTAGGTTCCTGCATCCACTTATTAGTCCAAAAATTCTTTCTATGCATAGGAATAACATATATTTCTTCATTTCTATTAGCTTTACTTAGATCAATGCTTTCTTCCAACTACACCCTAGCTTTCATACTAGGAAAAAATCTATTAAACATACCTAAATTCATGCTTTCGAAACAAAAAATTTCACTTATCTTACTCTATCAAAACACAAAGCTTTACCTCTTTTAAGATCTTACCTCTTTTCTTCAGATCGGGTTTCTTTCTTAACACAGAGATTCACAAGTCAAGTAGGGTATTGCGCACTACAACAACAGATCTACGCACATAAATTCTCTTTTCTTTACTTCAGTTCCCAACAATCACAGTTTCAGGTCCCGGTAACGAAACCATTTGTTGGCACAGGGGCAGACCCAAGGTTCAACGCTTCAACAGCGCACCAAAAAAACCCTAACTATCGGCCCTTTCGGCAACACCTGTGAAGCAGGTGAAGTCTCACCTGAGGTAGAAGCAGGGGGGGTTATAGGACTTAGGTGTCTGTAACCAATCTAGGACACAGATCTGTGATTATAACACTTTGTAGAGTATTCTAGCCACACTTAGAAGGTGATATGCATTAGTTCATTAGCTTTTATTAACATCGCAATACAAACCCTAATATGGATCAATGTAGTAACAAGAAAGAGTAAACACTTCACCCACTTAGCACTCAGCATAGAGTTAGATCTAACATTCATTCATCTTTAAGTGAAGCACTAAGAATCAATGGATCTATCTAACTAACATAGTAAGCAAAGCACTGAACACATTCATAGCATAAACCAGACAGCACAAAGCAACCAAAAGACACAAGATATACGTGGTTCACCCCAGTGTGGGTCTACGTCCACCAACTACTTCGTCTTATTTATTATTCTTCAATCTCTTACATCCATCTGCTCCTGTGCCCTAAGCCACAAAGTCGATCTTCACAGAGGACAGAAGATCTGCACACTGAGCACCAAATCCTCCTTCCTAAAATTAGGTCAAGGCACAGAGCCAACTCCTTTATCGAGCACATAGCCTTACATACACATTTTGTTGCACAAAGCACTCATAACTACTTGCACTTAGCCACTTAGACTTCACTCTCTAAGTCTCTTACATCGCTTCTTCTCTACAATACATTCTTACACTTATTTATACTTTTATAATAAGGCCTAATCATGGGTAAACCCCATAGGCCGACATCCCATAACCCATTACAAAAAACCTAGGGAACCCCTTGTTGGGTCCACAAAGCCCACAAAACAAGTGAGATCCACAATCTCAACTCCGCCTAGGTGCTCCTTCCTCAATTACTGCGTCGAAGTCCAAAAAGTGGTCAAGCCTTACCAATATTTCCTCAAAACTTGGTCGAGGGCCAACACCAATCTAGCTGCATGATCTTCCTCAGTGTGGGAGGAATATGTCAATAAAGATGAAGCATGAAGAACATGAATGGAATTATCATAACTTGGTTTGACTAGGAAATGTGGAGGCACCCTCGTAGGTGCAGTAGGAATATCTTGGTGCTCTTCTACAATCTTGTCGATCTACTTCTACTAGATAGAAGCATCTTGGGTTGAGGTTGCAGTGGTTGTAGTTTCCTTCTCTTATGAACAAACTTTGTGGTATGAGAGATTACTTTTTTTCACTATTATTTCAGGACAGTAGTCAGAACTACCTCTAGTATCCTGTAGGGATGACCCCCCAGAGTAACAATGACGCTAAGGAGTCGAGCCTCATAAACAACATGACACCTCCACATATATGGTTGTCCTAATAGAACATCACATACTTCCAATGGGGAAACATCACACAGTACCTCATCCTTGAAGGGCTTGATGTCATATGACAAGCGACACTACCGGCTGACACGAAGATATTTTCCCTAGCGAAGCCATCTGATGTTGTATGGTTGCAGGTGTGGTGTTGTGGGAAATTCCAACTACTTGATTACCTCTAATCATATGAGGTTCTTCTAGCTTCCGCTATCAACAATAAAATGCAGTGGGGTCCCCTTCACCCACATTTGTGAATGGAGAAGGCACTCCCCCTCCTAGATATCCTCTGGTTCTTCCAGTTGGATTGTTGTGATCGTGACAGTAGCAGTGGGTTTTTCATCAATTATCTGTCTCCTTTTATTATTTTCTAAATCGGAGTTTGATTTGGGGCTCGGTTCTATTTCCTTGAGTTCAGATACCAATGATTGTTTCAAGCGACATTCATCGGTGTTGTGCTAAGGGATTTTGTGGAAATTGCACCACTTCCCAGTGTCCTTCTTCATATTCCCGTTGCTCTTCTTTTCCTGCAACTTGGACTAGTTGTCTTTAGGTTAGCTATTCTATGAGTTAGGGTTGCCTTTACCATACTTTATGGATTTGCAAACCCAAATTCCCGCTTGTTCTGCTGCTTAAATTTCTGCTCGATTTTGACAACATATCTATAAGCGACTCCCAATGATGAGATGTCTAGAAACTCCATTTCAGTTTAGATGTACCTGTGTAGAGCCTCGCAGTATTTCAAAACCAGATGTCGCTCAGATTCTTTGATACTCATATTGGTGTAAAAGGTATGGAAGGTATTTGCGAACTCTAGCATTGTTTGGTCCTGCTTTTGATGTAGTGTGGTCCATCTCATGTACTGGTCGTCATAGTTTCGCACAGGGTAGTATTTATCCTTGACGACATCCATAAAAATATCCCAAGTGGGCTCGGCCCCAAATATTCCAACTTCCTCTATGGAATTTTTCTCCCAGTAAGTTTCCCACCAGTGTTTGACATGGGGGAGAGCCTTAAGGAGCACAAATGTGATCTTTTCTCTATCGGAAAAATTATGAAAAGAGAAATAACCTTCTAGAAAATTTAACCATTTTTCCAAAGAATTTGCATCGATCTATCATTCAAATATGGGAATATAAAAATTAACTTGCACCTTGAATGAGAAAGTGTCTCCAAAGTGACTGCTTGATGAAGACGCGCATGTTATTGTCGGAAATCGTTGAAGGATTTGGACAAAATTCTCCAACATCTTGTTCCTCTATTGCACGAGGGATTCCGTGAGAAACAACTTGATGGGATCTTCTGGTCCCTTGTTTCACTTCTCTTCCACCATGGGAGGCCACTTGGGATGGAGAGAGTGTTTTTCCTCAAGAGAAACTAGCTCGAGACCCAACTCTCTATACCTTGACCTCGTCGGGGACATACACTAGGAAATGAAAAGTAGTAGCATGCTCTGATACCACTGATCTGGATTATTTTGAGAATGAAATGAAGGCAAAGATATAGCAATGAAATATACAGAGATATTGCAATAAACACAGAGATATAGCAATGCACAATTTTTATTAATGAGAGAATGTACATAAACTGTAAAATTACTTTGTAAAATTACAGAGTGAATGACTCGCTAGAATGATTGAAGCTTATCTATGAAAAGAGATATGATGGCTATGCTCATTCACAAGAATATGATGATGTTTACAATGAGGCTCTAGAGGAATTTTTAGCAAAAATAAAAATCCAAAACCCTAACCCTGAAATATGATGCTCCAAAAGGTTTGTGGACCCTGATGGGGGTAGTTAGTACGTCAATTTCCCAAGGGCGTAACTTTTGCATACGATCTCTGTTTGGGTCGCAAGATAGCTCGTTGGAAAGGTATATACGAGGAATACACATTTTACCATCACACTTTGGATAAATCCTATATTCTGATTGTGACAGGCCCAAAAAACTTTGTTTAGGGCCTCAAAATGACCGTGAAAGGACCCAAAAAGCTGTAGAAAAACTGCCAATGTGGAAACCCCTGTTTTGAGCCAGTGGAATAGGTGGGTGGCCACATATTTATGCCTGGATCAAATAATGTGAGCATCAATACATCATCTCCTTAGTTACCCCTAGGCTGGGGTGGGTAACACATGACAAAAGGCAAGAGTCAAACAAGGTAGCCAAGGACCAAGCAATTGTAACATGTAAATATTATACATTGAAAATAATAATAATAATAATACAACATCGACTGGAGACAACAAGGACAAGAACATGGGAGGATATGATTTGACGAAAGAGGATTGAAAGGGGGATTAGGGGGCTCAAAATGGCCAAAAATCCAAATTACAATATTTTATTATAAGCTAAATCCCTTACCTTAAATTATGATAAGTGTTTAAGGGATATTTCCCTTGTGAATTTGGGTCAAGTCACAACAGAGCAAGACCAGATTCAAAAGATAGAACCTACCCTAATCTATATCAATTCATACATGAAATAACTACTTTTTATCAATAGAAAGAGAGAAATAAATAAGGAGAGGCCTCACACCTTGAATCCTTCGTTCGATGTCGATCCCCACTCTCGCTTCTTGAAGCACTCTTGATCTCTACCAGAACTAGCCTACAATAGGAAACTGAGAATAGGTTGCTACAAGGTATTTATACATTCAAATAACATATATCATGTGCATAGATTCAAATATACATGAAAGATATTAGCACATAACATTACAATGAACCAATAAACACACAATAGGAGGGAAAGAGAACACTTCTATTAACAATAATGTGAGAAAGGTAGTTACAACTTGATTTAACCTTCGGAGTTGATTCAGAGCCAACTTCCCTAGGTTCCTCCAAATACCTTCAAGCATTAGCTCAGCGGTGAGGATCTTCCTTGGATAACTTAATAGGGATAGGAACACACCCTATAGTTATATAGAGAAGGAAGGAACATTGGAAAATGAATTTCCAGGTATGCGATGCTACTCAGAAAATGAAGGGATATATAGAAGCTTGCTAAATTTTTCCAGCATGATCTTGCACCTTAATTCTTCCTCCTCATCCATGTTAGAATATAATGGATGTTCTCATTTTACCATTGACAATATCTCTATTGTCACCCAACCATAGGCCGAAGCCACCCTCCGAGCACCTTAACCTTGACAGAGAATCATTCTGGAAGCAAACCCTAGGCTAGATAGCCAAACAAAGGGTAGCGCACCTTTCCCCAAGGATAGTGCACCAATAAGAGTTGATCATATAGTCCAAACCCTATCCAAGAGACAGTCCAAGCCAAACGTGATATACTAGTTGCAGCAGCTGCAATGGCAGCTCTCCTCAAACCTGCGCACAAGACTGGGCACTGCAATTCTGAGACTGCCTGTCAGAATGAGAACTGGCCTCCTATATTTATACTAATTCTGGCTAACTGTTTGGGTTGAATTCTCATTCTGGGTATCTGTATGTTCAATATATATTATTATTTATGGCCGACTTCTTCTCTTGGAGGCTAATAACCTAATATAAATTATCTTCTTGAGCCGACAAGTCTTCTAGGGTTATTAGCCAACTCATTAGGGTTTCTTCTTGCTTCCCAGAGTATTCTATCCTTGTCAGGTTTACACATGGAGGTAAATACCTCTCGTGGCTACCATAATATAAACAATCCATGCCCCCAATGGTGCATTTATTCCATCCTTGAGAGGTTTAGGAGGTTTAATTTAATTTGGTACGGCCTTAGAGAGGTTGGGAAACGATCCCAACCAAAATCCCTTCCCGAAAAAGTGGAATTATTTTGTTTTTTTTCATTTTTTGAGGCAATCTGGGGGTTGCAAGCTAGCTGCAAGGTGTGGATGTTTGCATGTTGCACAAAGGAAACTCACGGATAGAAGAAAAAGTCATGTTTTTTAAGTGACTTTGATGAGGGAAGTTGGGGTTTTGATTAGCAATCTAGGGAAAGGGTTGGGCCATGTCACAAATGCATAGGTGTGGAAATTTGTGCTATAACAGATGCACCCTAATGTGTGAGGTCATAAGGGAAAGTGATGGATGAAATACATTATAACTCTGAGAGGTGAGGATGCAATGAAAAAATCTATGAAGGTTCCCGAGACAACTGATCCAAAAACATAAATCACCCAGCAAAATCAAGTAAGAGTATTCTCTATCCCAAGTCGTGTAGACCCATGCTTAGGAGTGATGTAAGCATGGCTACCAAATCAAATACACTGCAAATCCATGGCATATATGAAAGTATGACTAATTTCCATGACCACGAAAAATACACAATGTATCAATGTTATGTATATGAAGTAGCAAGCATGGCCACGAGGAATACACAATGGATCCATGTGAAAGTAGATCATAACCACAAATATATACATAGTGGATCTATGTCTCAAAATCAAGAACATAGGATATATAGGACCAATGGAGTGAAAATGTTGATCCTCTACAAGTACCAATGTTTGTGGAGTGGTACAATATATGTTGGGTAGGAGCACAAAAGATGTGATGCTCGTACTTCACTTGAAGTCTTCAAAACAATCTATTGTGGTACGAGTCTACACTATGTGAATAGATGTGCTAGGGTCGAACACAGTGAGACACCATTTGATTACCATTCATCGATGCATACCTTTAACAAATGTGATACAACCCATCGATGATGATAATGGGTTTCAAGGTACCATGGTACAATCTAACAAGTGTGAATAAATGAGCTGATGTAGAACACCTGGTAGAATCTATCGAGCAGGGGACATTGATGTATTCCCACTTTCAATAGCGAGGGAACCTGCCAATGATGACTGGAAGACCCAAGGTACCAAATATGACTCTAGATCCCTATCCTAGATCAAGATGTGTCAAATTCGATAGGAAGATATCTGTTGGAAGGGAGGTATTAAGGAATCCTCCATCATCCAGCATGAGGGGTAGCAGAAGGCCAAAGATTTGGAATACTCACACGAAAAAAATGTAAGGGCCACACTGAGGTATGACTTCGACATGTACTAGATGGAAACAACACGTGACAAAGACTCTTTGAATAGTATTCAATGATGAAGACTATTGACAAAGACGAGGAATCCATCAATGGGGTCAAATGGAAACCAAGGTACTGCATGAATACCTATGTGTGATTATTGTTGTTGACATCGAACATAAGGGAAACCACTTAGTCAACGAAAAATGATGGTTTGTCATCTATTGATCACAAGGTCACCTATCAATGATGGAAATAGGCCTAGGGTGCAACTCTAGGTCATACTCTCAGAGAAATGTGTCGGAGTCGATAAGAGCAGACCTCAATGGTGACCTTCTATACTAGCATGAGTAAAGGACAAAGATACTTGTGATGATGAGGCAGAATTGAGTGACGCAAGAAGGCTGACTTGAGAGGACAAAGAGTTACTGCAGAATGGTCGACTCAAGTTGAAACTTCCCTTGAACAAAAACACGACACATTGTGTGACTTAGGAAGCATGGATTATAAACTGGGATACATTTGTGATACAAGAGGCATCAACAAACACTCCATATGGTTGGAAGAATAACCAATCGGGGGATATTATAATAAAAAATGAGAAAAAGTCTCCTAAAGACATACTAGACCCAAAATGATGAGATACTGACTCAAGATTGTGCTTTGTTCAAGGGCAACAATACTACTGCCAACAAAAGAGATATATACTTCCCCCCTTCTTTTTTTTTCTTTTTTTTTTTTTTGTCTTTTTCATTTATTAAAGCCTGAAAAAAGAATAAAATATTGTTATAGTACAGTGGAGGAAACGAGTGTCGTGGGAAAGAAAACTAGTTCCAAATCACAAGGAACATACCTATGCTCAATGCAAGGAAGCATGTGCAGGATAAAGACACTCACGGGAATGTCTCCTTCATGGATAAAGGTGTCAAGTCGCAAAGGAATAAATTACAAGGCTAACAACTAGTAGGAATGTATAAACAAATGGTTCAACAAGAGAAAGTTGAAGCTAACAATAGGCCTAGAAGCGGGAGAAGTCAATATGCAATGCAATTACAACTCAACCAAAGTTTGGAAGCACTCGAAGGTGAGTTATCCAGAAAAATATTGAGAGGAAGTCATGAGGATTCAATGCAAAGACATTGCAGGACTATAGAGGGATTTTGATCCTACAAAAAGACTACAGCATAGGTGTAAAAAATTCCAGTGAGGTACTAACTAGGACACCCATGGAGAAGTAAGCTCTACCATCTGTAAGAGACACCTTTAAGCAGCTTGAGGGGTGTGATGTCGTGAACGAATGGGGTGGACCCTATGGTATATATGTGAGCAATACAGATAAATTCACAGTGTAGGTGGAATGACCCCTACTCTATATGCCAGTAAAGAACACATTACTCGTTGAAGAATCCGAAGAGGGTTTTGATATAAATATCGGCGAGTGGTAGGAGGAGTCATGTAGGTAATGGCCAGAAAAATATTGAGAGGAATATATGCATCTTCAATGCAAATTCATGGAGGGACTAAACATGACTCTCGATCCTAATAGGAAACTTTCAACATGGGCCCCAAAATGCAAAGGGGGATCTAAGCTAGGACGCCCATGGAAGATAGGCTCTACCACATGAATTATGACACTTCTAAACAACAAAGAAGGTTATGTGTCACAACTCAGTGGGGTCGATCCTAAGGAAAAATGAAACAATAAATGGACAATGCAACAATGCATGAAGGGGGAAATCTAATCTCTATATGACAATTTCGAGATCATTACCTGTCGGAACAAATCGACATGAAGAAAGGTACCAATGAAAATGTCTCCAAAGTCCTGTATATAAGACCAAAAACACTCACCCAGAAGTTCATAAATCAAATACAGAAACCTTTGATGAAAAAACGTATTATGGAATACGAAACTTCAAAACAAGAAACCCTAAAAGTACAGTATGTACAGAGGACCGCAAAACCTTGTAGCTTATGCATAATAGTGCTCCAAGTAGAGCCCATTGCTAGGCTCAAGCCAAGGGTTTCATTTTTGGTAACCAACCAGTAAATATTCATGTTCAGGAGGAGGTCGAAGATCCATAATCATAGCTGCAAGGATGGCCTCGTTTGAACGCAACTCAACATCCATGGAACGAGGGCTCGACATCTCACAACACCAGGTCTTGAGGGCTTACAAAAATCAAGATTAGACTCAAGAGGAAACACCAAATTACTTGGGCCAATAGGGGGAGCAAGGGCTCACATGCCCCCATCGATTAAAACAATTGATCAATTGGATATACCTTGTATCGAGAAGGAAAACATCACTGTAAAGGATCCTTCCCAAGAGAAATTGAACATCGAGGATAAGATGCCACATAATGCACCCGTGGCAGGGAAGAGTCTACTAGAACACTAGGAACACACAAAGGGAAAAATTGAGCTGAAATCAAACTAGGATGGTGATTATCGGATGAAAGTTGATCAATAGTGACAATGCTTCAATTGTGAGGGAAATGCATCACACGAAAGAGCGTAGACACCAAAACATTCATCGCATACACATAATCACGCACAAGAAGCATATTAAAGTGTAAAGGGATTGGCACCACTAACAAATCGATTAGGAAAGTCTTCCCACCTAACGTGATAGGAAACTAAGGAAGAATCCCAAACATTCGCTAGGTCTTCTATCGAAATCCAACGGATCACTAGTAGTTGACACATGCTTGGGAGAACTCAAAGCTTACCAAGATGAGGATGATAAAAGACTTGTAGAGGATCCTTAATCTGCAATACTTTGGTGAATTCCTAATGAATTAAATCCAACCATTATCTGGAAGGGTGCAGAAGAAGGAAGGAGAGGCTCTACAAGATCATTCCAATCAAAGAAAACCATCCTAGGACTTGGAGGGAGCATACTCGAAGAGAGTGTAATTCCCCCTTGTTCAGAAGGTATTGAACTGGAAATGCTAAGGACATGGTCAGCAGACACATCACTCCCCAAAAGAGGAGTGGGATCAGCCGAAGATTGCATTGGCGAGACCACTTCCTTAGACTTGTCACTCTCTAAGAGCAGAGTGGGATCGACCGAAGATTGCATCGACGCAACCACTTCCTCAACCATTGGTTGAATAGGGTGCGAGACAACATGGTCAAGAGACACATCACCCCCCAAAACAAGAGTGGTGTTGACCGAAGATTGCATCGGCATGACTGCTTCATCAACTAATGATTGAATATATTGTTGGGAAACCAAATATGACTCAGAACTAGAAGGGCCATCAGACAAGGAGCACACTCTTCGTACCATGGCAATAGCAGGGAACACATGAGCAAGGTGATATCCTTTGCAAAGCTTACAAGGGAACTTGGATTTACGTCCTATACATCTAGGTGTCTCAATCATATCAATTCCCCCAACATGACTTGTAGAGGATAGTATTTGATCTCCAACATGACTTGCAGAGGTTGGTGATGTTTGTCCAGTATGACTAGCAAGGACTAGGCTCTTGCCCCCAGCATGACTTGCAAAGTTTGGGTACTAGTCTTCAACATGACTTGCAGAGGTTGATGACCTATATCCAACATGACTCATGGAGGTTAGTGACTTGCTGCCAGTATGAATCACAGTGACTGGACATGTGCTTCCAACATGACTAGTAGAGGTTGGTTGTTTTCCCCCAACATGACTTGTTGAGGCTGGTGACTTCTTTTTCTTACTCTTCCTCTTCCTTTTAGAATTTTGGTTACCAGTAGCACTACTTTCACTAGAAGAGGGAGAAGGAGAAGGAATAACTTTTGCGGATGCAAAAGGTGAAGGATCAAAATTTGTATGATGCCCTTGGTGTAAGGTGCTTATTTGAGAAGCATCAAGAGAATTTGGGACATTTGGAGTGGTCCACAACCAAACCGGTAGTCCTACATTCAATCCAGGAATGTTCAAAGTGGCCATCAAGGGGGAAACAATGTTTCCAAAGAAAGGAAAATCACAAGAATCCCCTTGGGCAGGGGTCCCTTGGTTGGTATCCTCAAGAACTTTGTCCATAACGTTCTTATGCATAGGTTCATCCCTTGTGGGATTGTTCATGTCCATAAAAGTCTCACACACTGATTCTGACAAACCAGTGGTATAAAAACCCACGCCTTCTAGGAGGTGGATCGACACTTTCAAGAGAAAGACCATAGGTCCTTTCCGACCAGTGGAGTGGTTTTTTAACCACCCTGAACCAACGATCCAAAAGTGGTGATAGTGACACAACCTAAGGCCAACTATACAAAGCAACACTCCACTAAAAATCCCTAAGAGAAACATCGCAAGCAAATAACTTCTCCAAAAATTTAGCCCAGGTGCATAAGGTCCTGAGTCCAAAGCAATGAAAAAGTGGAAAGGGACCTTCCATACAAAAGCATGGGTTGATTAAGTTTTGTAGACCAACGAACGAAGGAGTGAGAAGCAGTTATCCTGACCTCCACTAACCAGCCTTATCTGGTGCAAATACCCATGCTTCACGAGGCACCCTCCAGCAGTACTGAAAAGTGTGATATGAAATCTTCCCCAGGTACCACGACAAGCCCCCGTAGTCACGTCTAAGGTCCCTAGGAAAATTCACTATGGTCACCAACTCGCATTCAATATCTGGGGCATACAGTTGACAATCGGGATCGAACGTATGGGAAGGGTAAAAAATCTTGAAGCTCTTCCAAAGGACTGTCTACAAAAGGGCCAATGTCACTTCAAAAAATCTCAAACTAGATCTGAAACTCCAGAGGACCGACACCAAAAGGGACATTATCACTTCAGGAAAACTTCAACCAGGTTCAAAATTTGTAGAGGACCGACGCTAAATGAGTCAATGTCACTTCAGGAAAAACCCCCAATATACGATCTCTCCACTACGCTTAGTCAAGCTTTGGAGGGGCAATCTCCTTGGCTCTCCTTTACGCAACCTCGTGGTTAGCTCCTGTGTTAGAGGAGGTTCCCGACTATACTTATACAATAATTGGGTTTGAGTCTCCCTAGCTCAAAATCCTATGTTTGGTAAATGGCCTTGGAGAGTTATCTCTCCAATCCTAATCCAAGGCCCTAACCCTAAACTTGTTTGTGAACCCTAGAAACAAAGTCTAGTACATTTTTAGTTTAGCGTTCATTTTAGTGGTTGTTCTTACTCAAAGGGTATGGAGTGAAACCGATGGTGTCTGAGACTCTTGCAAAAATGAAACTTATAAGAACACTGGAAAAGAAAAATGTACACTAATTCTTCAAATGAAAAAGAGTTTCAACAAGAAAATGCATGAACAATCCTTCAAACCTTTAAATGGAAATTTCTTCTTTCCGATGCAAGATGACATTGCAACCTTTTGAGAAAAGAAAAAGAAGAAAACAAAGGATGTTCTTTCTTATTTTTCTTTTGAAATGCTTTATGGTGAGAAGAAAACAAAATCCTAGGCTAACATCTTTTTCTTTTTCAAATAACCATGCAAAACAATGCAAAGCAAGAAAGAGACCTAAGAAGCAAAAAAACTAGGTTTTTTTGTTTATATCAAAGCAAAAGTAACAAAATATGCTAAAGTAAACTACAGGATACACGATTCATGCCCCCCCCCCAAGCCATGAGGGGGAATTTGTTTTTAAATGCAAATCATTTCGCTTTAAAATCCAAGCTAAACATAAGCCAAGAACACTGGGAAACCAAGAGCAAGATCTTTTCTGTGACTTAGAAGTTTTCAAAGACTTAACACAATGATACAAAGCAATCACAAACTTGGGAATCCTAGGATGACCTGGAGAATCCCCTAAATGTCCCAGATACTGAAGAAAGAAAATATTTTTCAAAAATTGAACATAGGTCCGCGACTGTGTGAACTAAGACTCGTGGATTTCCGCATGTCATAACAATAAATGCACGAATATTTGTAAATGATATAATAGAAAAGTGTTAATAACTCTGTAATATTGGAAAAATAAAAAGGACTTTCAACAGGGAGACTCCAATAAACTTATGGAAAAGTTTCCAGATAATAAAATCTTTGCAACAAAGCTTGGAAAATAGGAAAACTCACGGAAATCAAAAAAGACACACAAGACACCCTACAACTAACCCAAACTAGGAGAAAGAATTCCCTAGTATGTTCATCAATTCTGATTAAGGGATATTTCCCCCGTGACTTTGGGTCAAGTCGCAGCAGAGCAAGACAAAATTCAGAACATAGAACCTACCCTCATTTATATCAATGCATACAAGAAATAACTATTTTTTATAAGGGGAAAGAGAGAGAGAGAGAGAGAGAGAGAGAGAGAGAGAGAGAAGGAGAGACCTCACACCTTGAATCCTTCGTTCGATGTCGATCCCCACTCTTGCTTCTTGAAGCACTCTTGATCTTTGTGAGAACTAGCTTGCAATAGGAAACCAAGAATAGGATGCTACAAGGTAGTTATACATTCAAATAGCATACATCATGTGCATATATTCAAATATACATGAAAGATATTAGCATATAACATTACAATGAACCAATAAACACACAATAGGAGGGAAATAGAACTCTTCTATTAACAATAATGTGAGAAAGGTAGTTACAACCTTATTCAACATTTGGTACTGGTTCAGAGCCAACTTCCATGTGTTCTTCCAAATACCTTCAAGCATAAACTCAACGGTGAGGCTCTTCCTTGGATAACTCAACAGGGATAGGAACACAACTTGTAGTTGTATAGAGAAGGAAGGAACACTCGAAAAGGAGTTTCCAGATATGGGATGCTACTAAAAGAATGAAGGGATATAGGGAAGCTTGCTAAAATTTTCCAGCATGATCTTGCACCTTGATTCTTCCTCCCCATCCATGCCCCTAATGGTGCATGTATACCATCCTTGAGAGGTTCAGGAGGTTGAATTCTGTTTGGTATGGGATTAGGGAGGTTGGGAAACTAGCCCAACTAAAATCCTCGCTCGAAAAAGTGGAATTATTTTACTTTTTCCATTTTTTGAGGACATCTGTGGATTTCAAGCTAGCAAGGCGCGGATGTCCACGTGTTGCACAAAGGAAACCCACAGGTATAATCAAGATTCATGTTTTTTAGGTGACTTTGATGAGGGAAGTTGGGATTTTGATTAGCATGCTAGGGAAAGGGTTGAGCCATGTCAAAAATGCATAGGTGTGGCAATTTGTGTTATAACGCTAAGTGAAATTAACCTTGAGATGAGTTCCAAGGTAGTTATGTGGGCTTCTTAGTGAGCCATGTGGTTAGTTTTGGGAATGAAAATATAAACCATAGCTTTTGGTTGTTGATCGTGATTCTCTTGGTCGAATATACATCATTGGAAGGGAAGCCATGCTAGAAAGATACGCGTCCATGCTTGTAATAGAGTGTTGAATATGTTTGTTATGTGAATTATGTGGGAAATTACCCATGTGCATGAGTAAGTAATGTTATTGAGAACTCCATTACAACTGAGAATTCCTAGAGACACTAGCTAAGATATTTCGTGGTTGGTTTGTGTTGGAGCCCTTGAGGAAATTGGGATAGCCCAAGGGACTACGTGGCAAAGAAGGGGATCACGTTCCTTGGGTTGTGGAGACTGAAGGGGAAAGAGAGTTGGGTGGTTGGAATTGTTGTAGGAGTAAAATTCTATGATATTATTGGGAAACAGGTTGTGTGTGAGGATTGTAGCCAACCATAGGATCTAGTTCATCCTTTTGGACTCATAGCCCTAGCTTGGGGGTGGCTTGTTGCAGAGAGATTAAGTGCAACAGAGCCTATGGTTGGGTGGAACATCCGAAGTTATATATTTTCATAAAGATAAGTGTTACGGATTAGTATGTTTATGTCAAGTTAATGATGTGTATATTGTTTGTTTAAATGTTGTTATGTTGAATAAATATTTTGCATTTATAAATTTGAATGTTTTAGTTATAATTGCATGAGCTTGCTTATCATATTGAATGTATTAATTCATTATAAAGCATATCAGAGTTTATTTTAATTGGTGGAAGAAGAGAAATTTTGAAGTGGCCAACTTTCCCAATAATGCCATACATACACTTCTTGAGATTGAGCTTAATGTTAACTTATTGACCCCTTTGTAGAACATGGCACGTCACCATGGTAATATTTCCATTTTAGAGATTTACCCAAGAGGTCATCAACATAGGTTTCCATAATGTCATGGAAAAGATCATGGAATGGCATTGTCATGGATTGCCAATAAGTATCTTCAATGTTTTTAAGCATGAAGAGCATGAACACATTAGAATGTTTCCCAAAAGGACCTCAAGAAAAATACATATTTGATGATTGTCCCCCAAAATATTGTCCATCAAGGATACATATAGTAACTGGTGTGGTAAATGGTGATATTCATAAAAGATAACCAAAAAGTTCCCTTTAGGACATGCTTAGCCAAGATCACAAAACTCTATGTTGACTCAAATGCATCAAATTTCTTTTCAATGAAATTAAGATTGCCATGCCCATTAAAGATAATTGATGTATTTAACAAAAGGTACCTTCAAAATCTTGTGGATTTCTTACTACATTAACTTCACAACTTTTGGTTCATTTGTTGTGATTATCGAATTAGTTTAGTATTTGATCATGTGATTATGTTGCAAACGATATAAAGGCCGTTGCCATTTATACTAGAGTATTCTCAAGCAGAAATTTTAATGACTCGAGAATAATTGTAGTGTTTATGCATATCGATATATTAACATGATTGACCTACCATCCAACATGTACTTGGATATACTTTGTAAATGCAAGCACTGTCAAAATTGTTAAAACTTTATCTCTCAAATTTTTGTTTTTACTTGTAACATGCTTCACTCTAGTGGTCACAAACAATAATGCTTGTTATTTTATTACTTTTCCTTAATCGTATCTTAACAAGATCAAATTCCTAAAACTAGTGTTAGTTTTTCCATGCACATTCCAACTCCTCACTTTCATGATATTGACAACATATATGATAAATGAATTCCGCGTCAAATGATTTTATAAGTCTCTTGCAACATGTTAAATCCTCAACAAGTCCCAAGAAAATTTGGATTTGGGGTCCCTCTTGAATTTTTATTTTTAAGCCGTGTTGATTAAGCTTTGCTTTCTTGTGGCTTACCCCTTCAATGCATTTGCAGGGGTTATGAATTTTTTAGTGGCCTTATAAAGTGAGTGAAATATTGAATATCAAGGTTATGGGGGTGCTTGCTCCCTATTACCCTTTTGAATGTATGGTTGTTCAACTTTTTGCATCCACTAAACTTTGATTGTATCTTCTCTCGTATTACATAAGAATCAAAATTGACTAATTTTTCAAGCTTGCTTACGTTGTTGATTATTGATTTGTGGCTTACAAATTGGAAGTGAATGAAATGGTTTTAACATGTTTTCAACGCCATGCATTGCATAGGTTGCATGAGCTTCGTTGTTAGTAGATTGGAAATGTGGAAGCAAGTTAGTCACTTTTCAACCAATGACAATTCAACAAAGCTAAGGGGCTAGGTGTCATATCAACAAATCGAGAAGTGAGCAAGATTGCACCTTCACAATATAAGGGGAATGTTAATATTGTGTGAAAAGGGAGTACATGTGATGCATTCAAGCATGTAACATTGACATTATGGTGTGTTTAACGAGGTAACATCATACACAAGTGTCCCACAAGTTTGCATCCAATGATTGATTTATTTTAACATCGGAGGTCGAAAGGTAAGTCTGGCAAGATTGATGGAAGACAGGGTGACGGGGGAGAAAATTAATTGGTTATAAGCATCGGGATGTCATCTCAAGGTTTGTCCATGGTTATTCATGTCACTCCTTATCACTAAAAATATCCCCACTAAGTTTCAAAGTAAAATGGTGATTTTGATGGAATTTATCTCTGTGTGTTTTATATTTGGGGGCCACCTATACCATAGTATAGTGGTTTTGTGTGCAATGATTTCAAATACGTCTATCATGTGGATTAAAACGCACAAATCAAAGATGATGATTGCATGAAGAATTATCAATTTATATGAAATGGTGTTCTATGTAAGAGCTGCACTTTAGCCTCCAAGGCTTATTTGCACATATTTTTGTGATCCGACTGGACTAAGTATTGGAATGCCAAAAGAAACGAGATTGATATTTTTAGGGTCTACAATGGTAATGCATCAAACAAAATTTGATTTCGAGCCCTGCAAGTACAAAAACACAAAATAAAAATTTATCATTAAACAAGGCATTTTAACTTCTAGTTTTATAAAAGCCACCAAGTTGAATGCAAAATGGGGCCTTTAACCACTCATTGGAAATATTAGCATCTCCTCTACACCATGCTTTTGAAAGTTCAATGATCCAAGACCATGTGAATAAGTTACGCATTTATGAAGCGAAAAAACTAAAAGGATTCACCATCACTCATAGTCATTAATTTTCTAGCCTACCTTGAGCAACCTCTTGATTTTATTTTGACATTATGCTCCAACTAGGGATGTGTGATGAATTTAATGCCTTAATCACAAATATTACTTGGCTTAGCTTGGCATAAGAGACTATGAAAACTAGTGAAGGATTGGATGACTCGTCATGGATGTCGATGACCCAGAAGAGCCATGCAACAGCCTAAGAGTGCTCCAAACTCAATGATTTGCATGAAGGTTTGATCTACGATTATTGTTGAATAAAAAATAATTGAGTGCTAAGAAATGTTTACCTTGTGGTTTTCATTGATTTTTTATGAAGGAAAGGTGAAATCATTGAACTTGGAGGCTTGATGGTTCTCTAGGCCAACACTTTTCCCAAGGAAGGATAAATCACTAACCTGGGAGGCATGTTGGCCCTCCAACCCAGTGATTTACTCCTTCCATTTGAGGTAGGAGAAATTTACTATTTTGAAAGCTGGGAAGAAGACAAAATCTTACTAATTTTGGTCAGAAAGGCAAAGAAAAGGTCAATCACCAATCTTGAAGGCTTGTTGGCTTCCTAGGCCAATTGTTGGCATTAAAGGTTTGTTGGCTTCCCATGCTAGAGATTTGCTTAAGGCCAAGTCGATGACCTCAAAGGCTAGAAACCTTCCCATGCCAACGATTTCCCATCCTTGGGTAAAATCAATGACCTAAAAATGCAATCTACCTCTCCAACCCAATGACTTGCTTCATTGGGCCTCCAACCTATAATTTGTTGTTTCCTTGCTTGACATTTGTTGCTTCTATTTTGTAATGCTTAGTTGCTACCTCACATGCCAAGTGTTAGCCTCATAAAGGAAATGGTCAATGATTTCCTCCATTCTTTCCTCATTCTCTCCAAGTGTGTAACGTCCCCACATAATCCCCAATTTAATTAATGCATAATGTAGATATGAAATGCAGCCACGACCAAGTGATGCATATGCGAATTATATTTCTGAGTTTTAATCAATAAAATGTGATGCTAGTTGTTGGGGGACATGGAAAAATATGGGGACTAATTAATCCACAAGAGAGGGGAGGGTCTAAGAGAGGGGTCCAAGGGGGAATTACTCATTTCTATTAACTCAACCCACTTCCTAAAGTTACTATTGGTATATGAATCTTCTATTTTGTTGTTGAGTGTTCTCAAAGCCAATCATTGAATGCATGTAAGAGAGTGAGTGTGAGAAGTCACATCACATAGTTATTGGGAGCATGTGGTTGAGTACAATCAGTTTGGGGAAGAGGGTAAGTCAAGTAAGTAAACCAAAGGGAGAAAACTTGTATGGCTAAGGGGGCAGTTTTTGGGACAATCATGTTTTGGTATGAACAACAAAGAAAATCTTTGGAACTGGAGAAACCATGGAGGGAAAATTCTAGAGCATATTTGGAGAAGAAGGCTAAAGAGTGAACTCTTGTGTGAGTTGCACTGTAACAAGAAGTGATTTTTGTTGTTTTCCTGGTAGTTTTTCTAGCAGTGAGTTCCCTTGAGTTTCTCAGTAGTGAGATTCCTTGTCACCTATGTCAGAGAGACCCTGATAAATGAATCGGATGCCCAATGGATGGAGAGCAGTGCACGGGTACAATCCTTAGGTTGGGAAGGTCTAGTGGAAGAGAGCTGGTGGAAAATTGAGATTGTTGTAGGAGAATACAAGTGGGTTGTGAGATTTCTTGCGTTGTGAGTGGATAGTGAGAGACCACACTCTTTTGTGGATTTCTAGCCCCAACTCAGGCGTGACTTGTTGTTAAGATTTGGAACAAGTCTATGATTGAGTGGAACGTCTGTCCCAAGCAGCTGGTTGCACAACTATTTTAAAAGATAAGTGTTTTATATGTTTTTGTGTTGCATTATGAGTTTAATTTTTGTGCATTAAATATGTATTTGAAAATGATTTATATGCTATTGTATTTGAGTTTATTAACTGCATTTTGTGTTTATTTTAGCATGTTGTAGATGCATTTAATTAATGGTATCAGAGAATAATTAAATCTATGTATAATTCGTAGTTCATAAGCTACAGGAAATTAGATAGTAGATTTTTTTTATGTGCATTCCGCGCAGTAATGTTCCTCAGTTAAGCTGGGGAACGTTACAAAGTGAGGTCTCTCTTCAACCCTAGGTTGTAGGTGAGCATTTCTTCATTGTTTTCTATGGTTTCTTGTAGGTTCAAGGTTAGTTGGGTCATTTTTACTAGTAGGCGCCACCATTTCTTTCTCTAGAGTGATGTGCAACACCTCCACTTTCCATCCAATGTGTTTTCTCTTAAAAATCCAATTCCCAATTGTTGGTAATGTATTGATCACTGAGAAGAATCCATGTTCGTGTTTTCATTGTTTATAGCTTTTACCGTCAATCTGAAAAGAAAATGGACCTCTCAGTGAAACAATCTCGTTCATGGAGAAATGGCACAATTCCTCTTGCTACCTAAGAGAACCTCGTGTGCTTGCAAATCAATTTTACATTGTTATGAGCATCGACAACTTGCAAATCATTAGAGAAATCAAGTTGGAAGTGAAACCAGGTTTTATCACTAGCAAATAGTGTTAGAAGAGATGCAAAGGATTATCTTCTTCATCCCATTTTTCTTTTTTATAACTTAGCATCCAGTTTCTTATCCTTTTGATTTTATGAGCAAATCGATTTCCTTTTACATTTTTCACAAGGTTGCATACATGGATTGATAAGATTTTATGCAAGAAGTATGGCTGTCAAAATATAGATGGTGAAAAATCTACATGCAATTCCCATATAACTATGAATCGAATCATTTGGTTTACTATGCATTGCAAGTTTGATTGAAGAATCTAGCAATCAAACAAATAGCATAAAATTGATTTCCCATTGAGTATTTGATACTTCCAATTTTCTTTCTTTACTGGTGGATTTATTATTTTTCATTGGAAATGTGATTTGCAAGAAATGAATGTGTATGAGCTAGTCTCTATATGAGATTGATCAATGGTTCGAAATCTTCTTCATGCATTGATGGTATTTGAGCTCGATTAACAAAAGAAAGAAAAAGATGGTGCATGTGCATATTTGTGTACTAATTTGAATGAAAAAAAAAAAAAAAATGAAAAGAGGATTTGCATCCATAAGCTCATTAACCAATGTCATTTACCAAAAATCTTGTGTTCTCTAAACATTTGTTGACGCGAATTGGTCGAGGATTGGATGGTTATGGATTGATAAGGTTTTATGCATATGTTTTGTTGCCAAATTAGAAGCCTTCATCATCTATACATTTGTTTTCAAGCTTGGATTTAAGTAGTTTTAAGCTTTGTATTTGTCAAGATGATCCATTTGCCTATTTACAAGTATAGATTTACATGTTGATTTGAATAAAGGTTGGATAAGAAATAAGCTTGGTGCAGATTTATTTTCAAATTAAATGGAGATTTTAGTGAAGAATTAATTCCATATGCATGGTTCTGTTGGAAGATTGGTTGTTGTCATTGATGTCAACCCTAGTCATTGGTTTTGGATCACAAGATTGATGAAAGTATTTGGACATGAAGGACAATGCACATGTAGATACAACACCCATGGATGGATAGTATGCATCATGTTGTTTCCGGTGGTATGTGGCACGTCACGTAGATCCTCATGGTTGAGGAGAAATGAATTTTTGAAGATGACAAAGTGAATTTAAGAAAGAAGTACAGGTCGGCCCTAAAGATAATTAAATAAAAGAATTACAAAATAAGAAAGTGTCAGGTCATCCTTAATGTTAAAAGAAAGTGACATAAATGGTATAAATACATATCATTATACATTCATTTTATACACAAGTCAAATTTTAGAGGAAATCATACGTAAAGAAGGCTGGATTTCAAGGGAAGATGAAGTCTTTTGGTGATGTGTTCTAAGGTATGTTATTTACAGGTCATATTACCATTTTCACTATAACTTTTTTTCTAGAATGATTCTGATGGTGAAATTGCTATGGTATTGAGAAGACATATCAAGGTACCTGTGGTAAAAAATTAAGCTTTTTTCGCTAAAATTTTGGAGATACACTCTGTGGAAGATAGGGTTTTTGACTAGTCCTGAAGCTAGTCAATAAACAGGTGTTCCGGGTAAAACAGTCATAACTGCTTCATAGAGAATCCAAATGAAGTGAGACCAATTTCATTGGAAATAGTACGGAATTTAGTTTCTTGTGTACGAGTTTCAGAATCTGATGTTAAATATTGAGCATGGGGCACTATGTACAAGTTTGCTCTCTTGAATAAACTAGAATTGAACAAGGTCTACCATTCTCTCTATAACTTCTTTTTAAGGAGGATTCAAGGAGTGAAACTTGAAGAAGTTTCATAGAATACATTGAGTAATATTATCTACAGGATCAAAGTATTCCAAGAATTGAATAATTTCATAAATGGAAGAAGTCTCAAGAAACATTATCAGGTTCTATGTGATGGTTGGTTGATGGTGGTGACTTAATGTAAAGTTGTATTATCTCTCATATATTCTTGGGTGGAAGGAAGGGGCAAGGATGGAGAGTTCAACCCTCTCCTGATATTGGAGCCTTGTATCTTCCTCTTGGAGGTTTATCCCTCCCTTTACATTTGAAACCCTTTACATTTGAAAGCCGTAGCTACCTTTGGAAGTCATTACTTCCCTTGAATAATAACTATTGATTATTTCTCATATATTGTGCATGGTGTATTGTGGTGTATTGTGGTGTATTGGTGTAACTCTTGTTCATTTATCATTGGATATAATTGAATGGTTTAAGTATAAGTTGAAAAAAAAAAAAAAATTGTACTTGATATTGATTCACCCCCCTCTCAGTATCAACAATTGGTATCATAGCAGGTTGCCTTCAGAACAGTTTAACCACTAGAAGGAAAATCCTGAGCAAAGATGGATGACCATGAGCACATTTCAAATGGGATTCAAATATTTGATGGAAGAAATTATGCATACTGGAGTGATAGAGTGAAAACTTACCTAACAGCTTTGGGAGTAGACATTTGGTACTCAGTTGTAAATGGCTATGTAATCCCAAATACTGCTCCAACTAATCAAATTGAGAAGAAGCTTATGATATGTAATTCAAAAGCCAGACATGTTATTCTAGGAGCATTGGCACCAACCATTGCTAGCAAAGTGATGCGCTGCAGCACTGCTAAAGAGGTATGGGACAAACTCAAGAGTATCTACGAAGGTGATCCAAAAGTTAAGCAGGTCAAGCTTCAACGACATAGAGCAGAATTTGAAAATTTGAAGATGAATGAAAAGGAAGATATTGCAACATATTTTCTTAGAGTTGATGAAGTTGTTAATGTTATCAAAGGATTAGGTGAAGAGCTCGATGAATCCTTGGTTGTACAAAAAGTGTTGAGATCAGTTCTCTTGAAGTATGATGCTAAGGTCTCTGCCATTGAAGAAACTAGGGACTTGACCAAAATGATAATGGATGAGTTACATGGGTCTCTTATATCATATGAAATGAGAACAGGTACAGAAAGTGACCAGCCAAACAATAAAGCAGCCTTTAAATCCATAAAGAAGACAAAAGACAAGGATAACGACCTTGATGAAGAAATAGCAAATTTTGTAAGAAGGTTCTAGAAGGGAAGTGGAAGATACAAAGGTAAGTCTCCTCTCAAATGCTTTAACTGTGGTAGAATATGACATATTGTTGAAAATTGCTACTATAAAAAGAGAAGTCTCAACAATAAAAAGAGCTTCTACTCCAAGGATGATGACATCTCCTCAGATGAGAGTGATGAAGAAGATAATGATGGAGGAGAAGTCCTCTTCATAACCCAAG
>ML777112.1:666466-684254 GCA_009831015.1 Picea engelmannii
TGTTGAAACTGAAAATAGCAAGCTTAGAAACACAAACATAATACTAAAAGGTGAATTGAATAGTTGTGAAGAAGAGAATTACAAGCTTGAAAAGACCATTGATAGATTGAAGGAACAATTAGAAGATTATAAGAAATTGAAAGCAGAATTGGATCACACAAAAGGAGAGCTACTATTGACAATAGAAAAGTTGAAGAAGTTCGAAAAAAGAACTGAAAAAATTAGATGAGATCCTTAGCAATCAAAGATCACCAAATAACAAGACAGGACTAGGATACAATGACAGTTTGAAGACAACAAAACAACAGAAGGAAGATGAAAATGATGAAACCAACACTCCAGAACAAGTCGAACAACAAGATAGAAGAATAGAATTCAGAAGGAATGAGACATCAAGAAAATCCTCTCCCATCAGGTATGAAAGAAATCATTATGAAGGAAACTATAGAAAAATAGATCGTGAACCCAGATAGACCACACCACAATAAAAAGAGCTTCTACTCCAAGGATGATGACATCTCATCAGATGAGAGTGATGAAGAAGATAATGATGGAGGAGAAGTCCTCTTCATAACCCAGGATCAAGAATTCTAAAGAAGAAGAAATCATTTCTGAAGAAGATTCAGATGAAGAAACCAACCGTGATTCATTTTGGGGATACAAAAACAATGCGGAGAGTGAAGAAGAAGATGAGAATCTTGAAAAGTTGAAGCATGTTGAAACTGAAAATAGCAAGCTTAGAAACACAAACATAATACTAAAAGGTGAATTGAATAGTTGTGAAGAAGAGAATTACAAGCTTGAAAAGACCATTGATAGATTGAAGGAACAATTAGAAGATTATGAGAAATTGAAAGCAGAATTGGATCACACAAAATGAGAGCTACTATTGACAATAGAAAAGTTGAAGAAGTTCGAAAAAAGCACTGAAAAAATTAGATGAGATCCTTAGCAATCAAAGATCACCAAATGACAAGACAGGACTAGGATACAATGACAGTTTGAAGACAACAAAACAATAGAAGGAAGATGAAAATGTTGAAACCAACACTCCAGAACAAGTCGAACAACAAGATAGAAGACTAGAATTCAGAAGGAATGAGACATCAAGAAAATCCTCTCCCATCAGGTATGAAAGCAATCATTATGAAGGAAACTATAGAAAAATAGATCGTGAACCCAGATAGACCACACCACAAAGAAAATCACTTACTCCCAGGTATCAAAATTTCTTATTTGGACATTGTTATATTTGTGGAAATTTTGGACACAAGGCAATCAATTGTAGAATCAATGAAAGGCATAACTATGCAAGCTACATGAATGGTGAAAATAGTAGATATGGAAATGTTCGTAGACATGTCAACAAAAATTATAATCCATTTGACCCATTAATGTATCAAAATATTGTATGTTACAAGTGCAATAATCTTGGTCACAAAGCACGAGATTGCAGAGAGATGAAGGAAGATAATCGTATGCCAAATGTCTGTATACCAACTACAACATGGAAAATGAAAGAAATTCCACAAAATGAAAACTATCAAATAACATTGGTCGCTAA
Source organism: Picea engelmannii (assembly GCA_009831015.1). NCBI lineage: Eukaryota > Viridiplantae > Streptophyta > Pinopsida > Pinales > Pinaceae > Picea > Picea engelmannii. Next base: position 668,031 of record ML777112.1, read on the forward strand.
AGAATGCAAAGAAGAAGATGAATGGTTCATAGACAGTGGGTGCTCATCTCATATGACCGGAGATCAAAGCAAATTTGTCAGCTTGAAGAAAAAGGGTGGAAATGTTTCATTTGGAGATGACTCATCTACCAAAATACTTGGAAAATGAACTGTAAAGCTTGGAAGTGAAAATGTAAAAGCAGGAAAAGTCTTATTGGTTGAAGATATGAAGCATAATCTCCTCAGTATCAACAAAATATGTGATCAAGGATACACTCTTACGTTTGACTCCCGAAAATGTAAAATTAGAGAAAATAACTCAGGAAGATTGGTTGCAACTGCAACAAGAAGACGGAACAACATATACATCCTAGACATGAAGAAGAGAGAGAAGACAGAAGCCACACAAAAGGATTCCAAGGAAGAAAAAGTCTTAAAGACCAAAAATAAGGATGAAGTATTATTGAGTGCCACATGTTCAGGGGGAGCAGCCCCAAAGAAGAGAGTTACATTTTGCCATTAAACTCAGGGGGAGAAGCCCTACCTTTTTCCATTGATGTCAAAGGGGGAGAGAAATTGGGATCATGATGATAGGGGGAGCATGAATGTTGCCATCAATGACAAAGGGGGAGATTGTTAGAAGAGTGGTTGTTGTCATTGATGTCAACCCTAGTCATTGGTTTTGGACCGCAAAATTGATGAAGGTATTTGGACATGAAGGACAATGCACATGCAGATACAACACCCATGGATGGATAGTATGCATCATGTTGTTTCCAGTGGTATGTGACACGTCACGTGGATCTTCATGGTTGAGGAGAAATGAATTTTTTAAGATGACAAAGTGAATTGAAGAAGGAAGTACAGATCGGCCCTGGAGATAATTAAATAAAAGAATTACAAAATAAGAAAGTGTCAGGTCGGCCCTAATGTTAAAAGAAAGTGACATAAATGGTATAAATACATATAATTATACATTAATTTTATACACAAGTCGAATTTTAGAGGAAATCAGAAGTAAAGAAGGCCGGATTTCAAGAGAGGATGAAGTCTTTTGGTGATGTTTTCTAAGGTATGTTATTTACAGGTCATCTTACCATTTTCGCTATAACTTTTTTTCTAGAACGATTCAGATGGTGAAATTGCTATGGTATTGAGAAGACATATCAAGGTACCTGTGGTAAAAAATTCAGCTCTTTGTTCACTATAATTTTGGAGATACACTCTGTGGAAGATAGGGTTTTCGACTAGTCCTGAAGCTAGTCAATAAACAGGTGTTTCGGTAAAACAGTCATAACTTCTTCATAGAGAATCCAAATGAAGTGAGACCAATTTCATTGGAAATAGTACAGACTATAGTTTCTTGTGTGTGATTTTCGGAATCCGATGTTAAATATTGAGCGCGGGGCACTCTGTACAAGTTCACTCTCCTGAATAAACCAGAATTGAACAAGGTCTACCATTCTCTCTATAGCTTCTTTTTGGAGAGGATTCAAGGAGTGAAACTTGGAGAAGTTTCAGAGAATACATTGAGTAATATTATCTATAGGATCAGAGTATTCCAAGAATTGAATAATTGCATAAATGGAAGAAGTCTCAGGAAGCATTATCAGGTTCTATGTGACGGTTGGTTGATGGTGATGATTTAATGTAAAGTTGTATTATCTCTCATATATTCTTGGGTGGAAGGAAGGGGCAAAGATGGAGAGTTCAACCCTCTCTTGATATTGGAAGATTGTATCTTCCTCTTGGAAGTTTATCCCTCCCTTTACATTTGGAAGTTGTAGCTACCTTTGGAAGTCATTACTTCCCTTGAACAATAACTATTGATTATTTATCATATATTGTGCATGGTGTATTGTGGTGTATTGGTGTAACTTTTATACTATTGTTCATTGCTCATTGGATATAATTGAATGGTTTAAGTATAAGTTGAAAAAGGTTTTAAATTGTACTTGACACTGATTCACCCCCCTCTCAGTATCAACAGGTTCACTGCAAATTAATAATCCCCATGAAAGAAGTCTTTAGTTTGAATGATTTTGTTTTGGTTGCCTTGCGATAAAGTGTTGTAGTTGACTTTTGAAATCAATTAGCCTTGTAAAACTTTGTAAATGTTGACCAGAGAATTTAAAGTTCAACATTAAAGTTTGTGGATTTTGTTTCCTCCAGACATGTGAGAAAATATTTTGTTGCCATTTAACACAAAGCTCTGTTTAGAAATTGAATGATATAATGTTTGATGAAGATCATTTTGTGCAAAAATGGAGAAAGGATATAATTCATGTACAAATAGTGGAATATTCATGGGAGGGATGCATATCAAACATTTGCCAAAGAGGAGGAGGCTTCCAAAGGGAAATGCCAAACAAGCTCATACCAAGCACGATCATATGAAGAGAGTGCATCATCCAACCAAGTGCCATGCATAAGATTGGAATCAAAGGATAAATGCATACAAACACAAAGAAAAGGCAACTGACAAATGATGGGAACACAAGTCATCTTGTTGGGTTGTTTGATGAAGCCTCTCTCATGTGGAAATATTACAATTTATTTATTTCATGAATTATTTAGTCCCATGTTCTCATTGAGCAAGTTGAGATTAAGACATATTGTAATAAAGCCAAAAACCACCAATAAACTCAAAGGTCATTTAGGGTATATGAAGAGTTAGAGAAGGCAAAAGGCCAAGGGCCATAAACAAAATTATAAATGGAACCATCGTATTCAAACAAAGGGTTCTCTTGGCATTGTAAGTTCTCTTTGTATGTTGATAAGAAAAAATGTTAGATATTGTGTTTATACCCTTGCGAAGTTGTGACTAGTTGTCGACTCTTCTCTCAGGCCTTAGTTTTCTTGATGTTTGTAGGCGTAGACATTTAAATTTGTAGACCACTCTCATGCTTGTGCTATCTATTTTTACTTATCTTTTACATTGCTAACAAATTCGTATCAAACAAGTTCTCTGGACAACTTGTAGACTAATCTTTGTTCTTAAGAGTTGCCCTGGTTTTGCGCAATGGATTGCATATTCACTATTCCCTTTGTTGTTTGTGTTTGATCTTTGTTTCATGCCAAGATTTTTTTTACAATTCCTAGCTAGAATTTAAACGGTTTCATGTCTACATTTGCATTCTTAAATGCATTTTATTTTAATTAATCAAACCTTGATTACGATAGTCGGGCCATAACCTAAAGGTTTTCCATTTCAAGAGGGAAAGATATAATCCATTTCAAGAGGGAAAGGTATAATTCGATTCTTTCAGCAAGCAATCATGTAAAGTTGAAAATGGACATTTGCCTATACCAACACAACCAATGTATAAATATTAATCACTTGTATTATATTCCCAACCTTTGAGTAATCAGTAAAAAATATTTAAAAATTATTTGCTCCCTAATACATTCATGTTCTTTAAATATGAAATATATTTACAATAACTATAAATAGTTGTAACCATTACTCAATCATCATTTTCAATTATATCCTCTAAAAAAAATTAATGCTACCGTATAGATTTCCCATTATCTATCCATGTTAAGATCTTATAACACCAATCATGCAATGCGTGCATTTTCGTGAAACTTTTTTTAGACATGTCATCTTGCATCCATGTTAAGATCTTATATCACCAATCATGCAATGCATGCATTTTCATGAAACCTTTTTTGGACATGTCATCTTGCATAAGATCCATTATAAGAGTGCATCTAATGACTCCAAAACCCCAAGCCAATTATATGCCATAAATTTAAAAGAAAAAAAATCACCCTTTTCCTGTGTATAATTGCTTTTGAGGATTACCATTTTTTAGGTTTTAAATTATGCAATAGTATTTTAACTCGTTATCAAAAATAATTATCTTGTGAAGAAACTTTTCACAAACATAATGCATGACCCAAAGCATTAATGCTACTTCCTTATATATTGAACCTTCATGATGTTCTTAGATGAGTAATTATGTGGATGGGTCTTCATTAACACTTATAATGCACAACCCAAACATGAATATCATTTCCTTGTATATTGAACCTTCATGATGTTTCTAGATGAGGAATTATGTGGATGGGTCTTCATTAACACTTTTCTTTTTTTCCTTGTACAGATGCAATACTTCCTAGAGTTGTTTTTCCAAGCTACCAGTTATAATCAAAGATATTTACTTCCTTTGCTAAAGTATGCATTTTCTACTTATAATGAACTAAAAATGGCATGGAAGAGAGACGGAGGACGATGAAGGAAGAGGTAAGTGAGGGTTTCCAAAGGTGGTTGTGGTTGTGGAAGGAAATGTATCAAGTCCACGAGCATTGTTTATTTTCCACTTTGAAAGGAATGGATCATGGAGGGAGGGAACTTGCTCAAAGGGCCTTAATAGGTTATGTATGTGATCCAAACCCCTCTATACCAACTATGATGAACTTCATTGTCTCTTCATGGACCTCAATGGCCAAAGTTAAGGTGAGGATTTCCCAATTGCAAAAAGGTCGGTTACCTTTCTCTTTGACAATCACATACACATAGAAGTGGTGCTAAATGGAGGCCCTTAGTGCCACAAATATTTGGGGTTGGTGCTCATGCCATGGTTCGATTCATTTGATTCAAGAAGGGCAGTGAAAGAAAAAATCGTGTTGTGTGTTAGGCTCCTAAGGATGCCAATCCATTTCTATCATCCAAACATCTTAAAGTTGGTAAGGGATAAGCTTGGAATTTTTCTTCATGCAACACTAGAAACCCTAACCCCAAAGGGCATATCACAAATTCTAATCAGTGTATCCATTGAGGGGGACCTGCTGGAGGAGATAATTTTTGAATGGGAGGGAAACACACATGTTCATATTGTGGACTACAAAAAATTTCCCTGGAAGTGTAGACATTATTGCTAACATAGTTGCCCCTTTCATGACTACAAGCTCAAAGCATTAGTGACAAAAAGAGAAGTCTGAATGTTCAGAACGGAAGGAGACCAAGTTACAAATCAAAACAAAGTAGAAAAAGGGTTTACATCATGTGGATATTCCCCAAGCCAAGCAATGCTCTAAGTTGATAAATCTAAATCGAAGAAGGCAGTGGGTGAATATAGAAAGGCAATTCAAGAGGACATTAACCCTAAAGGGTGGGTGACCCTTATGTGGCCAAGAACAGACTTCCCCCTCAACAATTCACTAGGAGAGTTGTTTCAAAGATTAGAAGATATACATTCCTTCCCATCTATGCCTAAATCCAAGCTTGATGTGATGTTATTGGAGATATCGGGGTTAGGAGTAGAAAGGGAGGTAATTGGTTTAGAGAAGCCCACATTGCCTTTGATTTCCCCAAGGCTCCTTCATTCCAAGGCTTGTCTTCATCAATGTCTAGCACTTAGGTAAGGAGGGTATTAAGGGTATTAATTCTTCATTAGGTTGAATCCTCAGTCTGAGGCGAAACCTGAACAAATTAGAGGTCTCCCCTCCCAACACCCATACAAAAGAGCCAAAGGTGTCGAGGGAGGCATTAGGTTTTTCTTCATCTCTTTTTAGGGCCTTTGAATCAAACTTACCATTGGTAAGTTGTTTGTGGAATTCAACTACCCAATGGTGGTATTCCTAGATAATATGTGTATTCTTAGAGGATATACATGATTATTGCTTTTTTGGGTTGGAGCTAATCTTGGTAGGCACTATATGAAATGCAATTTTTATGCAACTCTTGGTTTCTCTATAAACTATTGGTGGACAATATGCCCTGAGAGGTAATGACTCCCTGTTTTGAAAATAGTATAGATCATCTTGGGTTATAATTAACCACTTCAAGTTCAATTAAATCATTGTTCAAACTACAAATACATTGTCCTTAGAATTGCATATATGTTTGCCATACTCTTTATCGAGCATCCCACACTCCTTAACAAATGCATTCTTTAGTTGCAAAAGATATTATCCTTAGTGGTACCCATTAAAGGCACATATGGAATTAAATGGCTTTTGTAATTCTGCTAGTTGCGTCCATGCTTTTTGACAAACTCATTTGATGTCTTTATCTAAATATACTACTCATCCTCAATTTTGATTATGCCATGTTCTTGAATTTTGACAATAAATCATTGTACCATGACAAATAGCGTATATCACAACTAACTACAACATTTCAAATAATATGGTAAAATACACATTAGAAAAGAAGTTTTGAGAAATAACATATACGTTAGAATTTATTCATCTCCGTAGACAATGTTTTGTCTCATCTTAGAAATTCACCATATTTATTCATGGCAAAACAAAGGACCAAAATAAAAACATTTTCGAGGGAAAAAAGAACTACATTGACTACTTGATCTTTGATGGTATCCAAAGAGTTGCTCATCAATATAAACTATGTGCCTTCGAATAAGATGCAAACCATATTTCAGAATCAACATTCTTTCATCCACCGTCATATGCTCCAACATCACCTATCATGTCAATCATTTGTCAGAATCGACTACCACATAATTTACTAAGCAAACTATTACAGGACCATTTTAATAAACCAACATGCTCAAAATAATGCACAACCGTAATAAAGAAAAATAACACTAAACTTTTTCCATATTCATGGAAAATGCGGCATGACATGCAACGCCATTTTGGTTTCAAGACATGTAAACAAGAAGCGCTAATAAATATTGTAGTAACAGTACATTAAATTTCAAGATATTGACTTCTATTTAATGTGTGTTAACACCACACATTTCATACTTACAACATGAAATCTAAAGGAAGAAATGGTCAACATTAAGTCAAGCACCATATTCTACTCCCTAGACATCGAAATATAGAATTGTGTCAAACTCCAACAACATATATATCATTTGCATCTCAAAAATCAATCTCTATTAACAACCCAACCTTGGTTATCAGTTGATGATAGTCGAGTCATTAACAAATCATTAAATTGACACTTAAAATGAACTATTCCTAAAAGGTCAAAAATCAAATTTGACAAATGACTCGATAACACCAACAACTTGCTAATCAATAAACCAATAGAATAACAATTAAGATTGATTCCCAACCAAGTGCCAAAATGTGATATGTTTTACATGAAGTGGAATTGCATAGGAAAAAATAGGGAGAAAAATGGAATTGCCTAGTTAAAAATGAAGCTCAAGTGGGATGCTCTTGCCCACAACTAGGGTTTACCATAGGCACCCACCATGGAAGCCACTCTTGTTGGTCACTTCAGTTACAGAATTTCCCGTAGGTTGATGAGTTCAGCGAAGAGCATCGTCACTAGCTCAAAAAGCATTTGAAACTTGATCAATAGTCTTGCAGCTCTAAAGCTAGAGTATGCCCTAGCTGCCCCAAGTTTGAATCTCATTTGCAGGCTTGCAACATCAGCCAGTTGTCCTTAGCAGACATGGCTTTGGTCAGAGAAGTGGGATTTGTCTCTCCAGTGGATGAAGTTGCAACTTTTAGGATCGCAGTTGCTACTGCTCTAAGAAAATCAGGACCCCCAAGTGCATGACTGCCTTCATCAAAAAACTCAACAGGATTCCTAAATTGAATATCCCCTTTGCAAACCCTAAGAGGAAAGCATTTATTTTCATCGATTGGAAAATTCATGGGGGCATGACAGAACTAAAACTCTTTGGAATCCTAGATCCAAAAGCAATAGGTTCCCTATTTGAAAGGCGAAATCCATTCCTATTTTTATGGTTAGGGATATTTTGGATTTCATTTCCAGTTAAAAGAAATTTTGATTTGTTTTCCATAGTGGCCCTTGGTTTCTTGGAACCAGTGAATTGTATCTGAACATATGGTATACAAACTTTGATCTAGAGAAGGAGATGCCCATAGTTATTCTAGTCTGAGTAAGGCTCCCTCGGCTCTCCCTCAATATCTGGGATAGCAAAACCCTCAAGGGAACCAAGAACGAGTTGGGGATATTTTAGAAAAATATGAACCTCTATCAGTCCCCTGCGCCCATATCTGCATAGAAGTAAACCTTGAAGGACTCCTAGATGCTCTAGAACTACAGATAGATAACTGGACTCAGTTGAAACTGTCGGTTTATGAACAGCTTCCTTTCAAGTGTAACAAATTCCAAGAGTATGGACATTTAAATAAACACTGCCTTAAAAAGATCCCCCTCTGCTCAGAAGAAAGAAGAAGAGTTTCAACAAGTTTCAAAGCCCTTGAACAGAAGGAAAAGACAGACTCACGTCTCTTCTCAAATCGGGATTGAAGAAAAAAACCAACCTAAGCCAAAACAAATATTTAATTTTGGGTACACTTCCAAAGAGAACACACGGCCAAGTGAAGGTGTATCCAATTGAGGAGAGTGCCTTACAATGAGATCCAAGTAAATCTTTAATAAGTCAAGGACTCTCATGTCTTGGAAACAAAAATCCTTCCCCCTCCTTTTAAGGAGTTGGTGTCAGAAGAGAAGTCTGTGGAGAAGAACCCTAAATGCCTTATTGTACTTGATCCAACTATTCGAGAGAAAAAGGAGGAAAGCAAAGACCTAGGAGAAAAGGACATTACACAGAAAAGTACAAAGGAATTTTCAATTACTACCTTTAGAGACCCTTCAGGGAAAGCTCCAGTGGTGGAATCTCTTGATCCTTGAAAGGACAGTAAGGGCGTTGCAAGTGAAGAAAGAGCCCCCAATGCTTGGTGTTACCCACCAAGTTGCACTAGGATGGACTTCCAGCTGAGCCGCCAAAGATTGAACAAGGAATTGTTCAAAATCAGAGTTCAGAAGTCCAGTCAGCCAATATGGCCACCTTTCTTCTTCTTCTTCTTCTTCTTCCTACCACATTTCCATACCCCTCGTGGGAAATTGTAATAAGATGAGTTAGCGTGATGAAATTTGTAAAAGGCTTAGCCCCCTTAGACTTAATCATGAGTACATTACTCTAGAGTGTTTTTTTACTTATTAATTATATCTTGCTTAAAGCTCTTTTTAAGCGAGTTATAATTTCTGAGTTTTTCACTCATCACCTCCAAAGTTGGAGTGTGTACTAATGGTTAGGCCTTAGTGTGTGTTTTCTAAGTCTAGAGTCTAATGTGTATTACCATGCTAATCATCCTCCTAGAGTCTCATGGAAATGTGCTAAGTCCCCCTTAGGTTTTTTAATGTTTTATGCAAATAAAATATTTCCCGCAAAAACGGGATATTTTAATTGTAAATAATGCCTAAGTTAAATAAGTCGTACTAGGAGGGATTATATGCCTTAAGGGTATTTGTTTCCATGCTCATAATACACACTTTACCTATGTACCCACTTTGTGAGTGAAAATAATGATTTTTAATCACTTAAAATCAATTTTACTCACAAAAGGTCAATAAAGACAAAAAATCAGCAAAGCTATTTTCTGGGAAACATGTCATGGACATGTTTTGAGTCAACTAAGCCTCTCTATGAGTTCACTGGGCCTTGTTGGCATCCAAGAGGGAGTTGTGGGTGAGTCTTGAGTTGAGTTGTCATGAGATGAGGAGATCTCCAAGAGGAGGTGTGCCCCCCTCTCAAGAGGTGGCGCACCCATGATGTTGTCGCCTTATACACACCTCAGATAGCGTGGAAGAAATCTTCAATTCACTGGGTGTGTCCTTGGGGGAAAGTATCGAGTCAAGGTGTTGTCCCCTGATCCTCAACTCCTCCATCTAGGCCAACTGCTAGCGAAGTCAAGGGAGGCAGTCCCTAATAAAAGAATCTATGGCTTGAACTAAAGCTAATCACAATAATTGTTCTAGGAGTTTACTAAAGCAAGAGCAAGATACAAATGAATCTACACTAGCAGCATATAAGACACACAAAGGAAATTTTTTATAACGAAGATACAAAGCATGAAAGTACTTGCATATAAAGACACACTATGGAAAATAGACACAAGTGCTTTGAAAGATAAATAAGCAATATAAAGACTAGTGCCAAAAGTAAAATTTATCGTGAGATAACTGAAAATTGTTGTTGTAATGAAGATGTATTGCAAGTGCTCTTGATAAATTTTATTATGAGTTTGTTAAGTGAGTTTATTGTGAAGTGGATGTTGTGAGTGCAAGCCACTTATGAGTGTGAGGTGTGTGTGTGAGTGATTTGCAAAAAGGAAATCTAATCTAGATTTAGCCCTCTAAGGATTATCCCTCAATTGGAAGCAAAGAACATTCACTAGCAGTGACAAATTTAAATTTCTTCTCAATAAGTCATGCATGAAACCTAATTTACTTAAACCCTGCATTCACCACGAGAAAAGGGATTTAAATCTATTTTAATTATTTAGTGTCTGCTAATTTTCTTCCTAGTTGCTAACCTTTTGTTTTGGCTAAGAGATGTATTGGCAACAAAAACAATATAATCTATAATGAAAGTTCACTAGCAATAATCAATATTTCTTTGAACAGTCATAACCAATCATGAGTGGGTTGTTGCTACCATGTTGAGGTTCCTAACATTATATTGATTTAAAGGGCTCCTATAATTTGTTCAATGTGTCATGATAATCTATGTATGCCAAGTTGTAAATTGCGTCCACTAGTGGGTTAACATTTTATTTGAATGCAATTTGTGTTGTATTTTCATAGTCAACATGCTTAGCAAAGTGCAACTAAAATGACTAAACTAGTCCCCTTTATAATTTTCATCTTAGTAATCAAGAAAGAAGTAAACTAAATTCTTTGCATTTTAGGTTTATCTTGATGTAACTATCAATTAGAACTGAGTTTATTTCCATAATTTGACTACTTTTTCAAAAATTCTTCATTGAGCAGAGGGGTTAGTTTATATCAAGTTGCAAACCAATATCTCCAAGACAGATGTAAATAATTACCTAAATGACAACTTTAGTTTCATGAGCCACTCCAAGCAAAACCTTTTACGAAAAATCACACCAATAATAATAACCATTTTCCCCGAGCATAAATGCATTTTAGACAAAATTCCATGTCTTTTTTGTGTCATGTAGTTAATGCTCTGGTAAAGCTTCAAGTTGTGAACAATTTTGACCTAAGTAAATCACAGTAAGTTTGATCATGGTACCACAAATTGATTAAAGTTCTAAGGAAATCTCCAGTATCTGTGCTCTTTAGGATTTTCCCTAGGAATCATACAAAATTTGAGGAACTTCTATTTCTCCACTAGTTCTTTGTGTCAAATATTAGGACCCTTAACTAGGGCATGACCCTTTTGAAGGTAGGTTACCCCTTCTTCCTATTGCATGTGAATTCCATCTTTATAATTGAAGCATACCTGCCATCATGAAAACCATCAAGTACGATATGCTTTCTCCTTCGTTAAGGGAGCGGACATAGTCCAAATATGACAAGATTTGACTCAGGGTAGATGCATGCCTACTTTCAAGTTTTGAAGAATATTGGTTTTCCATCCAACATTATCCTTTTAGCCTCATAAAGTATGAAGGGTAAATAGGCCCATATGCACCAAGAGCCCTTTCAACTTCCCATTCTTGCATAAGAAGTTTTAATATCAGTATATTTAATCCCTTCAAGCCAAGTTGTACTTACTAACATTGTAGACATAATGAAGTTACAATCATTTGAGTCTCAATAACTTCATCTTTTAAAAGTTGTAGACAAAGATTTTAGTAACAAATAACCCCTATGAATTCTGGTGCTAGGCATATATCCCTACATCTCAGCAAGCTATAGGTGGTTAGAATCTAGTGTGAATCGATATTCAATGATGTCCTTTGTCCTACAAAGTGTGTTGTGGAATCCCCGTGTTACCCTCAAGAAAGAAAAAATTCTCATCAACAAATTAAAAATAGTGCCCATAAATTAAAAATAAATTATCTACTATTTGCAAGCTCAGTTAAAATAAAGCTAAAACTCATCTTTGTAAGATATGATAAAAGAAAAAGTAGTTCCACAAAGCAAAGTCACTTGTTTTCTATGGTTAGCAACAGGGGCGGTGATTCTTCAAAATTTTCACTTTGTACCATTTAATGGTGGGTTGTCTACTTGCTCAAAGACATAAAAAAACAAAATTAAAGTGACAAAGCTGACCTAGATCAGGTTCAAAATCGATTTCACATAAATCTAACACAAACTCTTGGGAGTAAATAAATAAATCAATAAAAATGGACCAAAGTCATCTTATTCCTACTTTTACTAGATCTTCTTGCCAATATGTTGTGACTGCCATAGAGGAGAATGGAGGTCCAATTCTTTTTGCAAATATATTTCTCTGAATCAGAGATTTTATTACCTCTTCACTCTACCAGTTCAAAATCAATTTCACACAAATCTAACACAAACTCTTGGAGTAAACAAATCAATCAATAAAATGGACCAAAGTCATCTTATTCCTAGTTGTACTAGATCTTCTTGCCAATATGTTGTGATTGACATGGAGGAGAATGGAGGTCCAATTCTTTTCCCAAATAAATTTCTCCACATTAAAGGTTTTATTCCCTCTTCACCCTACAAAAAGGAATGCAGCTGAAAGTGTGTGTGTTGTATAGGACTTGCTCTTGAAGTATAGAGTTGGAAAAAAATATGTACATCCATATAACTTTCTATATAGTGAGCAACTCTTATCCAATACAATCAATTAATATAGGCATTTTTCTCACTTCTGTTTTTCTTTCATGATCATGGTGTCGTGGAAGTTCTATTGACCTATTGCATCAAATTGGGTATTGTTGATTCTTATCCATATTCTTGATTGTGCTTCTATAGCACAAAAAGAAAAGGGAAAAAAACAAAGGATCAAAGAATTTGATTATTTCCTATATTGTATTACAAAATGTGGTTAATTAGTAATAAAATCCCATAACATCAATGAATCATGAACAAAGAGTGTTTCACTTTCCAAGGGTCATCCTCATGAAATCAACTTAATCATGTCCCTTTAATACTAGAAAATTAGATGTTGTGTCAATAAACCTCAATTTACTTTCCCTTATACATCTTCACTCATTGTGTTGCATCCCCACCCAGCACTCCGAACCATGGGATAGGTAACCACGAAACGAGGCTTTCAATTTCCAGCCCTCAGAGGCCATATCTCCACAGTACCATTAGAGAAAGTTTCCCAGAGAGGACCATAAATTAAAATGTACATGTGCAATAATTAAAATCTAGTGGAAATAAACAAGCATGGATGGATAGAAATTCATGGCAACCAAATGTCCATGACCAGATTAAGCATAATCACACAAATCATGCAAAATTCATAAATTTCCATAACAGAAAATAATATTAATTTGCAAATTCATAAGCAACAATAGAACACTTATTTTTTAATAGAAGAAAGTACAAGAAACTAGCTGTGTACAAGCAATTTTCCACCCAATTGTAGGTATTTAATGTAGACACCACCCCCAAGATAGGCTATGAGGCCACTAGGGCGAAGGAACCAAGCTACAAGCTTATATCTCTCTCAACCCAACCCATTTTGCTCGCAGGCTCAGCTAATCTGTTGATTACAAAGCACACTAGGAATCTCATTCGGCAATTAAATAGCCACATAACTCTCTTCCACTACCCCACACAACACAAGGAATATCTTCCCTTTCTCTGCTCAACAATCCCTCAGGGATTTTTTTCCCTCCAATGCTCTTTGGTGTGGGCAGAAAGAGCCCAATTTGTTGTATACTTTCCAGAAATTGTCTGCAAGAATAATACTTGGCTCTCAAGCATCCAAAGAGTAGTAAATGCACGATGGGTGTTGGATTTATAACTTACCAAGCCTCTATGTTGACCTACAACCATATATCTTTCACCCAAGGTCTGCAATTTCCCCTTTACAGTGCTAGTTTTTGGTCAATTTCCAGATTGGTCAGCAATGGAGAACATAGCATGAGAAGTCTAGAGCATGAACATGAAAAGAATGATCAAATGAATGCTAGAGTAGATGGTATGAGAGAATTGAGGGGAATGATGGCTAACATCACTTATGAAAGGAGGAATGTAAAACTCTTACACTTCCCATAATGATTGTACTCAACCCATGCTTCCATAACTACGTGAGAATACCTCCCCACCAAACTCTTACATGCATTCAATGATTGGCTTTATATGTCAAAGGAGGTTGATGGCTTCATTTAAGGCACACAGTGGAAAAGAGATGAGATCTAAGGCTGACAAATGGCAATAGAGGATTTACTTTCCCATAGGCTCCCTTTCCTCTTCCCCTCTGGTGGAATCATAGCCCCCTATCATGCTCTCTGCAACCATCTTGGACCATTCTATATTATATTCCAACATTAATATTTACATAGCTTGAGTTCATTGTGACAAGCCTACTACACCATCCATATAAGTATATTTACATCATCTACTTACCTATCCTTTCACTAGTTAGGCCTTGGCCTTGAGCTTTGCATTAGGAATCCATAGAAGCATATTTACATCATTTACATATGGGGTCATTTATTTAAGCTTGTGTGGCTTAAATTCAGTCAATATAACCATGTATTTACAATTTATACATAATCTAATCCCATACATTCCATGGGGCAGAACCGGGGTATTACATATTGTTTCCTTCTCCAAGATTTAACAAGGGTAAACATCAGCATGATAGTTTGTAATACATTAGTAATGTGACCACAACAAAAAACAATCACAAATAGGGATTTTCACGTGGAACTAGTAAAGTATGGAATAACAATATGTTGAGTTTGGGGCACACTTACGTGAGAGAATTGCCCCAACCATTAAGGGACATGCTCTCAAAATTTCCCCCTCTATAGAGGACACTGAGGCAACAAGGGATGTCCACCTATGTCAAGGATCTTTCCCTTAATTCAGGGGATTCCCAGATGCCCCTCGATCATCACAGGGACATATGTGTTGAAATGATGGTAATTTTTATTTGTCGTCATTTATGGCTAAGCACCCTCATTAATTGTATCACTAGGTTATGGCTTAACAGTTGACCTAGTCAACATCATTTTACATTACTTTAGGTGTCCAAGGTTAGCCTAAGCATTTATGCCGACCCATAACCCCCTCATGGAGGGAGACACCCCACCTCATGAGTTGTGTATAAATACACAACTCATGCCTCTTTGTAACATCATATTGATTCATCTTATGATTAATTCTTTAGCCTATGAACACCATATATCTCTCATCCATGGGTTCTCTCTCTCTACCTCCCTCTCTCTTCAGTGCTCCAACTTATACGATCTACTCTTGATTAGTGTTGTTGCAAATATGAAGTGTTTTATTTGGTTGGATTAGGGTATGTTGTTACTTGGTCGCATTAGGGTTTGTTGAAGTTGGCCCAATGGATCTATGACTTCGGCATGGCATGGGACGACACGACTCTTCCTTCCCTATCCAACATTGTTTTCAAGGTTGTTTTTGGTCTAAAACTACAGGTTTTAGTTTTTTTGGGACAACAACAAATTTCTAGGGCTTTTTTCACCAACACCCTCATTTGGCAATTTTTTGGTCTTTTCAGTAGAGATAAGGGGATTCTTTTGCCTTTTTTGGGTAGCACTCACTTCTTTCCCCTTTTTTCAACCCAAATTCTGCGTTTTTCAGGATAGTGCAAATTTGAAACTAGGGTTTTTCAGCCTTGTTTCAGGACAACATCAATTTTTAGGGTTTTTAACCCTCTTCACCATTAGTGCCTGTTATCACTCAGTTTGTAGTCAAGGTCAGGTAGCTTAAAAGTAAAGGTCAAACTGGCGTAACAGGAGCTTCCCCACCCACTGTCACCTCGATCGGGGGCTCTTTCTATTCAGGGTGGCTAATCCCAAGGGAGACGTCCCTAGGTAATCTGGTGTGTTGAAAGGAAAAGGGTCAAGGGATTAAGGCTCAAGAGGTTAAAGTAGGTTTTCCCTTCACAGATTACCGCCAAGAAGATAGTCAAAGAGAAGATAAACCACAAGATAGGCACCTGTTTGCGAGACAAGGCAAGAATAAAACTAAAATGTGCAACAGTGGTTAGTACTTCATAAACTAATGACTATTTTTATTATATATGAGCACATATAGCATTAATTATTGACGAAGTCAATGATTGCAAAAATAACTATGTCTTATAATGTTACTTCTCAATAATACCGGAAATGATGTAGCATTCAATGTATGAAATCAATACTTGAGTTATCACGATTCACAACGCATTAAATATCATCTATATGCTCACATGCAAAGGTTGCCGCGTCACTCTACTAAGGGTGACGTCAACCTAGTCCTAGGGTTAGTTTGATAGGTAAAGAAGTGGACGTTTTGCAAATTAGCCAATGACAATAATCTACACATCAATATCTATCATTTGATGACCTAGCCGCAACTTTTTATAC
>ML777112.1:714860-734002 GCA_009831015.1 Picea engelmannii
AAAACCAAAATAAACACACCATAATGCAAAGGTTAAATAATTATTAATAAGAGATAGATGAATTAGAATGATTGAATCTTCCATTCAAAAACAATAAGAAGAGGCACATTGCACAATGCAAACCCTAGCCTAACTCTAAAAATGAAAAAAAGAAAGTTCAAATCTTCAAACAAATGAAAAAAAAAACGTTTTTGATCATACCTGGAAATCTTGATCTCTTCGCTGGCGCTAATGGAAGCAAGATCCTTGGCTTTCTCCTCCTTGGATAGATGCACAATGGTTTTCCTCACACCTCTCTAGCTCTCTCACACTTCACAAGTGAAATAATGAAGAAAAAAACCCACCCGCGGCCTTTAAAACCCCTCACGCACTTTAATTTTGCAAAAAAAAAGGAGCAGGCCGACACATTCCATCGACTCGCGAGATATTGGTAAAGTGTCGCGAGTTAATGAATGTGTCGCGACACATTCAAAGTTTCGGAAATGTCGCGACATATTCAAACGAAAATTTCGGTGACACTTCCGATATTTACGTTATATCGCCGACATATTCAACAGTGGTTTCATGATAGATCAAAAACACGTTGAGATAAAATATCATTTTCAGAGACATGATGCAGAGGAAAGCAGTACATATGCAGTACCTTCCTACACATGAGCAGATTGTAGACATCTTCACCAAACTGACTTGGTGAAGAATACCTCTCTAGTTGAGAGGGAGTGTTGATGACTATAGCCAAGACAAAGTTCAAGTACTTATGTGCGATACTTGGTCTGATGGAGAATGCCTCCCTAGCTGAGAGGGAGTGTTGATGATTACAGCTACGTGAGACATCCTCCAGGACACGGACTGATTGAGTCGAACTGAGAGAGAGCCCATAAGTTGAGGTTGTGGTTCCTATCTGAGACAGAACTGGAACGTTGTGTTGGCCTCATCCTTACAGAGAGTTGAGAAGAACTCTAGATGATTCTCTTGTGTAACGCAGTGAGAAAGAAGCTTTGTTGAGTTAGACGTGCCTGTGGCTGAGCACATGTGAACGTGTGAATTCCCATGAGTTGGGTGCATCGTTCTGAGAAAGAGATGAAAACGATGTATTAGCCTCCTCTGAGCAGAGAGTTGAGATGATGAACTCCAGATGAATCTCATGTGTAATGCAGTGGGAAAGAAGATCTGTTGAGTTGGACGTGCTTGTGGATGAGCACATGTGAACGTGATCCTAGTGGTTGAGCACTAGTGAGTGTGGTTCTCCTGTAAGACGTAGTGAGATAGAGATATGGACATCCCTATGGATGTGCCCCTAGTGGCTGAGCACTAGTAGGTGTATGAGATCCCTTGCTATATTGTTCAAGAGTTAGACTTACCTGTAACCCTAATTGTAATGTAAAGGGTACAAGTCGGCCCCACCTTAATGTAAAAGATAATTAATCTGGTAATTATTAATTATATTATAAGTTATTGAGGCCGGCCCTGTTGTGCCAATAGACACTTATGTTGACAGGTTCAGTCTAATATAAGTAAAGGTAAATTCCCCATTGAGGAATCATATCTTAAGTGTGAGTTTGGAAATTTCAGCAAGTACATCTTCTTGGGAAAAGTGCGCACCTCTCTTGGGCGCTAGTCTTCTAGGGTTTGTGAGCACCCTCTTGTGTGCTAGGTCTTTATGGTGGTGGAGGTCTTTTCTCTTGAAGAATATACCAAAGGATTGGCTGGGTTTTCTTCCCTTGTTGAGAAGGGTTTCCCAGGATACTTCTTGTGTACTTGTGCATGGTGTTTCTTCTTGTGATCTTGGTTGCTGCAATATATTGTTTATGGTTTAAGTAAAATGCTAAAATGGAATGAACTTCATGCTTAAGCCTAGCTTATTGAAAAATCAACAACGTGTGCTCTGATTGTCACAAGACAGGCTGGTACTAGTCTCATTAATGCGCTGCAATGAAAGTTGTAACAAAATTCCCAAAAAGGCCACCACAAACTCATATCTTGGATATCAGGCTAAGGCATGTTTGAAATGGTCAATTGCAATAAAACTACCTTTTAATACCTGCCACGAATTTCCTCTTCAAAGTAATATTCTACGAACATCAAACCCTGCCAAGAAGAATCCCTCCAGCGCTGATATTGGACGGAAGGCTGCTAATTTTAGCAGTGTTTCCAGAAATTGCAACACTTAATATGCTGCTGTTTCACTTGGTAATTCGCTGAAGTATGACATGCAGACACTCTCCTTGTTACACCATTGTCCCATGAATTCTCATGCAAAAATTGGCCAATGAGAAAGTTCTCAGAATACATTCATGCCCAAAGATGAGGTCAACCCCTGTTTTTACTTGGCAGAATCAGCATAGTGAAATCAGCATGCTTGTCACCTATACCTAAGGAAATCGACCTAGGCCTGTCACTTGGAATTCATCTTAGCAACAGCAACAGCAATTTAGGCTTTTTGCTTTGGCGAGATTAGGAAAAAATCCCAAGGCTGACCAGTCAAACTAGCTTCTTACTTAACAAACTTAGCAACAGCAAATAGGGTCAAATTGGGCTTTGAGATGGCAAGTATTAGCAATTAGCAATTCAAGCCAAGGTCTGATTATCACAGAATTAGCATATTTGCCCACTGCAGATGACAAAAGAAAATAAATCAAGGATTTTTGGTCATCACCCATGCCATCTGAGAAAAAAAAGTTAATATAGGGTTTATGCTATTTCACATGCAAATAGAATGAAGTCGTCAAATTGGGCCTTTATGCTTATGAGAGTTAGCAAGGATGGTGGCTAAATATAGGAAGGTAAATTAGGAAAAAAAAGTAAGCATGAAAACTCTGCATAGTCAATCAACCTAAGCTCTCTTAGGTATCCAATATACCAATCTAAGGTTGACTTAGGGTATAGGACTATAAAATTAATGCAACCATCACAACAAAAAGAGAAACCTCTGAATGGCAAGCCATGTGTCATACTGAAGAACCAACCACCTGCTCAACACTGCTCTTGACTCATCATCCTTCATCCACCGGAATCCTGGAACCACTCCACCACTGCACACTGGAACCATGACATCACAACCTGTACCTGCCACAAATAGAAACTGCTAAATATAGACATGCCCATGAAGCAGTTTAGCTCCAAAAAGCAGAAAAAGCAGGAAAGCCTGAAAATGAAGGTAACCACTATGAGACTGCTTCCAAATATAGCACGTCTAAAATTAGACACTGCTAAAAATAGCAACAACTCACATGTGGATGAACGCAGTCTCATTAGATCTTGTTTTTCTACAAGGAATCCAAATATGTGCTCAGAAATGATATTCAAGCCCTGAAAAACAAACTGCTAAAAATAGCAGTTGTCGTGAAACTGCTTGCATGTCACCCAAAAAAGGCTCAATGGCATCGTGAACTCATGAGGATCAAGAATATGTAAACATCTCTCACATGCAGGTCCCGGATCTTTGGCTCTTGGAAAAGAGAAAACTGCTAAAAAAAGCAGTTTCTCAAAATCTGATGAAACTGACTCTGAAACAAGCTCAGGTCACTGTGAATGTCTGGATGCACCTGTAATGGGACCAGCCTAATGGAATCTCACTGGATCTTAACCCTCCAGTTGCGCAGGCAATCTGGGGATTAATAGAGGCAAACGACCCACTGTGTGAAGAGAAGAAGCAACTCTGTGCTCCATCAACCCATTCAACAAGAAGGGTAGTCAGTCTGTTTAGAAAGGGAAACACTCGTGCAGCGATGCAAATACACTAGACTTGACCTGGAGTGTTCTGTGAATACACTAGAAGAAATCCACCCTCCGCATTTGAAATTTATCCTAGAAGAAAAGCCTGTGCAAGCAACCAGTTCCTAGCAAAGCACTTGTTCTGTGCCCTAACCTGAGCAGTTGGTAAAGAAAGTATATTCAAAGAGAGAGACGGAGAATCCCTCTGTCGGAGTTGATGAATGAAGTAGCACTGAGAGAAAGGTAAGTTTTTATTTTGTTCCCAAAATAGTATGTTTTTAAAGTTTTCTCTGAAAGGTTTATAGTTTGAACTTTGAAGAATATTTGTATGTGAGCGTCCTTCTCAGTCTAAAAACATTACAATCTTGCTATATATATATATTGGAGAATGGATTGCTAGCAGTGTTTCAGATCAAATTGAGAAAAGGAGCAAAGAGAACAGTAGTTCATGTTATCGCACAATCTGTACTTGGCCAAAGCCCAAAAGCAAGTAAGCCTAGATTGGCGTAACATGGAGGTGGCCCTGTCACTGTCACCCCAATAGGGTACCTCTTTCTCTTTAGGAGGAGGAAAACCTCACTCCAAGGGAGACGTCCTAGGACCTAGTTGGTTGATGAAGGGCAAAAAAGGCTAGATAAAATCCTACCCCTCTCTCTAGGTCACTCAAGTTAAGAAGTCGCTTGGTAAGGTTAAAGGGACAAAGAGGAACTAAAATGAGTGGTACCTGCCCTTTACCAATGAAACATCAAATGTTAGTAGCAACAATGATTTCAATAATTGTAACCAATGACTCCTTGAACAAATTATGTGCTGCTAAACAAGTTATATATAACAACAATAGGATTACAGTAGCAGCAATGTATCTTAAAGAATTGCAAGTTATGAAGACAAGAAATGATATAAAGGGTTTTGTACGCTTGATAATGCTTTGTCACTCACAATTCCAAGATTAATACAAGTCTATTAATACTTAGATGGCTGTCTAAACACTTATAACAGCAACAATTAACATTGATGACAGCCAATAAACCACTTCAGAAAAAGGTACTTGAACGAAGCAAGAAAACAACTAACTCAACATCCAATGATTATAGCTTGCTTGGCACAAGTGTTAGTGGTTTTTATAGATGATTTAAGGGCTGTAAAGGGGCTGCAACAATGGCTGTAACAGCAACTTCAACAGCAATAACAGCCTCTAACAACTTCAGAATTTGCACTTAGAACAAACAATTAATTACACACTTTAACAATCATTTGATAGTACTCTGCTTGATACAATTTCTGGGTTGTATTTAGATGGTTATCAGGCTAATAAAGGCTGCAAATGATGGCTGTAACAGTGAATTAGTATCAGCAACAACAGCCTTAACAACTTCAGAAAATTTGCACTTAGAGATAGCAAAATGAGATTAAGGCCTAGGAAGGTGACGCCTAGGTTGATGCAATTTTTTGGGTAAGTTTTAGGGTTAGTATACTTGTTAGGGCTGCAAAGAATGATGGTTAGAGCAGCAGCAGGTTAGTAATTAGTAGTCTAGGTTAATGAGTTAATTTAGTAGGGTGTCAAGTAGGGAAAAGAGTTTAAGTCTTGTCAAGGACTTGAGGTAAGAGACTAGTGCCTTATAGGGTAATGGAGTCTATGCAGGCAGCTCTCTTCTAGGGCTGAAAACACTTGATAATACACGCAATTCAAGAAGAATGAGGTTAGGGAGAATAGCACCTTAAGTCTCCCTAGAACCTCAACCTTGGAGAAGAAGGCCACTAAGGTGTAGGCTCTTCTAGGCCTTAGCACCTCCTTCCTCTTGAAAAGCTTGTGGATAAAGAATATTTCAAGCACAATAACTAGATAAAACCTCAAGGGAGCTAGCACTTTAGGGCCCTGGAGTTTACCAATTATTAGATCAATTTATAAAGCTTAGGAAAATGAAAAGTGAAAAAGTAATACCTTAAGTTCTTCACTTCGAGCATTAAATACTTCATGCAATTTCATAATCTTGTATGAGCAAATAAAACCATACCATAAACCATTCACAAGATGAAGAATGCAGATTTTACTTACTTGCACCAAGAATAATCACGAACATACCATGCAAGATCACCATAAAACTTTAACAGATTGATCCAAGTGCTAAGATAAGACTCCAACAAGAGTAGCGCCTCACTATTTCAGCCAATAACCCATGAGGGGCGAAAATTTCAGACCTCTCTTGTCCAATGACAAGTTATGATCAAAATGAATGTCACTTTATGTCTATTTATACCAAAATTATGACCTTTAATTATTTAAGGTCAAAATATCAAGGTCGACCTGGCCAGTTTACTTCAAAATTATATTTTTATCAAAATAAATTCAATTTGCATCTAAATAGGCCTCCAAAGGTGACGACATGCCCTCTTGGGTGACGTTGGGCCTCAAGTGTGGGACACTGGGCAAAGGAGATGAAACGATGGGCCTCCAAAGGCCTAAAATTTGCCCACACATATCAATAGCCTCATGAATGCCTCCAAGGTTACAACCCCAGCTGACAGGTGACGTCTAGGGGTACAGAGGTGACGTCCAAGACCTCCCAAGGCCAACATTCATGTGGGAGGAGCATGAGACCTTAGGTTTAGGTCTTCCAAAGTGCCTCCAAAGGCAACGTCCTTCCTTCATCTAGTGCAAGCCTTCAATCTCTTCTTACCCCTGGCTGGGGTTTCAGCATCCATCTGTGGGCTTTGAGCCCCCATGAAGGTCCGAGCTAATCATTCCCTCATGTGTACCTGTCCACCGAGCAAGGTCCTGCAAAAACAACAAGTATGCCCTCCAGGGGTTCATAAGTCACAAGGATCATAGTATGTAAATCACATCTAATAATTAAATTACTCGAACATGTGCATCAAACCCCCCTTAACCCCAAACAAATGCTCAAAGACTTTATGCAATTTGACAAGTTAGGTTTGGAGAGGGTCTCAGGGTGTCCTATTGGGCTAACTTCTCTTAAGCTTGGGGTGTTTCCCAGGTGGAGTCTAGTCCGAGTCATGTAAGTGTATGAGGTGGCATGGGATAAATATTTGGGCATGGGGTGCATGTGATAACAGAGAAATGTAGAATCTTACCTATGGGTGCCTTTGTGGAGGGCGAGTTGCACCTTGTCATGGATGCAATTGTTTCCTAGCCCATTCATTGCCATTTATTCTCAGCTTTATCTCTTGTGATCTTTTTCCCTTGTGCTACAAGGAAATAGTTGAGAGCCACTATCCCGGCTTGATGACCAGAGGTGACAGCGTTATCCACAAACATTTCACTGAAATGAGAAGGTTGGCTCCTGACGAGACCCCCTTTCTTTTGGCTATGCCACCAAGAACCACTACCCTGGTTTGGTGACCATATAGGTGGTAATGTCATACCGCTACATGCCCATGGTCATAATAGGTCGACTCGTGATGAGACCTCCTATCCATCAACTAGTACCTTGAGCGTTTATGTTATCTTGTGGGTCCCCTTTTCTTAATGAGAAGCTTTTCACTGCTTTCTCGGGGATCCCTGGGCGAAGCATCTCGAAGGTTTCAAAATTGGCTTTTAACTCTTGCCAACTACTTTTACCCTCTAGGCCTTTAGCCCCTTCTTCCCATGAGGTAAGGTACAACCCTTCCTAGTGTAGCCAATCCCAATGCCCAAACAAGGATAGGGGAGATGGAAGGAATGAAGATGGAAAGTGATAAGTATGGAGAGAGCGGACGATGAATTTTCACAGATCCACCCAATAGATACCCATCCTAAAGAGAAATCAACTTACTAGGGCACCCTGTCACCCTTCCAGGTATGAACGAGGAAAAGAGCATAATTTCCAAGCAAACATCATGAAATGAAGAAGGATTCAATACAACATGTTCAAGTGCTTCAAAAAACAGAGTGATACATACCATGATACTCGAACTCATTACCTCATGGAGCAAGACTCACTGCTACTTCATGACCAGGCTGGTGTGATGGATATTGTTGTTGGTGATACGTGGACTTCACTGAAGAAAAGAGGGGCCCTCTGAGGCCATCTTAAGTCGTCTGGCTCTCGGTACTCCATGTCTAGGACCTGTGGGCCTCGAGACGCGATCTCTTTAGTTATCCCTAGGCTAGGGGATAACAGTTCACAGCAGAGAGAGGACAGTGGATAGAGCAGCACAAAGGTCAAAGACATATAGCAGCAGGAAGTGGAAGAAGGACCAAAATTACAGCAAGACAAGAAGCAAAAAGAAGAGGAAGAAGGATCGGAACAGTGGCAAGAAGAAGAAGGACCTTCAGAGCCAAGGAGGTCAACATAAATTTCAGCGAAGAAGAAACAAAAGGATTCTGCTCTGAGTAGTGTGGATACTCCATTGATAAAGAACAAGAACCAGAAATCTGTCAAAAATGATGATTTCAATTTGACAGGATTAACTGATTCAAATTGGACTGAATTAACAAATGGTGAAAAATCAACTTCAGAAATAACTATTGAAGACAAGGGAGCTCAACCAGTTGAGTGAGAGTACCACAGGTTGGAGCAACCCCCTAGTTGGTGAAGAACTATGTTTGTCCTTCTCAATTGGCTGATATTTTTCTCAATTGGTTAATATATTCATCAAGGACAAGATTGTAAAACTTAGAGATAAGATTGATATAAAAGTTAACTTAAGGAGCGGTGTTAGAATATAGAGACTAAGGTAGATTGATGTAGAAGTTGAGAAGTTAGTCAATATAGAGGGATGTTAGAATATAATGACTAATGTTAGAATATAAGGACAAGATTGTAAAACTTAGAGATAAGATTGATATAAAAGTTAATTGAAGGAGGGGTGTTAGACAAGATTGTAAAACTTAGGGTTGCTCGGGGTGCCTGCCAGCTGCCTGGACAATTTTGGGGTTGCCCGAAAAATTGGGGTTGCTGGTGTTGTCTGGCGACTTGGCTGCCTGCGGCTGCCCGACCCTTCTCCAGCCGCCACCCAAACTCAGTGGTTGATTTCTTTGCGCGGCCTGCTCCTCTTCCAACTCTCGGTGGCTTCTCTACATGTTCAGCCCACGGCCCTGACCGACACCCTCTGCTCTCCTTCCACGCGAATTTGGTGTGGCGGTTGCAACATTTTTTCTAGCCACCACGCGGACTCACTGCTTGACGCCTAAGTGTTCAACCTCCACCTACAACAGCTCTGTTGGCTTGGCGGTTGGCTGCACAGCCAGCGGCTAGTTGTGGCGTCCTCTCTGCTTACGGCTGTTACAGTAGTAGCTTCTGTGGCAGTCGTTTATCCTTGCTCGCATGTAGTCTCTATAGCCCACGCCCAACAATCAACCTTCCACGTTGTCTCCATGTCTCGTGACCTCTCCATATCTGTTGTCTAATCTCCACATCCGCCTCCCTTCTTCCTCTTGTGCGGTCTCACTCACACTCGCTGCCCGGCGGTTCTCCCAGCACTTGAGCCCAATCTGCTCAACAGCTCAAGTTGCCCTCAGATCTGTGTGGCTCACACTCTGTTGCATGATCCACTCCTAGCACACAGCCGGCGACTGCAGTCATAGATCTGCCCACGGCTTAACCTCAACAACATCCACTCCTGCTCCCACTCTGTTGTTGTAGATTTCCTCTCGATCTCAGTGCCTACTATGTTGATCGCTTCACTTTCCATGGCCTACACCTTAGCTGGCCCCAATTTACTTGTTGTCTGCGTTCTTCAGCAAATAGTCCACACCCACAGTCTTTAGTAGATCCGTACGGCGTACAATGTACAACCAGTACTCCCTTTTTTTTTTAATCTTTACCCCGCAACTGCAATAAAATTTCCCATTGCAGATTCACCTGCAAAATCTCCTGTGCTGCAACAAATCTCGCCTGTGCAACCTGGCTTCTTCAGAGACCAAACTCTGGAACCATGTTGACATTTTAGCATGAAATCTTAGATTTAACAATAGCTTATTAATGCATGCTTCAGTTTTGTACAATACTACATTGAAAAATACACATTCATGCTAAAAATAAACTCAGCAGAAGCTGCATAAACACAGCCACACACAAATACACAAAGGATTTGCTCTGAAAGCTTCACTCCTCTGAGGAAAACCAGCAGAACTTCAGATCTTCTATTCAGTACATGGTTATGAGTACATTATAGTGTTAGGATCTGAGCTTCTTCCGATACCTCCAGAAGCAATCTGCTTCACAAAACACTCTTGCCGCTTCTTGAGATGAATCTGGCTGTCCTTCTTGACATGTCGTACAGCCCTCCTCTGGGCTCAGCTCTCAGCAAAACAATGATAACTAAGGCCCTAGCTCGACCTCCTCTGCCAAGCGCGACTTAGCTTGTTGCCTCGATCACTCTCATAACTCTCTCTCAAGCTTAGATGGTGAGTCTCTCTTGTGATATTGAGAAGTGGGGCTCTCTTGGTCTTTTATAAACCCTAGCCTTTCTCTCATTTAATCCTGGCCCTTAGATCTTCTCCTCAAGATCTAGATCTGACGGTGGGGACTTAATCAATCGTTGAGATACCTTAAGTCAAGATCAATGGCTGTGACTTAATCTCACATTGACTTGAGTCATCTTCCACCACTTCTAAATAGTCTAGACATGATGGCCCCTATCACATTGCTAGACACCCCCAATGTGAAAGTACCTGCCCGAGCTACACTTTCTAACACGTGTAACAAGTGACTCGCTATTCGGTGAAGGCTGACTCTAATTAAAAGTGTTCTTGAAGCTATCGGATGACCCTCAAATGCATTCCTAAGAACTCTCCAAAATTTGAAAAGGATGTTTACGTTTTTATGACTGGGAGGAAAAATCATGAGGTCATCCCATTTGTTAAATTGCAGAGACTTCCAAAACCCAAATCTCTAGGAGATGAAGTCTTGAATATTTATTCTTTCTCGTTGGCCTTGGCTACCAAAGGGGTCTAGAGGATCACAGGGACAAGAGGCCTTTGGAAGGATATCATGTATTATAAGTATATCTTCTCTCTTATCCTAGTGGAGTGGATCAGATCTCCAGTTAAAAGGTATGCTGGGGGTTCTATCTTTTGCAAGGCATTTATACAGGCTTTGGCATTGTTGGAAAGCACTTGGCTTGGCAGAGTCAAGATGGTATGGATGTTAGGATTGGGACTGATCTGTGGGTTGGTGGGGGGCAGAATTATAAGCGATCAAAAGGCCTTCTTGATATAATACACAGGCAGAATCGCTTTCACTTGGCACACTGTTATAACAGGAATTTAGAAGGGCGATGGAGTTATGGATATATTTTAGCTGAGAACCTTGGACTTAATGGCATGTTGCCAAAAGAATGGATTTTATTTAGGGCTCTTCTCAATCGAGCTATTATCAAACTTAGTGACTGCAAGGGCTTTCTGGTGTGAAGTGCAAACCAGGAGTCAGAATCGCACAGTTAAAAAAAGGGCATGTTGCCACCTTCCTTCAGAAGGAAAATAGAATCTCTTTGGTGGTGCACATACTAAGGAAGATGAAGACCCCACATAAGGCTAGAATTCTCCTCTGGTTGATTCTCAATAACAAGATCCTCTCGTGGGATAACCTCCAGAAATGAGGTTGGAGGGGACCATTCCTTTGCTTCTTATGTAAAGAGAATGATGAAACTGTCTCACACATATTCCTCAGAAGCCATTGCACGATGGAGTTATAGTGTGCTATAAGGAAAATCACCAAAAGGAAAGGTCAGTGAATGGCAGAATCAACTGAGGGAGCTTTACAGAATTGGTTGCATGACACTGATCTTAGAACTTAGGAAAAAATGCCACTCACTCCCTGTCTTTGTGATTTGGGTGGTGGAAGTGTAGAAATGATGCTATCTTCAATGGAAACCTATGTTCCCCTATACTCAGTTGTCATATGAAATCCAACATGCATACTTCTCTGTGAGGATGCCTAGAATAGATAAGTTTATTTGGCCAATACCCCACTCATTGTTGATCATGTTCACCCACATGGTTTTTTTTATGGTGCATCATGTGGAAATTCATTGAAGAGCAGAGCTAGGGGTGCTTTGTTCTTGAAGCCAAATCAATGGCTCTCCTTTGGTTGTTACAGAAGATGGGGATCAAACAACTTTATTGAGATTCACGCTGCCTCCTTGTTGATGGTGATTGCTTTCAGACACAATACATTGGATCTAATTGTGTATGCGGATTCCAACCTCATTACATCCTGATTGGATGGGAGATTTGCAGCATTGAATCTGGGATTGAGGAATGTTGTTTCCAGAGCTAAAGAACTTACCCAGTCATTCCATAGCATTTGATTCGTATACACCAGGTGGGAAAACAATCAAGTACAGATCAAGAGGCCAAGAATGCATGTGAGCTGATGGAAGGAGAACTGAGAGTTGTGATACACCAAGATGGTGTCGATACTGTCCTACCCAATAGATTTATTTTTCAATGACTCCTCGTGCTATCTATTCAGTTGTCCTATTTTATGTAATTTTAGTCAACAATATTTTGTATAATGGCGAGTCCACAGTACTACAGAAAAGCTTGTGTGCCTAGAGGGAGTTCATGTACAATTGTTTCCTTCGGAATGTCTGTTGAAATACTCAAAAACATGTGGGAAAGATACCAAACGGTGGAAGACCTTGTGATATTTGCCAAATACCAAGTCAAAAATGTGTCTTTTGGTTGATTATTAATAAAAATGATACACAACTTCAAACTTAATGTCGGTCAATTTGCATCAAACATAATGAAATATATATTCAATCAGGCCAAAAAACAGATTACAGATGTGGCAGATAATTTTCATCCCAAGCATAAGACGATGTCGTATGCTACATGTTATCGCACAATCTGTACATTGGGCAAAGCGGAACCCAATCCACGGAAGTGTGACAACTATGGGAGTACCTACCCACTGTCACCTTAGATAGACACTCCCCTCGCTTTAGTGATGATAAGTCACCACAAGGGGAGAATCTCAGTGACCCTAGGGGGATTGAGATGGAAAGTGATAGAATGGCCAATGAATCCCCTATAGGTCAAGTTTGGAAGTGAGGAAAAGGCTTGGAAGAGAGTCTTGTTGATGATGGATGGTTGCCAAAGTATTGTGTACCTGCAAGACAATGTTAAGCCTGCCTGGAACAAGACACAAGATAGATATACAAGCCTTAAACCAAAGGGGAACAAGCAAGAAACCTTGTTGTCCCAAAATTGCAGCAGAGTAGAGATATATATATATCAGCAATTTAAGATGTCAATAGCTGCAAGATATGTTGCCAAAAGTCAAGTAAAAGATACTAGAAACTAAGCTTAGCAATGACTAGTTTAACTTCCACTTAATAGAGCAAGACTTTAATGGCATTTAGGGTTTGTTTATTAGATGTTATCAGCAAGTTATTATAACAGCCAAGTGGCTGTAGCAAACAATTGCTACAACAACAAAATCTAGCCACCAAAATCAGCAAGTAAACCACCCAAACATTAGCCAATAACTAATTGAACAATTACCTAGGTTTACAAGTGAATTTCAATGGTAGATTAGAGAGAGAGAGATGAAAAAAAAGAGAGTTTTCTGCAGCCCTAATGGTTGTAGCATTAATTTGTAACAACAAAGAGAACTAATTGGCTAAAGAAGACGCTTTAAAGACTCAAGCAAGCTTATAGCATGAAGAAAAACTTCCAATTTAGACAATCACAAACTCTCTACTTTTCATGTATACCAATGCAAATGATTTTATTTCTCCAATGCAATTTAGACAAGTGCCTCATCAATTGGGTTATGGAACCTCTTGTGTAAGAGCTAGGGTTTGCAACTTCTCTAGGGGTGTAAGCCCTTTTACTTTCTAGAGCATGCAAAGCCTAGCAAGGTAAATCTAGGAGGGTGTAAGCCCTTTTACTCCTCCTGGCAACCTTTGCAAAATAGCTTGTCAAAACAATAGTGGTAGATCCCAGTGGAGGGTGTATGCCCTTATACTCCTCCAAGAGCTAAACAAGATCAACCTTGCAACCAAGAAAGAAACAATACAAAGCATAAATTCCTTACCTAGTCCAAGAATTAGCAAGATAAACTCTTCCTTACCAAGATATTCCACCACACATGCAAGAACAAGCATCAAGAGAGATAGCGCACCACTTCTTTCCAATAGACAAGTAACTAGCATCCAAAAGAGCACAAGAGATAGAAGATGTGATTTTCCCAAAGAGGGGCGAAAATTTCAGCCAAATCTTATGTAATTCTCAAGTAAGTTCTTGTATCAAGTGAAATGAACAAGGCCTTTATTTATACAAGACCTTCTAAAATTAGTTTGTCCACTTAAGTTAGGGTAAAACAAAAATTAGGGAGGTCGACCTCCTAATTTTCCCCTTTACAAAATATAATTCAATTTTACAAAATAAGCAAGCCCTAAATGATGATGTCATCCCCCTAGGGGTGACGTTTTGGCATAAACGGCAAGTCGTTGAGCTTGTGGAGGGATACGTTGGGCCTCCAAAGGCCATATCTTCAAGGTGCATGTGTCTTCCTCCATCAAAACATGCCAAGTCATCATCAAATCACCCATCACCGTCAAACCCTATCCCCCTAAGTGAGACGCCGTACCCTAGAAAGTGACGTTTTGAGCCTCCAAGGTCAAACATTGGGAAAAAGGGGGCTAGTTTTCCTTCCCCAGGATGTCCTCTCATGCCTCCAAAGGAAACGTTCATCATCTAGCTTGTCCCAAGGCGTGGGGTATGGCATCCACTCTATGGGCTTCATGCCCCAATGAAGGCCCAAGCAAGGCTTGTTCCTCCACAAATGTCCACCAAACAAGGTCCTGCAAAGACAAGTAAATACGCCCTCCAAGAATCTCAAGTCAAACGTATCATGCCAAGTAAAATCACATTTAATACAAGAGCCATCTAAACATGTGCATCAAATCTACCTTTTCAAATTAAACAAGTGCTCAAAGACCCTATGCAATTTGTCAAATTTAGATATGGGAGGGGTGTCATAATGCCCTATTGGGTGAACCAATTCCTCAAGTAGGGGAGGTTCCCAAGGACAATCCTTTCTAAGTTATGTAGTGGGTGTGAGGTGGATGGGGTTAGACTTCTAGGTATGGGGTTTCATGACATACAAGGGCTCGTATTGTCTCATTTATGAGTGCCTTTGTAGAGGGTGTGTTGCCCTTCGTCCGCAAGGCAACATTTTTCCAAGCCCATTTGCCATTAGTTTATTAGAGTGTTTCCAGGTTGAAGACGTATGGGGGCACTAAACTAAGCAATAAAAACAAAGCCCACACCGCTCTACCTTGGTTGGCATGATTTTAATTAGTTTATTCTTTAGGGATCCTTAAACATTTTTCCAAGAAACATTTCATTGTCCTCGAGATCCCCGGGCGAGCATCGGGAAGGTTTATGATTGGATTTTATCTTTTTCTAGCTACAAGCCTCTGGGTCTTCAGCGCCTTCTTCCCATGAAATGAGGTACATGTCGTTCTTGGGTCAATAAGCCCGATGACCTAAAAGACGGGGACACGAAAGAGAAGAAGTAATGGAAAGTGGTAAGTATGAGTGGGGATGGTACAATAACCCTTCAAGGAAGACCCATGGTTACAACCCTTTCCCCAAGGGTGGCCACTTACTAGGAAATCATGACACTCACCAAGGTGAAATAAGGAAAAAAGCATAATCTCCAAGCAAAACGTTCCATAATCAAGAGAAGTTTTAATGCAACATATTCGAATGCCCCGAGTATTAAAGTGACACTTACCATGATACCTAACTCATTACCTCATGAAGCAAGATCCATCGTCTTCCGGAAGCGAGTTGGTGTGGTGAATGCCATCATAACAAATGGAGAATTATGGTGGTGAGGCGGGGCTCCATCTGTGTAAGTGGAGACTGTCGGTCAATCTATCTCTCAGTACTCCATGTCTGCAACCTGAGGGCCTCAAGACATCATCTCCTTAGTTATCTCTAGGAAAGGGGGATAACACTACAAATGTTGTAATAAGTGAAAGATTTCAAATGTGTGACTCAAGTAATACCAAAATGTTCATCCATACAAAGACAACATTATAGATATCCCACACAAATAATGTCCTAAGTATAAGTAATGCCCTAGAAAACCAATTTGATAATATATCATGGATTTCTAGTAGGCAATATAGGTAAAGGCGGAATACCCTAGAAAAGAAATGAACAGCTAGAAATAAAAAGAATTAAATAAGGACCATAGCCTTTTTTGACTCGACATTCATTACAACTTTGACAAAAGAATCCTCTTACCAAACACAAACTTGTGGATGTGAGTAGAATGACAAGAAGAACACATTTATCATAGAATTGTTGTCGAGAAAACCACAAAATTTGACTATTTTAAAATAAAATTGTTACTTGAATTATGTATATCTACATTGCTATTATACCTACTATAAATTTTCAATGATAATATTTGGTCCATAGTCATGTACACAGCTATGCAGAGATCTGTTGAACCTACGTGAAATTCCAAATTAAACATGTTACAGAACAAAAGTCTACCCCTTCACCAATAGCATAATCCTCAAAGTAGAACTCAAGACCCAACGTTAGTTTTTTTTTGTTGCTCCAAGTTTGTTTCTGTTGTTTCCTATTTTTAAGAAATTTCTATTTTTAGCAGTTCTATTTATAGACTAGAGTTGATTGGTTGACTTGTGATTACCCATCAATTTTGAGATTCATAAGAAAGAGAGAGAGGATAGAATGGAACCAACCAACAAAACCCTAATTCTGAAATAAAGAGAAAAAACCAGCACTAAGGCAAAATAACTCTAGAGAGAGAAAAATAAACCCAAGCATAAGTGCAGTAGAGAGAGAAAGATCTCAAAGCAAAATGTACAACAAGGAAAACATATACAAGTGAACCCGGTACAATAGCAACCCTTCTCGGATGCTTTGGAGTCCCTTGAAGATGTGCCTACTAGCCCCTTGAAGCTAGGCGCCCTTTGCCTTGGTGCGCCCTTCTTCCTTTGCTAATGCCTCGGTGTGCCCTTCTTCCTTTGCTAATGCCTTGGCCTCTTTCCTTGTCCCTTGCCTTGCCTTTGCCCTTTGCTTGAACTTTGAACCTTGCCTTGCCTTTTCCTTGCCCTTGGTCTTGCACCCTCCTCTCAAGAATGCTTCCCTCCAAGGCTAGGTACACACTAAGCCTAAGTGCGCCCCTCCTCTAGCAAGAACCTCACAATAGAGTGTGCCCTCACTTGCCATGCGCCCTCCACTCCCCATAGAGTGCGCCTCTCCTCAACAAGCAAGTCCCTCAACAAGGTGCGCCTCTCCTTAGCTTGATGCACCTCTCCTCTCAAGAATGCGCCCCTCTACAAGATGAATGCACCCCTACTCAAGATGTAGCCCACGCCTCCATGGTAGACTCTCCATGCAAAGCTAGTACCAAGCTATGGCTCCTCCTCAACCCTTGACCTCATGCGCCCTCTCCTCCTCAAGAAATGCGCTCAAGAGCTTCTCCCTTCTCCTCCTCTCCTCTCAAATCTCTCAAGTGAAGAATGAATCTCTTCATTACCCTTTTCCATCCTTTAGCCTCTCTTTGGCCAAGCCCTAAAAGATCAATGGCCTAGATCCAATCTAGCCATGTCTAATCAATGGGTGAGATTTAATCCAAAAATCTCACTTAGGAAACCCACTTTCCTTAGTTTGCTTTATGTCCTTTAACTCACCCACAAAGTGAATTAAATGTCACTTTAATAACTTAAGTGACATATTTCACTTTTGACTTAAACTCCTAAGTCAACGTGAAATTAGAACATAAAGTAAAGTAATAAGGGTAATAGTCTCCCCCTTTGTGTTTAGAGACTCACAAACACAAGGGGACCACTTTCCAAGGTACATGTTATCGCACAGTTTGTAGCTAGGTCAAAAGGCTAAAGGATAGAGGCCAAACTGGCGTAACAGGAACCTTCCCCACCCAATGTCACCTCAATGGGGAGGTTCTTTCTATTTAGGGAGGTTAACCCAAGGGAGACGTCCCTGGTAACCTGGGGTTTTGAAGAGGCTGAAGTATAAAGGTCAAGGTCAAAGTCCCTCCTCACAGGTTACCACCAAGGTCAGATAATCCGGCTAATCAGCCAATAAAGAAGTGTATGCCCAAATGAAAACACCTGCCCAGAACAAGACAACAGCAATACGATATATACGCAGGCTATAACTCAATGGGTTAGTACTTCATGTAACTATCTGACATCAATATATAAGCAATGTGAAACAACAGATATTAATGAGATCAACGTTTTATCAATATAACAATGGAAAAGTATCAATTCATCAATCACTATTGAGATGATGTAGCTAACAATGTATTTAATCAACCTTTTACTCAATAAATGCTTTCAACCGTCATCTAATTGCTTATTATCAAAATTTGTTGCGTCAAGATGGAATAACCAACTGTGACGTCAGCCTAGTTAGGGTTAGCTAGTTAGTTAGGGTTTCAAAATTTAAAGTTTTGAGAGTTGGTTTGAGCACTATCACTTCAACGTTGTGTGTCTAAGATCAGTGCCTAGGGGTAGATGGAGTCAATTAAGGAGAGGGAACAAAGTTGAAGGAATAAAGTCTAAAGACAAGAGGGAAGGGTTCTAGAGTGCTGCAATGGCAGGGCCCTAGAATCAAAACCCTAGGGTAAAGAGGCTCACTCCGGTGTTGCTTAAGCAAGGCCTCGTGCTCTTTCCTCCTTCTTTAGGTCAAACTTGGCAAAACGGCTAGCATAAAGGATGAGTTAAAACAAGAGGATGAGGTGAGGGAGAGTGTTGCAATGGCAAGGCTCTTTCAAAAAACCCTAGAAGATGGACGGCCCTAGGTGTAGATAACCTAGGCCTGGGACGTCACCTCCTTCTTAACCTTTAAAATCACAACTAGCACAAAGGGAAAAAGTGAAAAGAGTGTAGCAAAGGCTAGGCTCTTTTTTCCTTCTTCAATCGCTGAATATTTCTCTCTAAGGGGACATGAGACAAGGACCTACTTGTGTGCTTGTCACCTAGGGTTTTAAAATCAGTAAATTTATAAGCAAATGCAAGAATATAAACCTACAACCATTCAATTAAGAAGTTTTGCAAGAAAAACACTTACATATCATGATGAAAAGCATATGCAAACCCTAGTTGTAAACCTTCCTTCAAGAGAAATGCCAAACATGCCAAGAAAATCCTTCCATCAACAAGTGCGCCTCACTTTAAAAGACCAAATACCCAAATAGGGCGCAAAAATCAAACCTCACAAGAGAGTGAGTTGTGTGTTATGTCCAAATGAGGGAAAAACATCCTCAATATATAGTGTATCATGACCTATAATTAAAATTAGGTCATTAAAAATAACCGACAAGGCTACAAACCAAAATCATACTGTTTTTACATTAAATTGCTAAATCAAAGCCCTAAATGAGCATAAGAAAGACGTCAAGCCCTCCTGAGGGAGACGTTGGCCCTTTTTAGGGCAAAATGCAGCACAAATGACAAAA
>ML777112.1:759800-777021 GCA_009831015.1 Picea engelmannii
TTGCTGGGTTTTCTTCCCCTAGAGGGTTTCCCAGGATAAATGTTGTGTCTCTTGTGAATGTGTATTTCTCAGTGATCTTGTTCTTATGTTGCTATTATCTATTGAAATGCAAAGAACTATAATAATGGCATAAACATTAACAGTTGTGGCACTCCTGTCACAACCTCTCTCGGTCCTCTAAGGGCCCCATGATGAAGGTGAGCCATCCTCCGATGCCATAATTCACATAACTATATGTTGTTGTCGTTACTCACTACCAAGGCATGAAGAGGCTGAAAATTCAATTTGAACAGTTTCCCATCCCTCACTTCAATCACCTGCCCTAAGGTGAGACAGGACCCCTTAGGGTGTATGAAGACCTCTGTCCCTCTGAAGGACACCTCAAGACCCCTATCCTGGAGGGTGGAAACTAAAATCAAATTCTTCTTCAGCCCGTGGACGTAGAGAACATCCCTAAACGAAATAGGTGGCATGTCGTCTCTCTGAAAGGTAACAATGCCAATCCTAGCAACTCAGACCAAGGAGTCATCACCGAGAGCAATCTCCATCCTGACCTCTGTGTCTCTAAGATCAGTCAAATGCTCCCTCACTCCAGTCATGTGGCTCGAAGCCCCATTGTCTATATACCAGATACTGGGTGTCGTCTCAACTGAAGTGCAGCATATGAGGAAAGCAAACTCTCTTTCAAACAGAGTCTGAAACTTTGCCTCCTCTATTGTAGCTGTCGTACCACCCTTCTTCTTCTTCCTATTGGGACACTGTCCAGCATAGTGCCCCATCTTCTTACAAACAAAGCACTTCACTTTGTTCATATCTCTCTTCTACCCAATACTGCTCTCTCCCTATGGCGGGGCCCCAAACTTGGGACCCTGTCAACTTCCCTTGTCGACCTTCTTCTTTCCCTTTGTCCAAAGAGCAAGGTCCTCATCACCCTGCAATGTCTATTGTTGTCTAGAAGTCTCTGATGTAAGTCTAGTCTCCTCCTGAACGAAATCATCCCACAGTCTCTCCCAAGTGGGCATAATCTCTCTGGTAACAATGCCTCGAACAAATGGACCCCATGGTTTGGTGAAGTTGTTTAAGGTTGTCCTCACCATAGAGTCTGGGTCCACTATCTCTCCGACGGCTGCAAGCTCGTCTCTAATCTGGGTGTATCGACCAAGGTAAGAAGTAACCGACTCATTCTTGAGCATACGAATGCCCCTGAGTCAATCAAACAGAACCATCTTCCAGTTCTGGTTAGAGATCTAGTAAAGCTCGCATAAAGATGCCCACATCTCAAATGCATAGTCTTTCCCAGTTAAGTGGGGAATGATGTGATCCCTCACTGCATCACACATCGTCCTCTTTGCCTTGTTGTTCCTTTTACTGAACTCTGCTAACAAGACGAGAGCAGTAGCAGGAGGAACAGCAACAGGAGCCTCAACTATATCCCATAGTTCGAGGTCCTCTAAGACAAAGACAATCCTGGCCTTCCAAGGAGACCAGTTTCTAGCTCTAGCTAGCCTATCCTCCACATGCATTTGAGATGTTGACATGACTGCCCACTACACTCACTCTGATGCTACCACTCCAAAGGAACACTGCCTCACTCCTATCAACACAGCTGTGAAAAGAGGTCGTGAAAAAATCAGCCTCACTCCTAGCAACTAGGTGTGAAAAGAGGCTGATCAAATGTCCACCAATTGTCCTACAACTCTCCACAATAATTCTGCCAACAAGCTGCCACTAAACTCTGTCAATGGCTGTCCACAAAATCTGCCCAAAAGATATCTAGGACTGTCCACAAAATGCTGTCCAAAACTCAGCAAAAATCAGCCACCAAGCTCTGATACCATGAAGAGTTTTTCCAAGTCCTAACAAGCTGCCAACTAGGTCTTTCTTTGACCTCAAGTTGGCTCTAAGTTTCAACTGTCAAACAATGTTTTGCTGCTGTTTTATAATAGCAAACTGTTCAGGAACTTCATAGTTGTTTTGTTACGGTTACATAGGCCTTTTAGGTGCTCTAGCATGTAGTTTTTGTCACCAACATGTTAGCACATGCATACCATAAAATATGTAACACACCTAGAGATATTTAGTGCTGAAATAATGTTGTTCTAAACACTAGCATACATGAAAATGAACACAGGTATTTTTGGTCAACATGACCCTGGATAAAAACCCCCCGGGGGAAACCAGTTTGGAATTTAAGTGTATATATGTGGAGAATAGAAGGTGGAATACAACAAGTACATGAAACAAATGAACCTGATACAATAGCAGCTTGTCTCAAGCTGCAACACAAGTCCAAGAAGTAGAGATGCACCCTAGCATGGTGCGCCCTCCTCACAAGTTGTCCAATCCATTGAAATGAAGAGCCCTTGCTCCCTGAAGCTCTGATGGAGAAACCCTTGCACACAACTCTGAATATGTGAGCTACCTCTCCACTGAAACTGTCCTCAAAGCAATCTGACCACTGCAAGACCTCTCTACTATAAATGCGCCCTCCTCAGGTGTGCCCTCCTCCAAGCAAGAACAACTACCACAAATAACTGAGGGTCTAAGCCTCCATGCTACCTCCATGAAAGGGGGTGCCCAAGCTTTCCTCAACCATAGCCACCATCCTCTCCTCAATGCTCTCTCTCAAACTCTCCAAGTGAACATAAGAGTGAATGAGCTTCTCCTTGCCCTTTACGCCCCTCTTGAACCTCCATAAGGAAACCTAAAACTTGGATGGATGAGATCATCCCATCTCATCTCCAATCAAAGGTTGAGATCGTCCCAAAATAATCTCACTCAAAAACCCACTTTGGGTTAAGTTCCCTAAGTTCACTTTATGTCTCCTAATTCACCCACAAAGTGAATTAATAGTCGTTTAGGCTAAAATGACCAAATTTCACTTTTGACTTAAATCTCCTAAGTCAAAGTGAAAGTAGACATAAAGTACAAGGCACAAAGTACATAGCACTTCCCACTTCTATTTAGAAGCTCACAAACACAAGGGGACCACTTCCCAAGGTACACAAAGCACGAATCTTCAGGTAAATTACATCGCGATAGTTTCAAAACTTTTCCAGTAAAGTGATTTTTACGGTTTTCACTGATTAAAGTCTTAAACAATACCAATTGTTTTATCTCTTGTTTCATAAACTTTTTGTGAAACAAAAGTGCAAGTGTAACTCCGAACAAAGTGGTGTGATCCTTCAATAATTGTTAAACACATTGGGTTTCCATTAATGTTTGTATGATCGATGGTTGAAATGTCTAATCAGAATCAAATATTAGAAATCCAACCAAATCCTTGGGTGTGTATTGTCATCAGGAGCGGGATTTGAAATTAAATTCTATAAAACCCAAAAGCTTGTATGCCTATTGTCATCAAAGTTTGTTTTAAGCTTTGTATTTCTAGAGCAAATTATCCTCTCAGTCAAGTCATTGGAGTTTGTATCAACTTTATTCTTCAAGCGCTCTGCTTACAACGTTTCAAAGCCCATTGGTTATAAAGCTCTCATTATGGGTTGAATTTTCAAGTATTGGATAATTTAACTCGAATTTTCTAGGTAAATATTCAAAAAGACCCCCTTTCTCAAGTTTCTCAGTGAAATATCTTTTTGAATTCATTAGCTAAAAGCTATAAAAATGTTTTTTCTATTTAGAGCACAGTTTTTCTTCGTAAAATTGATGAATAAATTTATAAACTATAGATTCTATAGAAAATATGAAATATTTGTGATTTTAGTTTCATTTTCAAATTCTCCAGATAGCATGCATCCCCAAAGGACTTCTTCTAGAACTTCAAAGAAATCATCTAAAGGCAACAAACTAGTCACTGAACCTGTGGAGCAATTAGACAATGATATGGAATCTACCCTATAATAGTTTGTCCCTGTCATTCAACCTATCTAAGCTAGATATTGAGCCTGTGAGACCAATATATAAAGATATAGAAGCCCCAATTAATGCTATAATCTCCTTTCCTGCTTGGGAAAAAATCTATAGAAGAATTAAGGAATAGGACTACCTTTATGTAGTTCCTCCAAGTGACCCAACAATGAGGAATATTGAGGATATGGTATTCATCAACATTAGAAGATCTCACCTCCACACCATTGCAACAAAACTCCCATAATGCCTCGTTCAGAGGTTGTGGAGTGGATAATCTCTCTCTCTCTCTCTCTCTCTCTCTCTCTCTCTCTCTCTCACACACACACACACACACATGCGCACAAACATACACACACTAATGTAGATACCAGAACAATAATCAATGATGAAGGAAGATGTGTAGGTTCCTATCAAGCCTCTAAGCTTGAGAAATATTACAGATTGCATGAGCATGAGGAACATATGATCACTTTTTTTGTTGAACAATTTCATAAAGAACATGACAAAGAAAATTTTGACTAGCTAGTTGGTCGAGGATAAGAGATTATTTGGAAAATTTGATGAAGTTTATACCATGTTGAACTTAAGAGACCCATATATTTATGCAAAGGCACTCATATGTGGACTTTATGGAGAGCAGAATTGCATTCACTTCAAGATTGGTTGGGTACCTTTGGTACATACCATTATAAAAACTAGGAGTGTTTTTTATTAGGTTGTTATATTATCTCACTCACTAAAACAGAGCCATAGATAGGGTACAAAAGGCCAAGTCTAAAACTGAGTTTTTACCTACATTTTACATGGCCTCCCATCCAATGGATATCAAATGTGCTGGTAACCCTTTTCCAGGGTTAAGTTGGAGTTGGAATATGGTTGAAGCTCCAGTACATGTGTACTATCAAGCCAGGTGGGATAACAAATACAAAAAGAATTATGCTCGATTATGTGACCATTTCCTTGCACCCCTATACAGATTAATTTTCTGCAAATAATATCACGGGCTAAGCAAAGAAGCCATTTGATTCCTCAAAAGTATTGGGAACTGCTATTTGCGGGAGTATTTTACGTATCTGAGAATCTATGGGGTGACTGCTCCTCCCCATATCCTACAAAATAGGCTAATCTTAGGAGAGATTTCCTATCAAACTATTTTACAAGGATTTAATGCCTCACTAGCAAAGGATGCAAGGAAGAGAAACCTTCATCCCTTATAATATGTACATTGGCCACTATGGTTTACTAAATTCCAAACAAGCAAGGCAGTAAAGAAATGCCCTGCTAGAATATAGGTTTCCACAGGGCCAATTCAGGAGACATGATCCCTTGGGTTTAATAGCAAAACACAATGTAATGGTTTGAATCACGTGGCCCTAGGCACACAAATAGAGAGACCATGAATTGCCCTATGAAAATGCTATAACTTAGGAGGAGGTACAACTGAGGCTAAAGTCAAAAATATTTTTCTCCTAACCACAACATGTCTTCTAACGAACAAATGGAGAGGATATCCGATAAAGTAGAAGATAGCTAAAGCAGAGAGATTGCTCAAGGAGGGGAGAGAAAAGAAAATAGTTGAAGAAGATAGACTTGGGCAGGAGGAAGAGTTGAGGATAAAAGTAGAATAGGAAATGATAAAGAAAGAGGAAGAGGAAAGATTACTAGTTGAAGCTAAGAAAGATAAGGGGGAGCATGCACAAAAACTACAAGATGAAGCATAAAGAATTAGAAGGGAAGAAAAATAAAAGTTGAAAGAAGAAGCTGGAAGATTGCAAAAAGAAAGGCTCGAGGTAGAGGAAAATGATAGACTGGAAGATGAAGCTAAGAAGAAAGAAGAGCAAGACAGACTGGAACAAGAAAAATCAAACTAAGAATAAAATCAAGGAAATCCCACGGAGAATACAAAAAACACTCAAGAACAACAATCCCTTGATCAGGCAAAATAACATACAACACAACGAACCAACCCACCTCCTAGTAGTTTCATTGATCTAACTATGGAGGACTTGGTAATTCCCAAGGTAGGTACAACTAAGGGAAAATAAGTTAAAGACACAACTACTGAAACGGAACAAGTTGTCACTCTAGGCAGCTTAGAAAATATATTATCTTGGGGTGAACAAAACATTCATGATCCTCTAGAAGATGTGGCTGACCTAGAGCTTATTGCTTACAACAAAAGAAGGCAAGTCATAGTGAAACAAACACAAAAGAGAAAGAAAATTGATTTGGATAACATTCTTCTTTGTACTGCAGAAGAGAAAGTCATTGACATAAGGACGGCTAGACTAGTTGATCTACTTTGTACTGGCATGGCTATATCCCATGCAACAATTGATAAGGCCAGATGAGAGGGAGCTGATATCCCAAATTTGGAGAAGAAAATATCTTTGTTGTAGAATCATGTGAATTACTATAAAACAACATAGGGATTAGTATACAGTTTTGTGGAATAGGTTTTAGAAGATCAAATAAATACTCAGATTGAAAGAGACTTTTTCTCCAAATCATTCAAACATCAAGAATTGAACTTGTGGTTGTCAATTTTGTATGAAAGAATATTATTTGGAAGGAGCAACAAGGGAAGATTCAACATCAATTGGAGTTTATCAACCAAGTCCAAAAGAGCAGAGGAGAAGAAGATCACCAGATAAGAATGTTGAGTAAATCTGAATTATACAAGATTGTACAAGATACAGGTTACTGGGGAAGGATTTCCCATGAATATCAAAAACAGATTGAAGAGGAATGGTCAAAAACAGATTGAAGAGGAATGGTTGGCTTGCATTAAGATACGGAATTTTATTGAGGACACAACCACACAGTGTAAGTTACCTTCGCTTGGTCCTCCAGAGAATTTCAACCGAGTAGGTTAGGTTATAAAAAAAATTGAAGAGATACTTCAACATCATGAGCAGGAGGTTCAATGCATAGTAACCATCGAAAAGGAGCATCTTCAAAAGTTTCTTCTCAACGAAGTGAGAAAGGCTACTTAGCTAAAATGATCATTTCCCAAAATAGAAAACTATATAAAAAGATTTAAAAGAGAGCTTCCTATTTTGAAGGCCCCTAAAAAGCAACATATTTTTCTTCATAGTTAATTATGTAATGAAATTTTTGTAAAATGGGAAAAATATGATAAAGTAGTTAGGGACTCAACCCCAAGTTTATCCGAGGGTTGAGTCAGTGGTTACAATAATCAAGTTTTGTAAATGTATAAATATCAGAATCTAGTGAGTTGTACGGGCTTTTGTCTCTTAGACATACAACTTATGAGTGAATATTGTATCAGAACTATTTCTCATACTCGTATGAATTAAGAAGCCACTTTGTGGGAAGAACATTTTTGCTTCAGGAGAACCATTGGTGCAAGTCAAATACTATGGATTACTCTGCAATTTGTTTTTGCATAATGTCTTGTAAGATCTTTCTTATTGATTTCAAGTTATCTTGATGCAATTCATGAAGTTCTTTTCAATATTTTTCCTTAAAAAAATCTTTTACGCAATTTTCCATGTACTTTTAATTTTCTTTTATGCAAAGATATATTGTGCAATTCCAGTAGTTTTTGTAGAATTCTTTCTTAGAAATTAAAATATTTACAAGGTTTCTTTCCAATGTTTTTGCTTTTGTAAAATTCTTTCTTAGAGGCATGCTAGATATTGGTTTCTTGTATTGGGAGGTCGCCCCCTCTAATGGCTTGGAGAGCACCCTCTCTTGAATGGGGTTGATAAACAAAGTTCTTCCGTCGCAACTTGTTAAGTTTCCACGAATATTTCTAGTTGCATGGTAAGTGGTGGATGTGAGATCATTAACCTTGGGCCATTAAACCAATTATTTCATGGTTAGTGGTGAATGTGAGATCAATAATTTTGGGTCATTGAACCAATTACAGTGAAGATTTCACGCGAGAGAAGTGAGGCTACCAAGATACCAAGATGTGTAAATGCAATCCGTATCAATATAATAGCTTTAATGATCTCTTTATTGGTCATTCAAAAATTAGGAGTATGTTAAATGCAAATTTATTTTAATTGTTATTGGAAGGCAAAAAATTCGAATTCCTTTGATTTGGAGTAGATTATGAGTGGACTAAACCACGCTTGCTGCTTGCCAAGCTATAGGAGAAAAGAGTTAAGCAAGTCCATATGCCCCTTCCTAAAAGGCACAGGCACAGGCACATCAGCCATGTACTAAACCCATGACAACAACTCATGTAAGCGTGTTCACTTGCGAGTCACGACACACACACACACACACACACATATATATATATATATATATATATATATATATATCGGACCATGATTGTTTCTACTCTTTCTATGTGTGGCCACTTTGCTGGCAAATACTAGAACCCAAAACCTTCAAACTACATTGAACGATCAGCTAACAGTGGCATCAGAAAGCTACAGCTTGCAATAGATGTTCCAGAAATGCAATTGACAGCACTCTCTAGTACTACAAAAGGAGAAAGTTAAGGGACTTTTGCGTTTTCCTTAATTGCTTAGTGAAATAAATGAACTATAAGAGTTGCAAACCGCAATCATTAAAAGATTAGTTGGTAAATATAACAGGATACTAGTGATGCATGTAAAAGCTAAAGCAGAAATACTATAGGAAAACAAACGCAATGAAAGGAAAGAGCATAGGGAAGAAGCAAATTGTACCATGAGACAGTACGGTACAAACTCCGAAGGTGAGACTTAGCTGAGGCGTGGAACTGGAAGCCGCACTGTATAGTGAAATGATCGACATTGCACAGCCTAATTCTACAGGTGATCTGGCAAGCAAACATAACCAAACCATAAACCCCGGAAAAACACGAATGCATTTTAATAATCTGCGGCGAATTTTCACGGTGTGTATATACCTTGAAAAAGAAGTGAATTTTTGTAGATTTCTGTGGGTACATAGAAGAGAAGGTCTGGTGGTCGATGGTACATGGCGACCCCCTACAGCTCTGAATGTGTTTATGCCTGAATTAAATAAGGGTCTTGCACACCTCGACAATGCTCCATATCGGGACGCCATTCTTTATCAGCGAGCGCAAATAAAGAGAAAAGTGCTCGATTAAGTATTATCGACATGATAATATGCAGACCAGTGAAGGGCTTGCTCTTGGTTTTACAGTTAGGCCTTAAGGGTTTTAGCCGATGGTGAAAATTATAGTTTTCTGTTTTCGCTCGTGAATTTGGATATGGTTTTATGATAGTGTGTTGTTTTCGTTAGTGATATCGAGTGTAAGGAACGTTAGGTTAGCCTTTGGAGGGCATAAGTTGTATGGAATCATCATATTTCCTATGTTGACTTCATGTCACAGATTCGGTATAACAATGTTGTGGATTCACTATCGTCGTACCCGAAGGAAACTTGTGGTATGCTAAGCATTGAGAGATCAAATAGGTTTTTAGGAATTTGACTCAAATTGACTCCATAAATAGCAAGTTTAAAATGGCTTTGGGTGGTTACGAACTTGAAATGAGGTATCCTAATTGACCATGGACCTAATCAGGGAATTTGTGCCCCCAACTAGATTGGTGAAGTTAGGAAATTACCTCACATGGGTGCCTCAA
The DNA here is from genome assembly GCA_009831015.1 of Picea engelmannii. Classification (NCBI taxonomy): domain Eukaryota; kingdom Viridiplantae; phylum Streptophyta; class Pinopsida; order Pinales; family Pinaceae; genus Picea; species Picea engelmannii. The sequence goes on from ML777112.1 coordinate 769,244, forward strand.
GGGTCTAAGTGAGTTGAACTAACAATATAGACTAAGGGGGGAAATGGATCCAAAGAACCCACCTAAGTGCTAGACATCTCAGAGAGGTCCAACATCTAGGCCAAGGTGAGTGGGGGCTTCAAGAAGGTGATCTATCACATTAGAGCAATAGTTGTGAGGTATCATAGCCACGGGGGCTTCACCTTCTTCACCAATATGTTATCATGTTCATTCATAAGGGGATTTTAAAATTGTGAAAAATAAAGTCAATATAGTATAGGTATTTTGGGGGGGTGCAAGGTATAGGGGGATTTAGAGGTATTGGGGGTTATAAAAAGGGGCATCTAATAAAAATTAGGGATATCTAGTAAAAATAGGGAGTTTCTTTTATTGGAAAGGTATTAAGAGGGGTGTTTAACAAAAGGATTTTGGAAGGTATTTATCAATATTTAGTGAATGAAATCGGGGGTATTCTTTAATATACCATGAAATCACATGCTATGTCATAGGTTCACTAAGTGAAGACCCTGTGATCATAGCATCATTGGGTGGGTCATATATGCATATGACATAAGAGTGGACTACATAATGCACTAGGTAGGCATATGTAAGCACCCTATTGTAGGGGCTAGTCGGCTATGTCGACTAGATCCACTAGTCGACTAGTCAAGTCAACTACAGAAGTCGGCTAGGAAAGTCAGTCGAATAGACAATTGAAGTTGACCAACCGAGCAGTTAAGAAATGTAATCGACCGGTAACTGTATATCATACGTGTGTGTGTGTGTGTGTGGCTATGTAATGGAAAGAAAAAGGTCCTATGGTATGTGTGAAGCTACAAGGGTGCCCCATGGATCATTATGATGCGAGGCAAGCAACATACAAAAGAGAGAAAAAACAGCAAGCAAGAGATGCATGTCAAGCAAGAATGTCGGGATGGGGGAACAAGTAGGCTAAATTGCTATGTATGAATGATAATGATTAAACCATGAAAGCAAGTCTAACTATCATGGGAGTGATATAATAGCTAAATTAGATGATTATAAACAAGCAAGCCCTAATTAACGTGTTAGTGAAAATAATAACCAAAGCACATAATAAAGCATGGATGAATGCGATGATGGAAATGGTGAGTGAATGAGGGCAAGGGAATGATAACTACACCTAGAACTTGTACACATGTGACCTATAGGAGAAATATGGTGGTGTAGGTGTATGTGAAAATGAACGAGGTACCTACATCATAGAGGTCATAAGCTTGCCTCAAGCGAGGAAGGGGTAGTGACACCAACTCTCGAGGGAAGGATAGAGAATAGGCACAAAGGGGAGAAAGAGAGGAAACAATGTTAGGGTTGTCCTACTAAAGGCAAGAGAAGAGAGGTGACAGTGTTAGCATGGCGTTAGCAAAGGTAAAAAGTGGCATACACCTGTAAAGAGCCAACACAAGCACGAGAGGTGGCATACACAAGTTCAGGGCATGATGCAAGCAACAAAGGAAGCATACATAGGTTTGGGGTGTGATGTGAGCAACAAAGGTGACATATACTAATATGGTAGTATCACAATCATGATGGTATTATACATTGGCTAAGGAAATAATGTGAATCCCATGTGACATATGATAATCTAGAGACTGCAAACATAGAGACAATGCACATTAGATAAGGACCAAGGGCAAGTAGAAGAAGTGGCATACATAGATCTAAGGCATGATGCGAGCAATAGAGTCAACGTGCAATAATATAGGATTATTGTGGTCATGGAGGCATCATACATTGGCCAATAACATAGTGTGAGTCCCATGTGATATATAGTAATCTAAAGAGCACAAGCACAAAAACAAAGTACATCAACCAAGGACCGAGTGCACACAAGGGAGGTCACATACATCAACATGGGATTGATGTGACCATAGAGACAACCTACACTAACATGGAGTTAACGTGAACATGAAGGAGACAAATGCAAATAACATATTTGTGAAGGTAAAGGAAGGGAGGGAGGAAACATCAATGATACAAAAGGGTTTCTACAACTATAGGCTACATAATCTTCCCATTGAAGGTGACATATGAGGAAAAAGTTCAAGGAATAGATAGCTAATATTTACTAGGGGGTATTTTCAAATAGGGTTATACATGAGAGAACAACCTAGAAGGGATCAAGCTACCAATAATGCGACCAAAGCAAAGGCAGGAGAGAAGTAAGGGAGAGGGGCAAGGCTTATGTTGGTAAGGGAAAGAGGAGAAGGATGTAAAAGAGCACAAGGATCTAAGAGGAAAGTAAGGCGAGGGGGAAACCAAGGAAGACTGAGTGTTATCAAGGTAGGAGATGGTCGACGACGATGATAGAAGGTCCAGGATAGCCCCACAAAAGTCCCATTTGGGATGGGGTTTCACTCAACTTAGTAAATCCATGTTAAAATATGGCACCCTTCTAGAGTTAGCAAATGTCATCATTCGTGATCAGAATGATCATACTTAAGTTTAAAAGAACCCTAACATGTTTTGTTTTTTAAAGTAAAATCATTCTGATCACGATGCACAATAAAGTTTAAAAGAACCCTAACATGTTTTTGTTTTTTAAAGTAAAAGGTTCCTCCAATCATTGAAGCACAAATCAAACTTTATCTCGATGAAAACTTTTAAAATGTGTCGATCAAAAGTTTAAAGTTTCCCTAATAGCACATACATTGGAATAAAAATAAAGTTTTCCTCAATGCAATGTTAAATATTTCTCCAACAAAAAGTGTTGGACAACTAAGAGGGGGGGTGAATCAGTTGTTACTGTGCTTAAACAATTATACCCATTTTTAAATTCATTACAGAACTCTCAATGATGATCACAATAAATAAGCAGTAGAGTATTCAACATCAATCACACACATGTACAATACAGAGACAAATATTCCTGAGGAAACCCATAAAGGGTGAAAACCTCTTCTTCTTTATATGATAATTATCTTCTGTACATTATCATTCTTATGAGCACCAACTCATAATAAGGCTACCACCTCTGTTTTGCAAGCCGCTACTTGCTGAGAGCACCAACTCTCTGGTTTCTCTAGCACCCACTAGAAGGAAGTACCAACTCCCTAAATGTTCCAGCACCAACTAGATGGAAGCACCAACTTCCAGTCATACAGGCACTGACCTATATATCAGAGAACCAATGTTCTCCCTTGCACCGCCCTGCCACCCTGGTTTCTCTAGCTGCAACCAGATGGAAGCTATAACTCCCTGCGTTCAAGCACCTACTTGAAACTCCGAGGACAATTGTCCTCCCTAGCACCTCCCATCCACCCTGAAATATAAAACTTTGATTTCTATGAATTTATTACAGTGATTCAATAGTTGTTTATGGTTTACCAGGCTTATCATTGTTCTGCTATGCTGCTCTGCTCTGCCTGCATCAGTGTCTTCCTGCTTGCATCCTCTTCAGCTTTCTGATCTTCTCCTCTGTCTCAGCATGCACACCTCGGCTTTCTCTTCTTCTCACGGATATGCATTTCTATTCTTTTCTTCTTCTATGCTTTAGCTAATGCACCTCATGCTTATACACACATGCACTACTCACAACAACAACCACACGATCCCTTCTCTGCTCTCCATTTTTATAGTCTCAGTGCACCTTGTGCCTTCTACATGTGCTATGTCACTGCATGTCGTTCCTATGTTCATCATCACTCACACTTCTCATGAGGTTCTTTGGCTTCACTTGCTGTAACAGTCTTCGACCCCCTTCCATCTGTCAGTCAACTCTATGATGAGTCTACACTCCACTGGCAGTGGTCTCGAGACTCTTCGTCTTCTCTGTCGATCACCCTAAAGACTCTTTGAATTCTCTGGCAGACACCATCACTTCGTTCTAGCAGTTACAACCAGTCAATTATGGCTTCTTTGACTGTTGGAGTCTTTGAACGGTTGAGATCTTGTTGGAAGGTGAAACCAGAGATCAACGGTTCCTCGTGAATGATCCCTACGTGAACTGGCAGCAGGCGTAGGATGCCTCTCCAAAAGACCACTGGCTGTGACCACAGGCCTAATAAAAAAGGCGCTTCACGACTTGTGTTTCGGGGATTCTGCCATGAGTTTCCTTGACTCCTTCCTCTGGAATTCTCGATACCCAGAATGGAGCCTAGCTATGCTAGCTCCTTCCATTCACGTGACCACCGGCTATGACCAAGCGCTTATCCATAAAGGGCTTTCACAATTCTTAATTCGGGAATCCTATGTTGAGGCATCTCAACTCTCCCATGCGCAATCTCCGAAATAGAGCTTAGCAAATGCTAGCTCCTTCCCCTCACATGACCACCGGCGGTGACCACAACCTATGCTAGAAGGCGTTTCGCATTTCGCATTTCGGGGATTCTCTGATGAGTCATCTCAAATCTCCATGTCACAAACTCCAAAATAGAGCTTGGATTCTCTAGCTCTGCTCTCCAGCTCTCGACGATGTGAGCATGAGATATGACCATTGGCTATCCATTTGAGCGCTTCGCTCTTCAGATCAACGGTCCACGATCTGTGGTGATTAGACGTCTATCCTCCGTCCCATAACTTAAACTTTCGAGACTTTGGGGGAGTGTTGATGATAAAACTCCCGAAACTAAACTCCCGGAATGACGTCACTCATTGACATGACATGATCCATGTGGCTGCCACGTGTCACTCAGAATTGGGATTTCCAGGTTCCTGAAATGCTGAATCATCTTGACACTTGTCGTTGTCTGATCGTGCCACATGTCATTGCTGACGTAGTCTTCCACCTGTCATTTCTGACATGGTCTGCCACATTCACCTCCTGGATATGACAACCCAGATTTGTCCTTGATCCAACGACTAGGATTATTTCACGATTTTGCATATCGCGAGTTTGAGAGGTTAGGGAACCCTTTCCTTTGACTTTCCAGTTAGCGAAAGAATGATCTTTCGCCATGTGTCCTTCTTGGATCGACGGTCCAGATTTGTCCTTAATCCAATGACTGAGATTTCTCATATCGCGAGTTCGAGAGGTTAGGGCACCTCCTTCCTTTGACTTCTCAGTCAGCGAAATGTTGATCTTTAGCCACGTGTCCTTCTTGGATCGACGGTCCATATTATTTCGCGATCTCGCATATTGCGAGTTCGAGGGGTTGGAGCACCTCCTTCCTTGACTTTCCAGTCAATGAAATGTTGATCTGTGACTACATGTCCTACCCAAAGATGGACGGTCCTCCTTCTTTAGGGATTTTGTAAGCCGGCTTCTCCTTGCACTTTAAAGAACGTGCAGGTTCTCCTGGATCCAACGACGATCGGACCCCGCGCTCGGATATAACGCCCGAGATCTGTCCTCCATCTGTGTGCTCCTCCTGTTTGGACTTACGATGTCTTTCGAGCCTGTTTGCCATCGTTGTTCTTTCCATCAATGACAAGCTCACTCCCAACTGTAAACCTGCCAACAATCTCCCCCTTTGGCATTGATGGTAATCCCAAACGGCTGCGCTAATCTGTTTGGACCTCCAACTATAGGATCCAGTCTGGACCACTCCACTCCTTTTCTCCCCCTTTGACATCAATGTCAAAGAAAACATGCTCCCCCTGAGTTGTTGCAGTACTTCGTTGGAGGTATCAAATATGCAACCAACACATACTCCCCCGAACATGATGGACTCTCTTAGGTGTGAGATGGGATGACACCCAGCTTCTGACGAAGATATTCAAATGGTGTCTTGGCTAGGGGTTTAGTAAAGATGTCTGCAATTTGTTTTGTGGTTGGAATGTAATGAACCTGAACAATCTGATTGGTGACCTGCTCTCTCAGAAAATGGTATTTTATGGGAATCTGCTTGGTTTTGGAGTGGAATACAGGATTCTTTGACACACTCATGGCACTAGTGTTATCACAATAAATTGGGATCGGTGCAGTATATTTTACCTCCAAGCCTGCAAGTGTCTGAATCATCCATAATACCTTAGTGCAACAAGTAGCAACAATAATGTACTATGCCTCTGTAGTTGATAAAGAAATGGAACCTTGCTTTTTACTCAACCATGCTACTAGAGAATCTCCTAAGAAGAACGCACCTCCACTTGTGTTTTTCCTTTCATCCATCCAGTTAACCCAATCAACATCTGAGTAGATTGATAATTGAAAATTCTGATTCTTAGGATACCATAGGCCATAGTTCATTGTTTCTTTCAAATATCTGAATATTCTTTTGATAGCTAGCAAATGACTTTGTTTGGGTGTTGCCTGATACCTTCCTACTATTCCAACAACATGCATTATGTCTGGACGGGATGTTGTGATATACAATAGGTTGCCTATCATTGACCTATATGAACTTTGATCAACATCAAGTGAGTCATCATCCTTGCTTAATTTGCATCCAATAACCATAGGTGTGCCCACAGGTTTAAAATCTTCCATTTGAAACATTTCTCTTAGATATTTTTCTTGAGAAAGAAATATTCCTTCAGACTTTTGAGTAATTTGCATACCAAGAAAAAATGGCAGTTCCCCTATCATAGACATTTCAAACTCAGACTCCATGGTAGAAGCAAACCATTGTATCAATGAATCATTATTACATCCGAAGATGATGTCATCTACATAGACCAACACGATGAGTAAGTCATTACCCTCTGTTTTGATATATAGAGTGTTGTCAATTGTTCCTCTCTTGAATCCTTTGTCTAGGAGATACTTATCCAGTCTGTAATACTAGGCACGAGGAGCTTGTTTTAACCCATATAAGGCTTTCTTCAGCTTGCATACTAGGTCAGGATTATCTGTCAGTTTGAAACCCTCTGGTTGTTCCATATAAACTTCTTCTTTTAAATCTCCATTTAGAAATGCTAACTTGACATCCATTTGATAAAATTTAAACCTTTTATGACAAGCATAGGTAAGAAATATTTTGATCGCTTCTAGTCTTGCTACTGGCGCAAATGTTTCATCAAAATCCAGTCCTTCTATTTGAGCATAGCCCTTACAGACCAATCTTGCTTTGTTCCTGACAACTTGTCCCTTCTCATTCATTTTGTTCTTAAAGATCCATTTGGAACCAATGATATTTTTACCTTCAGGTCTAGGAACCATCTCTCATGTACTGTTTTTCTCAATCTGATCAAGTTCATCATTCATGGCTTGAACCCAATGGTCATCTTCGCTAGCTTCATTAAAATTCCTGGGTTCCAACATGGATATGAAGGCTATATGTGATTGTTCGGTATTTTTTATTATCTTTCTCCTGGTTTGTACACCTTTGTCTTTTTCATCAATTATCTGACTTGCAGGATGATTCTTTTGAGTGATTCTGGAGGAGGAATTTGATGATGTCTACTGATTTGAGTCTGTCTAATTATTTGGATCTTCATCTGGCTTAGAGTCTTCTTGTTCTAATTCTTGGACCTGTTCATCTTCAACTTCATCTATATCCTTTATTGTTGATTCAGTATTGTTCACCTCTCTTACTGGGATTCCTTCATCAACGTTTAAGTCAATACAATCAACCAATCTATGCAGCCTCTTATTATAGCATCTGTATCTTTTACTGTTTGTAGCATACCCTAAGAAGATGCCTTCATCAGCCCTGTCATCATACTTGCCAAGGTTCTCATCATTATTCTTTATGTAACACTTATTCCCAAAGACTTTGAAGTGTTTGATTGAAACAGGTCTCCCATACCACAGTTCATAGGGTGTCTTGTCAGTGTGTGGTCTGAGGTGGGCTTTGTTAAGAACATGGACTGTTGTGTGTATTGCTTCTACCCAGTAGGTTTGACCAATGTTCTTCTCATTCATCATTGACCTGGCC
>ML777112.1:779632-821421 GCA_009831015.1 Picea engelmannii
AGCACAGTTTCCTCGGTGTTAAGCATATATCAACTCATTCATATCAAGCACTACGCGGACATTCTCACGCTGAAATCATTGACAAATTCATGGTTCTATGAGCTAACATCTACTCCATATTAACAATTATTGTACAGACAATTATTTCACAGGAAACATTTATCATTCCACAAGTCCATGAACATATGTGACAGCATGTAAATTTCAAATGCAATATGAGCAAAACACTTATCAGAAATACTTCAACAATGGAAACAACTGCTGAGAGGGGTGCTCGTTTCCACCCAACCGTAGGCGTAGCGACTCCAAAAGGATGTACCACTAGCCACCCCCGAGCTGAGACCACGATTTCCTGAGACCTACGTCTCTCTGTCCGCCAGTGTCCAGGAGCGAAGGCTGCCAATCCCCTCCTCTCTGCGATCACTCACTCTGCATAGAACTGCCGAGTTCCCCTCGCGTCCGCCCTCTTCAATCGTTTCAGCCGTACGCCTTATCCTCTCGTGAGGTCGCGTGTGGCACGATTTCCCTTGCGTCGGTCAGTCATGATGGCTCTACGGATAGGCAGTCCACCTCCCCATCCCTCATCAAGCCATCAACCTTCCGGCCTGCAAGGCATTAATTTCAGAGCTAGCGAGCCGCTGTTGGTTCTCTGGGCTAGTGGAGTCCAAACACGGTATATTATTCTTGGTGGAAGTTAACGCCCCTTTTTTAAGGTGCCCTCCACCACCATCGTGGTCTCTTTTCCGCACATCCCCTCTCAGCAGTTCTGCAATAAATTCAAACTGTTATTTACATTCATTGACCTCTTCCTGCAGGTCCATTTACATCACATATTCATACTTATGAGTTTTGCCATAGTCCTTGGCCGGTTCAGTTATATTTACAATCTGGGGGAAACAGGGTGTTACACATACCCACTACACAAATCAAACTTTTTCGTTGATTTCTCAACAATGAGAATCCCCGAAGTCCTACAAGGCTTAGCGCAGGCTAGCTCTTTCCTTTTCTTTTTCCACCTCCATATGATTGTAGTTCACGACTATGGGCCGAATCAGCACGGCGTCTTTTCGCACTTCGCGACTCAGTGCTACCAGAACATCGAGTTGCTCGACTCTGCAAACCCCGAAGCTTGAAACAACGAAACGCCAAACCCCGACGGGGCTAGCGAGGGGCAAGTTTCTCTCTTGGGGTCTTGTCTACGTGACCCTATACGGTGTCCACGCACTTAAGCCAACCAAGAGCTTATCGGCTTTTCACGATTCAGGGAGTCGCGATACACGACTTCTACCTTTCCCCATTCAAATCCCCGAAACTTTCGAGGTCTCCAAAGTTTCCCTCGAAAGGGAGATCGACGGCCGTAAGCCTCCCCTGATCCAATGGTATGAATCCTTTCGGGGTTTTGGTACTCGGGAGTTCGAAATGCAACGACTCCAAGACTCTTCGTCATTCAAATTTTCGAATTCCGATATGAAAAGTCATGTAGTCGTGCTCCCAAGCACGTCCGCTCACAGGATCATTCAATCAGTTCATGAGCTAAAGCGGCTCATTGGATTCCCTGCTGGAATCTCTGTCAAAACCCGATCCACAGGTCCTTCTTTCCCTGTCATGGCCTTTGCATACGACTGCTACTCTTTCCACAACGGGAAATGCATATACTTTCGGGTTTTGGGGTTTCGTGATCCCCGATGTCAAGAGTTCCCTGTTCTCTTGAATCCCCGATCTCCGATGAGCCAATTCACTGATATGGTCCCTTACGTGTTAGCCCTCCTAGCTAAACTCCTGGCCCACGTGACCACTATCTCACAAGACCGCAGCCTTATCTCCTGTCGGGTTTTCAGTCTTTCCAATGCCGAAATGTACTCGTCCTCAGGATTCGCGATCCGTCGAATCCCGATATGCCGATATAATGACAGCTGGCCCTACAATGGACGCTTTTCACTTTGTCGGGATTCCAGACTTCGCAATTCCGAAGTGTATGGACTTCTTGTCCACGGGATTCCCGATTTCCCGATGGATGACTTTCCTTTCGGGACTTTTCCTGAATGTTCCGATTGCCGCAACACGTCTTCCTAAGATGGACGGTCCTGATCGCTTCTCGCGATTTCGGAGTTTCCGCTGCTGAAATATTTCGGCATCTTGTCCCTTCGATCTCTGAAATGTCGACGAGCTCCCAATCTTGCCCACATGTCCTCCTATGATGGACAACTCATATTGATTCCGAGATTTTCACTATGAAAATTCCCGACCTCATGTCATCGTGACTCTCGATTTCACGAATGCCGATATCCCGATGGCCATGCCTCTCGTCAAGACTTTCAACCTCCTGTTCACGAGGGCTTAACCCTCATGCATCTCTTAACAGATCCAACGGCTGTCGGGTGTTTCTAGCTAAGATCTAACGGATCAGATCTGTCCCACGTCGCGCACTCTCCCACTACTTCATGGATGTGGAAAAGTCAACGGTCCAGATGTTCTCATGGACCTTGGGGGTCTACGATCCCGATTTCCTTGCTATTCATGAAGATAGAGGAAAAGGGGCAAGGTATGTAATGCCCTTGTTTCTTTCATCAATCTAACGGTCGTGAATGACCATGGGTCTTTCGATGGAATCTCGTTCGTCGATCGATACTTATCCCTACGCTGCTACTTCGAGATTTTAAGAGGGTCATTCCTCCTCGTACAGGGTTGTTAAGACTTGCACATTCAAGTCATTTTTCCAGGTTCTTGGTAAACCTTTCCAAGGAGGGAATCTTTGTGAAGAGATCTATTCCGGGGCATTCCTGGAGACAGATAAGGGGAAACAACTTCCCGAGAATGGATTGGAAGTCTGACTTGGTTCAACCTATGCATAATTAAATTCATTTATCAACATAAGCCATGCGTGGTTTTTCTATTATAAGCATATATAACTACTAGTACTGATCAAAATACCACACAGACATTCTTATAATGAAAACATTCACAGTTTCACAGCTTATGAGCATAATTATCAGAATATATATATTTCAAGGTGCCAGAGGCAAAACACTTATCAGAAATAACACCAAGGTTAAGCAACTACTAAGAGGGGTGCTCGTTTCCACCCAACCGTAGGCTTAGCGACTCCCAACGGATTTACCACTAGCCACCCCCGAGACGAGGCCACGATGCTGTGAGACTGCGTCTCTGTCTGCCAGTGACCAGGAGCGAAGGTTGCAATCCTTCCTCTCTGCTATCACTCACTCTGCATATCGCCTCACGTCTGCCCTCCAATCGCTTATACCTTACGCCTTATCCTCTTGCGAGGTTGCGTGTGGCGTGATTACCCTCGCGCTGGTCAGGCCTGACGGCTCTATGGATGGGCGATTCACCTCCCCATCCCTCATTAAGCCATCTACCTACCAGCTTGCGAGACATTTAATTCGGGGCCAGCGAGCCGCTTTTGGTTCTCCGGGCCAATGGAGTCCAAATACGGTATTAATTCTCGGCGGAAGTTAACGCCACCTTTCCAGGTGCCTTCCACCGCCATCATGGTCTCTTTTTCTGCACATCCCCTCTCAGAAGTCCTGCAATAAAATTCATAATGTTATTCACATTCATTGACCTTTTCCTCAAGGTCCATTTACATCACATATTCACATTTATGAGTTTTCCATAGTTCTTGGCCAGTCCAGTTAATTTTTACAAACTGGGGGAAACAGGGTGTTACATATTCAAAATTTACTCTGTAGGTTTGAAGCTTGGCATCCTTTACCTTCTCATTACCTTCATAACTGATAATGAGTTTGTCCCACATTTCTTTGGCAGTTTCTAAGCGCATAACTTTTACAAATTCTGCTTCTGCAAACCCACTTAGAACAACATTCATAACCTTAGCGTTGAAGCTGAATTCTAGCTTGTCATCCTTATTAGCTAGTACAACTGGCTTTACATAACTAGTCTCTACCACATCCCAGACGTGTGCACCTAAAGCCATTATGTAGGTTCTCATTTTAACTTTCCAGAAGGCAAAGTTTGTTCCATTGAACAGAGGGGCCTTATTGGTTGAAGTTCCTTCATGGCTTAACATGTTTAAGCTCTAGGATCTACCCTTAGATAAAAGGGGCTAACTCTAATACCAATTGTTGGACAACTGAGAGGGGGGGTGAATCAGTTGTTACTGTGCTTAAACAATTATATCCATTTTTAAATTCATTATAGAACTCTCAATGATGATCACAATAAATAAGCAGTAGATTATTCAATATCAATCACACACATGTACAATACAGAGACAGATATTCCCGAGGAAACCCATAAAGGGTGAAAACATCTTCTTCTTTATATGATAATTATCTTCTGTACATTATCATTCTGATGAGCACCATCTCATAATAAGGCTACCACCTCTATTTTGCAAGCCACTACTTGATGAGAGCACCAACTCTCTGGTTTCTCTAGCACCCACTAGAAGGAAGTACCAACTCCCTGAATGTTCTAGCACCAACTGGATGGAAGCACCAACTTCCAGTCATACAGGCAATGACCTATATATCAGAGAACCAATGTTCTCCCTTGCACCACCCTGCCACCTTGGTTTCTCTAGTTGCATCCAGATGGAAGTTGTAACTCCCTGCGTTCAAGCACCTACTTGAAACTCTGAGGACAACAATCCTCCCTAGCACCTCCCATCCACCCTGAAATATAAAACTTTGTTTTCTGTGAATTTATTACAGTGATTCAATAGTTGTTATTGGCTTACCAGGCTTATCATTGTTCTGCTATGCTGCTCTGCTCTGCCTGCATCAATGTCTTCCTGCTTGCATCCTCTTCAACTTTCTGATCTTCTCCTCTGTCTCAGCATGCACACCTTGAATTTCTCTTCTTCTCACAGATATGCATTTATGCCATTTTCTTCTTCTATGATTCAATTACTACACCTCATGCTTTTACACGCATGCACTACTCACAACAGTAGCCACACGATCCCTTCTCTGTTCTCCATTTTTATAGTCTCAGTGCACCTTGTGCCTTCTGCATGCGCTATGCCACTACATGTCATTCCTATGTTCATCATCACTCGCACTTCTCATGAGGTCCTTTGGCTTCACTTGCTGTAACAGTCTTCGAACCCCTTCCATCTGTCAGTCGACTCTATGATGAGTACTCCACTGGCAGTGGCCTCGAGACTCTTCGTCTTCTCCATCGATCACCCTGAAGACTCTTCGAATTCTCCGGCAGATGCCATCACTTCGTTCTAGTAGTTACAACTAGTCAAGTATGGCTTCTTTGGTTGTTGGAGTCTTTGAATGGTTGAGATCTTGCTGGAAGGCGAAACCAGCTATCAACGGTTCCTCGTGAATGATCCCTACGTGAATTGGCACCATGCACAGGATGCTTCTCCAAAAGACCACTGGCTGTGACCACAGGCCTAATAAAAAAGGCGCTTCACAACTTGTGTTTCGGGGATTCTGCCGTGAGTCTCCTTGAATCCTTCCTCCGGAATTCCCGATACCCAAAATGGAGCCTAGCTATGCTAGCTCCTTCCATTCAGGTGACCACCGACGATGGCCAAGCGCTTATCCATAAAGGGATTTCGCAATTCGTAATTCGAGAATCCTATGTTGAGGCATCTCGACTCTCCCATGTTGCAATCCCCAAAATGGAGCTTAGCAAATGCTAGCTCCTTCCCCTCACATGACCACCGGCGGTGACCATAACCTACGCCAGAAGGTGTTTCACATTTCGCATTTCGGGGATTCTCTGATGAGTCATTTCGACTCTCCATGTCACGAACTCCAAAATAGAGCTTGGATTTTCTAGCTCTACTCTCCAACTCTCGACGATGTGACCACAAGATATGACCACTGGCTAGCCATTTGAGCGCTTCGCTCTTCAAATCAACGGTCCACTATCTGTGGTGATCGGACGACTATCCTCCGCCCCAGAACTTCAGCTTTTGGGACTTTGGGGGAGTGTTGATGCTAAAACTCCCGAAACTAAACTCCCGGAATGACGTCACTAGATGACATGACAGGATCTGTGTGGCTGCCACGTGTCACTCAGAATTGTGATTTCCAGGTTCCTGAAATGTCGAATCATCTTGACACTTGTCATTGTTTGATCATGCCACATGTCATTGCTGACATAGTCTTCCATCTGTCCTTTCTGACGTGGTCTGCCACATTCACCTCCTGGATGTGACGACCCAGATTCATCCTTGATCCAACGACTAGGATTATTTCACGATTTCACATATTACGAGTTTGAGAGGTTAGGGAACCCCGTTCCTTTGACTTTCCAGTCAATGAAAGGATGATCTTTTGCCACATGTCCTTCTTAGATCGACGGTCCAGATTTGTCCTCGATCCAACGACTGAGGTTATATCGCGATTTCACATATCGCGAGTTCGAGAGGTTAGGGCACCTCCTTCCTTTGACCTTTCAGTCAGTGAAATGCTAATCTTTAGCCACGTATCCTTCTTGGATCGATGGTCCAGATCATTTCGCGATCTCGCATATCCCGAGTTCAAGGGGTTAGAGCACGTCCTTCCTTTGACTACGTGTCATGCCCGAAGATGGACGATCCTTCTACTTTCGGGATTTTGTAAGCCCGCTTCTCCTTGCACTTTAAAGAACGTGCAGGTTCTCCTAGATCCAATGACGGTCATACCCCACGCTCGGATCTAACGCCCGAGATCTGTCCTCCATATGTGCGCTCCTCCTGTCTGGACTTATGATGTATTCCGAGCCTGTTTGCCATCGTTGTTCTTGCCATCAATGACAAGCTCACTCCCAACTGTAAACCTGCCAACGAAAAGTTCAAATTGCTTCGATGAGAATTGTTTGTTGTAGTTTTTACACAGGGTCTCCACTTAGTGAACCTTTGACATAGCACATGCATTCGTGGGATATTACATAATGCCTGTAATTTCACTAGATATTGATAAATACCTCACAAAATCCTTTTGTTGAACCCCTCTCCCAATACATCCTTAAAAAAAAATTACTTATTTTTACAAAATACCCCTTTTTATACCTGTGATACCCTGCATCCCCCCCCTAATACCTACAATATATTGACTCCATTTTTCACAATTTAAAAACCCCATTTATGAATGAACGTGATAAGATATTGGTCAACAAGGTGAATACCCTGTGATTTTTTAGCTTTTTGCTTATGATAATTTTTTTTGAAAAAGGCACTCCAATTAAAATTTCATTTCTTATACGATGAAGTAAAAGTCCAGATGTCCTTCGATCATCAGAGTGACTATCCAAGTTTCAAACTGAGCACAAATGTCGAGGTAAATTACATCATGGTAGTTTCAAAACTTTTCCAATAAAGAAATTTTTATGGTTTTCGATGATTAAAGTCTTAAACAATACCAAATGTTTTATCGCTCGTTTCATAAAGTTTTTGCGAAAGAAAAGTGCAAGTGTAAATCCAAACTAAGTGGAGTGATCCCTCGATAATTTTTAAACACATTGAGTCACCATTAATCTTTGTATGATCAGCGACTGAATTGTCATAATGAACAAGGTTTAAATTCAAATTCTATAAAACCTATAGCTTGTATGCCTATTTTCATTGGAGTTTGTTTTAAGCTTCGTATTTCTAGAGAAAGTTATCCTCTTTGTCAATTCATTGTGATTTGTATAAACTTTGTTCTTCAAGCACTCTATTTATATATTTTCAACGCCCACTTGTTATAATGCTCTTATTACCAGTTGAATTTTCAAGTATTGGATAATTTAACTCAAATTCCCCAGGTACATATTGAAAAGACCCCCCTTTCTCAAGTTTCTCACTGAAATTTCTTCTTCAATTACATAAAAGTTGAAGGAAAAATGTTTTTGTTTGTTTGTTTAGAGCATGGTTTTTCTTTGTCAAATTGTTGAATAATTTTATAAACTATAGATTTTGAAGAAAATATGAAAGATTTGTGATGTCAGTTTCATTTTCAAATTATCCAGATAGCATGCCTCCCTGAAGGACTTCCTCTAAAACTCTTAAGAAATCACCTAAAGGGAAAAAACCAATTACTGAACCTATGGAGAAATTAGACAATGATATGGAATCTACCCCATAACAACTTGTCCCTGTAATGCAACTATCTAAGCCAAATATTGAGTCCGTGAGACCAATGTATAAAGATATTGAATCCCTAATTAATGCTCAAATACCCTTTCTTAGTTAGGGAGAAATCTTTAGGAGAATTAGGGAACATGACTATCCTGGTGTAGTTCCTCCAAGTGACCCAACAATGATGAATGTTGATGATATGGTGTTCATCGACATCAAAAGATTTCACCTCCACACCGTTGTGGCTAGAACTCCTATAATTCCTTGTTCATAATCTATGGAGTGGATAATCACACACACACTAATGTAGATACTATAACAATCATCAAGGATGAAGGAAGATGTGTAGGTTCTTATCAAGCCTCTAAGATTGATAAATATTATGTTGAACTTATGCTTATACTGAGAGGGGGGGTCAATAAATACAAGATACTTTTCCTTTTATTTAACCATTCATCAATCATTCATTAACTGAGAAATAATAATCACATATAAACTCAAATCACAATGCACAGAGTTTAACATGGAAACCCAATCGAGAGAAAACCATAAAACTTGTCTTTATAAATTCATGTAGGCACCAAACTACTGTTACAAAGATTGTAGGCACCAACCTACTAGAGACACCAATCTCCTCAATTGAGCACCAACAGTTGTAGGAACCAACCTATTGTTACAATATTTGCAGGCACCAACGTGCTAGAGACACCAATCCCCTCACATGAGCATCAACTCAACAAGATATACGTAGACACCAATCCAAGATATTCATACACAAAGTACTTATGACTTCACATGCATGCGTTATTCCATGGACAATCCTTCAAACCCTAGTCACATGTAGCCTTCATGCCCTAACCAACCTCATAGCATCATTGCATAATACAATCCCCGATGACAACATCGCAACCTCATAATAGCGCACACAACAACATCACAACCTCAAAATAGTGCACATGACGACATCACAATGACGACAACATCAAAACATCATAATAACACATACGACAACATCATAGACCTATAGCGCACCTTGAGAACAAGAAAGACCCCAAGAAAATCCCTTAAACTTCTCTTGCACACCTTTAGATACGAAAAAGACACCCCACCACCTTTAGCACACCTCAGATCACTTATGCACACCTCATACTTGATCTCTTGCTTGGCTGCACTACAAATGCGCACATCTATCCTATATTTATATTAATTATGTCTCTACTTTTAGTGTCGACCTGTAAAGACTAGTTGAATCGACCTCGGTTTTATGGTTGGGTTGTTCGATGGAAAAAATCATATCTCTTCATTCCTAGGGAGTTAGAGGGAATTCCATATAACATTGGAAAGGCATCGGAATTAACTTTCCAACCATATAACTTGTGCTCCCATTTGATCTAGGTATGTAGGGTAAAAATGTCTTCAAATATAGGGTATCCAAACTGACCATCAAAAAACTAAAAGGAATAGTGCAATTTTTGCACCATTGGAAAGGTCTTGGATTATAGAACATCATCTAGGATGTGCACACTAGTTTTGAATATTGTAAACCAAAAAAAATGTTGTGTAATGCCTCAAAATGTATTTAGAAGGTTCTAAACCCCAATTTTACAAACTGGGACTTGCCACTAAAATGAACCTGCAAGTTGATTCCTCAAAATTTTCCACCCAAAAAGTGTCAAGATAGATGACAAATTATATGATGATACGATCCAAATCATGCCTTACCACTTAGGGAGGATTTTGGTCCCCTATAATACCCCTATTTTGAGTCTCCATATTAATAATGTATTTTGTTTATTGGATGAAAGGTCAAAATGCCTAAACAATTAGAAGAGGCTGTGGTGCCTAGGAAATGTAATACTTGATCAGTATTAATAATAAAATACATCGTTGGCTACTAGATGGACAAGGGTAGAATTATATAGGAATATGATTCCATGGGAGAGGGGGCTTAAAGGGCTAAGTATTTTATTATATTTCATTTACAAGAGCTTACGAGAGCTTCTTAGGGGGGAGGCCATGTGGTTCTTCATTTCATGTAATATATAAACACCTCTTGTGGGTTGTTTGGGGGTTCTTCTCCATTCACTCTTTCAGTATTCATTTTGGTTATTCATTCATTTCTACTCATTCATTATTCCTTATTTATTCTTGATCTTGGCTTGGGAAGGAAAAACGAATTGCTAGGAAAGCAATCATTGTTAGCTAGTTGTAGTAATCACTAGTGTATTCTAGCCATGAATTGGTGCTTGCATGCCTGAGATGCATTGAGATGTAGTAAATTTTATTCACAGTTGTGAATCCTGGGAGTCACAACATGGAGATTCTTGACCAAATGCATTAGATCCCTGGAAAAAAGTGGACAGCCTGAGGGACAACGTGGCAGTGAAGGGGGTTCAATGTCTTTGGGTGATGTGGGCTGGAGAGAAGAGAACTGATGTACTTTGGATTGTCGTGTGTTGAGAAACCTATGAGATCTTGAGTGATGACTGGTTTGGGAAGTTGAATGTTGCCCAAGAACGCATCCTTGTGGATTCATAGCCCTGGCTCGGGGGTGACCTGTTGTTGAGATTTAGAACAACAACATTTATGGTTGGGTGGAACATCCTTAGTCTGCAACCGATTGGTGATTGATTTTGTTTAAGAAAAGTTCTCTTTGTCATGTGTTTCTATGCTTGTATATTTATTTCCATTGTCTATTAATTATTATCTCTTAGATTCGTTTTTATAGTATACATGCTTGTTGGTTATTGTTGTGCATGGAATATTGGTTATTTCTTTTATGTTGTAGCATGAATCTTGATTATTGCATGTGGGTTTTTCATGCTTCTTTATTAATTAAATGTTATTATAATTTGAAATCAGTTCAAGAAGTGTGTTTTTGAAGTAGCATGGCCCAACCTTGGTGGTTGGGTATGTTACAAATTGGTATCAGAGCGAGGTTGAAGAACCAGACTGGTATGGGCCGAAACAGGTGTGAATTGGGAAAATTCGTTGTTACAGACTTCGGTCTGAGTGAATTTGGGGAAAAACAATGGAAGATTAGAGAGAAAATCCCCAAATTCATGAGCAAATCCGAGTTTAAGTGATTCAAGATTGTCTATTAAGTTTGAGTTGTAGAGTGAAATTCGACTCTGAAGGTCGAAAAAAATTGAAGTTGTAATGGTCATTGTAGCACGGGGCAAAGTTCAAGGAATCAATGACCGAGATTGTGTTCGATCTCCAGATCAATAGCCGAGATTCATTGTGATAAATTTAAAAAATTCATAAAGTTTTGAAGTTTGTCAAGGTTACCAGATCAACGACCGAGATTCATTTCAACGATTTAGAAAATTAGGAAGATCCATGGTCCCTATTCATTTTCAATCATTTGGAAAGTCAGAGAAAATCAACAGTCGAGATCATCTTGGATGGGAGATCAATGACCACGATTCACCTGGGTTTTTTCCAAATTTTTCTAAGTGTTGAAGTTTGGCCAAAAGATATCTTCGATCTCCAATGGTCGATGATCGAGGATTGACAAGTTTGGCGAAGTGTTGAAGTTCAACCAAAAGACTTCTTAGATCATCGAAGGTCGATGTTCGAGGATCAACAAGTTTTGGTGAAGTGTTGATATTCGCCAATAGACATCTCCAATTGTCGATGGCCGATAGTTGGGGGTTGAAAAATTTAGTGCAAAGTTCAAATTTTCTTCTAAGATAAATTGTTGATGGCCGATGAATGAAAATAAGGTGATGATGTGTCATGCCATGTCAACCCAGTTAATGCCTCAAGATGATGTGTCATGCCATGTTAGCATCCACATGTCATGCCACATCGACATAGTTGCCATGTCATTAAAGAGATGGCCGATGGTCGAGGTTCAACGAGATTTGTGAGCAATATTGGTTTGTCGGTGAAGATGACCGATGATCGATGGCTAATGATTGGGTGTCAACGTGATTCGTGGAAAATTTGTGGTTCACAAAGAAAAACAATTGAGGGCTGATGATAGATGATCGGGCATTGGGGAGATCGGTGGAAAATTTGGTTTACAAAAGAAATCGTCGATCGTCGATAGAGAGACGATCTACGGTCCGTATTGCTTCCGACTTGAGATCGACAGTGGAGACTGCACTTAGGAAAAATTGTTCCATAGTTTCAAAAAAGAAAAAACCGAGTCTAGAGCCATTTTCTTATTTTGGCCATAATTGGAGCCTATTAAATTGGATTGGGATGAAACTTATGGGTTTTGTCCATAGAGAGGAGATCTACAAAAGTGCCAGACAGGGACATTGTCCAATTCTGCTTGTATTTGTCAAAAATTGCAAATAGTGGTTTTTAAAGATCTAGGTCCAGATCATTAACAAAGATCCAGATTTAGTTGAAACTCTTGGAGAGAGTTTAGAAATCATACACATAAACAACCCACGAAGGAACTAAATAAATCCTAAGCGGATTGGAATGGGGATGCTGAAATAGGCCAAAATCCACTATTTTGGGCCACATTTTGGGGATTTTTGAGATTTTCATAGCTGGAAAAGTGACCCTAGATCAAAAAATTGGAAAATTTTATATGTTCAACTTTTTATATACGTATTAAGACAAACAACTTTGGTTTAGTGAAATTTTTCCAGAAGTGCACAGATTGAGAGATACCCAGTTGCAAATTTCAAATTGTTGTAGTTTTTTACTAGAACATCAACTTGAAATTCTGAGAGTTGTTATGAATTCCTTGTCATTATTATTATTAATGTCTCATACAAAAGTTTCTCTAGTTCTTGAAATATATATATATATATATATATATATATATATATATTTCTGTAGTTGACAAAAGTTGGTCTTTCAATAAAATTACACTAGTTGAGAAAATGCACAAATGGGGTGAAAATGACTTTTTTAGGAAGCCATAACTTTCAGCTTAAAGATCGGATCGAGGCATGAGTATAGTCGTTGGAAATATGACTCAGTGAAGAATAACCTGGAAATATTAGAATTTAGAGAATTATGATGTAATTATTCATGAGTTGAGCAAAAAAATGACATGTAACATTAATTAACAAATTGTTTTGATATGCATAATTCTAACAAAATGATTGCTTGCACATTTTGCAGAATTAGGGGATATAAACATATCAATTGAAGATTAAAATGTAGATTTGGGAGATGGAGGAATGAGAGGGAGCCTTCAATCATGATAGAGAAGCTAAAGGTCAAAATATCAGTGTTGGTAATGCAAAGACATAATCAAATGGGCACAAGAGCAGAGGGGGGCAAGAAACATTAATAGAGATAGTGATAAGCTTGAAAATAGAAGTGTATGGATACAAAGCAGACACTGAGAGGTGTATGAGAGAAAAAAACCAAATAAATTATGATATGATGCAAATCCTAAATCAATTGCATAGGAAAGCAAAGAATGGATCAGACATAAGACAGGAGGAAGAGGGCATATATCATGGAAGAAGACATAACTACAAAAGAACTAGTCATTCAAGAAGTGTCAACAAAAATAATAGAAATTAGTAACATCCTTACTGATCAAGAAAATTTTATTCATTTGAAGACTCCATAAGCAGTCCAAAAGTATCTCATGTCAGGCACCAAACAAGAAAACATGAATCGGATAGTTTGCAAGGAGAGCTGAGGAAGCTTAAGCCACCATCATTTGATGGTGAAAGAGAAAGGGAAGATGTCACAAAACTGATCCCTAAGTACCTTTTTAAGGGATGGGTTATAAATTTTCCGCTTACCTCCAACGAATATGGTATTTAGGACTAATCCCTTTCTCTTGATAGACAATCTCGATGCATGCCAGACCTCCCGAACTTCAGTTAGGATCCATTCGACACCTATGGTTCACCAATCCTACTGGACCCCACTCAACTCACCAATTCATTGAATATTAACATGCGCCATTACAATGATGTTCTTAGTCGACATCAATTATCCATGTCATCGCAGGACGCTTAGGCGTGCACGACTAGAGGATGACAATATTCCCTCTCCTATAGTCCAATTAAAATACTTAATTAATATTTCGTAGAATATCATTCTTTGGTAATTAATTACTTAAACCTCATTAAGGATAATTATTCTCCACAAACTACTTATCCAGTAATTAATTTTTTCTTAGCCTAATACTCATGGCCCAATAATTACCGAGGTTTTACTTTCTCTTTCCCCCCTTTAGAAGTAGTTTAGCACTAACTCAATAAATTACTCATATGATAATTATGAGTAATTATAATATAAGTGAATGAGGGTAATTTCTCCATAATATAAATAAGTTGATTAACCTTAATTAAGGTATATAATTCAATCCCTCCCTAGCATGCAACTCCATACCGAATTTTCACGTAATTTTACACACACACACACACACACACACACACACACATATATATATTTACTGGGGAAAATGACTAACTATATTCAACCTGATATTTATTATTACAAATTTGTTATTTTATTAATTATATTATAATATAGTCCCCGAGGTGTAGGATAGTCGGTGACAGAGTGTGTCGTTAAGGCACTTCGTGATGTTAAAATCACCGGTTCGAAACCTGCGGGGACAAAAAATAGATTCATGTTAAGGGTTGGTGTGTCTCGGGTTGGGTGTGATCCCCAGGTGATTTTGACGGCTTAGATGCCCCTGAGTCGTGGTTTCTCAAGCCACGGGCTAGTCCCGTAGGTCACGGACAAACTAACAAACAAAACAAAAAATATTATAATATAATTCTATTTAATTATATTATAATATGATTAATTATATCAAAGGAGCACTAAGGAGTACTTAGGATTATCAATATCCATTAATACCTAAGCCTCCGGGTCAATCTCTTTCAGCTCATCCAACACATCATTTATACTCAAATCTCCCAGAGCCTGGGAGTCCCGAAGCTCTTAAGTGGCCCCACTTATGCACGTTTCCATATTATTTAATATTTAAAAAGAGCTAGGTTCATTCATGTGTAACCATTTTACTAAACCTTAATATAATATAATTTATCATTTATATTCCTCGAAAATTACATCTAGGTTTTAAATTCTCAAATATTATATTTAATAATTGAAAAGAGAGAGATAGTGTGTGCTCTGGGTCAATCTCCTTTAGCTCTTCCACACAACTCTCCATTCTCAATTAACCCGGAGTTCCGAAGTCCCGAAGGGGACCCACTTGTAATTACATTGTGGTTTAAATACAATGAAATTATTTGGATTATAATATACTATATATTGTATTAAAGGTATATTATATTGAATTATGTTAATTAATCACATTAAATACAATAATTTAATTAATTGTATTTCTTACCTTTACAACCTTGGGAAGGGAAAGAAAGGGTTCAGACATTCGACTACTTTGGCTTGTGGAATCCCATCACCCAAACATCCCGGAGCCCTGGAGCTATGAACTCCTAGAGTTTCGAAGACCACGAAATGGTTAAAGCATTTGGTCAATGTTTATTCCCTGGTGTGTTTGACATTAAAATAATAACAAATATATTATCTTTGGTCTCAGGTCTTTTACACTCCAGGGGCTTTAACCTCCATTTTCAGAATAATAAAATAATAATAATAATAATAATATGTATATAGACATTTATACATATATTTCCATAGTCTTACTTAGTTTTGTTACCTCGAAGATTTAAAGGAAATTATTTTCTCTTACAGAAAAATAAGGAAAGGAAAAATATAGTTTTCCAAGCCTTATAAAGGGATTTAATAAAAGTTTATATTCCAAAGAAATTTCTCTATCCTCGAAATCAAAATATAATTATAATATCTCCCTTCTAGTGGGTAAAAGAGTAGAATTTTATTTCCTTATTATTGTTCTTTACTACTCTTACTAAATTTAAGGAAAATGGTTCTAAGACAAAGATTTACCTCCATAGTAAATTATGTGTTTCTACTGGGATTTACTTTGCCCACCAAAATTTAAAGGGATTCTTCCCAAATTTAGGATATTTAACACAATTTAAACTTAAATATTTATTTTTTCCCCAAATAGAATTTTGAGAACTTTTGTATTTTAATTTATTTAGACCAATTTCATGTTTATTTCCTAATTATTTTTCCTCAATAATTATTTATAATGACTTTTAATATTTTCCCATATTTGGGATTATTTCCTAAATTCCACACACATATGATATCCTCTAACTGTTCTCGCATGGGATTTGAGGACATACTAAAATGGAGCACTATTATGTAGAAAAAACACTATCTCTTCTTTCAGAGGTGTTATAGAGATTTTTAACTATTCAATCATCGATTCTCAAGCATGCATTAAACTGTACAACATAGTCAACCACAACATCCACTCCCATAAATCTTATTTTAGCACACAAATAGTCAAGAGATAAGAAATTAAATCAAAAGAGCTTCTGCTAAGACATTTTCCTTATTTTGCTTAAATTTCTCAAGTCACTTTTGTCAAAAATTAAACTTACACAGTTCTAAAACATAGTATACAATTTTTTCTTATCTAAACATTACAGAGATTTAACCAAATATACTTATCTGGAAACCAGATAGTGATGCAACTGTTGAAAGGGGTGCCCTTTTCCACCCAATAGTAGGAACAACAACTCCTGGAAGGATTTACCACTCGCCATCCCCTAGCTAGATCAGGATGCTCTGAGAGAGATTCTTCCTTCTGTTCAACAACAACCAGGGACAAAGGCCACTCTCCTCCTCCCACAGGAAGTTGGCAGATCGATTTTAAATCCACCAAGGAAGGGAGTGTCAACGAGTGCTTACTCAATCATTCATCTTCTCTGCAACCTCGTTTATTAGCTTGGATTCAAAACGCTGCCCAACGAATTCATGTAGCCAGAACAAATTCATTTTTCAGTTCTCTTCAGAACTAGAGAGTTGCACATGCTCTCCCTCCTCAGAAAATGGTCACCAGATCCATCTTCCTCCATCCTCTTCCTCTGTCCACAATTTTCCCCCTCTTTTCTTGCCTTCCTCAGCAAGATTTTGTGGGTCCAAATTCTAATTCATGGGTCAGGTCAGAAAGTTTGCAGATGGGTACTCTGCCCATCTCCTCATTGACTCTTGAGGAGGACTTCCCAACTACCAACCTGACTAGTAATTTACTTTTCTGGGTTAGAGGATTGTTCTGGGTCTGAACAATTTAAATCTAGCAGAGTACTCGTCTGGTAGGGGTCATCTCAACCATTGTTGGTTCCCCTCACCATCTCTCTCATACATCATGATCTACCTAGGCAAACCCCTTAAACAGTTATTCAACACTTTCCATTTTATTTAGTAACAAAAATATATACATTACCTTTTATAACAAAAAGGTTCATCAATTTCAACATCCACACATATTCAGTCTACCCATAGTATTTTAACAGGCTATAGTTATATTTACAAGCTGGGGGAAATATAGGTATTACAATCCCCTCCCCCTTAAAGGAACATCGTCCTTGATGTTCTACCTTTCGATGTGCTCTATATGTACAACAATAAAAAAAAATATGGGTATGCATGTTTCATGGCATCCTCCATTTCCCATGTAGCTTCATTTGGACCAAAGTGTTTCCAGTGCACCTTGACCTGTGCAATGGTTCTGTTTCTGAGTGGGATTTCCTTCCTCTCTATTATGCATTATGGCTCTGGCAAGAATTCTCCCTCTAGTTCCACCTGAATCACATACCAATCAATTATATAGTTAGTGGGTTTCGTAATATGCAGTTAATACTCTAAACTCAAATTTCATTGTAATAAATTATAATAATAATTTAATTAAACATTTAATATATGAGATTTGTATTTATTTATTATGAAAAAGAGAAGCTATATAAAATTGTATCCTATAATAATTAATATAATTAATAGTTTAATAAGTGTCATAATCCCTGCTAATTCTTATCAATGTCTCATAATAATAATAATATTGGATATAATAATTTATATTAAATAATAATAATAGTTATATAGGAGACTAATTAATAATTTATAATAAACTCTTTTATTATAAATTAGATTATAGCTTAATTATATGTTATATAAATCAAATCTACGTGTTAATTATTAATTATAAAATATAATAAATTTATAAATAAAATAACTAATAATAAATTTATAAATAAAATAACTAATAATAAATTTATAAGCAATATGATGTTAACTGTATTTAGTCGATGTTATTTTAAGATGATATTCAA
This sequence comes from Picea engelmannii, assembly GCA_009831015.1. Lineage (NCBI taxonomy): Eukaryota > Viridiplantae > Streptophyta > Pinopsida > Pinales > Pinaceae > Picea > Picea engelmannii. Next base: position 797,846 of record ML777112.1, read on the forward strand.
GAGTTTGTAAGGGGTATGTTACAAATTCAAAATCTTCAACATGAGCTCCACTTAGTTGGATTAAACATGAGTTGACTACTGATAGGAGTACACTCCACTACCCATTAACTCATTGTATGCACTGTTTTCTTCCAAAAGGTTTAAACCAATCAAACAGACCCATGTATCCCCTTCCACATGGCTTGATTGTCCTCGAACTGATACTAATTTCAGTCTTCAACGTATTGTGCAAGTTACGGGCTCGAGGTTCCTTGAAAAAAACACGAATGAAGTGAGGTTTCATTTAATGTATGATAAACAAAGGTGTATGGGAGGGATTCACATTAAAACAATTTCTCTATCCCAAGATTGCAGCCGTCGGTTTTGCAATAACACCCTAAATCAATCGACCAATAGTATGTGAGATAAATAAATTTAGATATTTAAAATAAATAATAAAATTCATTATATGATGTTAAACTTTGAAAACATTGTAATTTTTTTTGTCAACTAGCAATTAATATGGAGTCAACATCAAATGGATTGTTAGAGTCCCCGAACTCTCGAAGGGTCCACACTTCACGTGATCTTGTATTAAATATTAAATTAAAAATGGAAAAGGGTTGGTACTTTATTATGTACCAATATCATGATAATCTTATTAAAAATATATCATGTTATATTACATCTTTTTGGAGATTGCGCTTAGGTTTCTAAGGTCTCCAATATTTTATTAATATTTAAGAGAGAGAGAGAGAGAGAGAGAGAGAGAGAGAGAGAGAGATCTCCGGGTCAATCTCCTTCGGCTCATCCAACATCCTTTATACTCAAATCTCCCAGAGCCCCGGACTCCCAAAGCTCTAAAGTGGTCCCACTTATGCACGTTTCCATATTATTTAATATTTAAAAAGAGCTCGCTTCATTCACATGTAACCATTTTAATAAACCTTAATATAATATAATTTATTATTTATATTCCTCAAAAATTACACCTAGGTTTTAAATTCTCCAATATTATATTTAATAATTGAAAAGAGAGAGAGAGTTCTCTGGGTCAATCTCCTTTAGCTCATCCACACAACTCTTCAACCTCAATTAACTCGGAGTTCCGAAGTCCCAAAGTGGACCCACTTGTAATTACATTGTGGTTTAAATATATTGAAATTATTTGGATTATAATATAATATATATTGTATTAAAGTTATATTATATTGAATTATGTTAATTGATCACATTAAATACAATAATTTATTTAATTGTATTTCTTACCTTTACAACCTTGTGCATGGAAAGAAAGGGTTTGGGAATTTGACTACTTTGGCTCGTGGAATCCCATCACCCAAACACCCCGGAGCTCCGAACTCATGGAGTTCCGAAGACCCCGAGATGGTTAAAGCATTTGGTCACCGTTTATTCCCTGGTGTGTTTGACATTAAAATAATAATAAATATATTCTCTCTGGTCTTAAGTCTTTTACGCTCCAGGGGCTTTAACCTCCATTTTCAGAATAATAAAATAATCATAATCATAATCATAATCATAATCATATGTATATAGACATATATACATATATTTCCATAGTCTTACTCAGTTTTGTTACCTGGAAGATTTAAAGGAAATTATTTTCTCTTACATAAAAATAAGGAAAGAAAAAATATAGTTTTCCAGGCCTTATAAAGGGATTTAATAAAAGTTTATATTCCAAGGAAATTTCTCCATCCTGGAAATTAAAGTATAATTATAATATCTTCCTTCTAGTGGGTAAAATAGTAGAATTTTATTTCTTTATTATTATTCTTTAATACTCTTACTAAGGAAAATGGTCCCAAATATTTACCTCCATAGTAAATTCAGTGTTTCTACTAGGATTTACTGCGCACCAAAATTTAAAGGGATTCTTCCCAAATTTTGGAGATTTAACACAATTTAAACATAAATGTTTATTTATGCCCCAAACAGAATTTTGAGAACTTTTGTATTTTAATTTATTTAGACCAATTTCATGTTTATTTCCTAATTATTTTTCCTCAATTATTTATAAGGACTTTTAATGTTTTCCCATATTTGGGATTATTTCCTAAAGTCCACACAGATCTGATATCCTCTAACATTTCTGGCATGGGATTTGAGGACATACTAAAATGGAGCACTATTACGTAGAAAAATCACTATCTCTTCTTTCAGAGGTGTTATAGAGATTTTTAACTGTTCAGTCATCGATTCTCAAGCATGCATTAAATTGTACAACACAGTCAACCACAACATCCACTCCCATAAATCTTATTTTAGCACACAAATAGTGAAGATATAAGAAATTAAATCAAAAGAGCTTCAACTTAGACATTTTCTTTATTTTGCTTAAATTTCTCAAGTCACTTTTGTCAAAAATTAAACTTACACAGTTCTAAAACATAGTATAAATTTTTCTCTGATTTAAACACTACAAAGATTTAACCAAATATACTTATTTGGAAACCAGATAGTGATGCAACTATCGAAAGGGGTGCCCTTTTCCACCCAATAATAGGCACAACAACTCCTGGAAGGATTTACCATTGGCCACCCCCTAGCTAGATCAGGATGCTATGAGAGAGAATCTTCCTTCTGTTCAACAACAACTAGGGACATAGGCCACTCTCCTCCTCCCACAGGAACTTGGCAGATCAATTTTCACTCCACCAAGCAAGGGGGTATGCAATGAGTGCTTACTCAGTCATTCATCTTCTTTGCAACCTCGTTTATCAGCTTAGACAGAAAATGGTGCCCATCAAATTCTTGTACCCAGAACAAATTCATTTTTCAGTTATCTTCAGAGCTAGAGAGATGCACATTCTCTCCCTCCTCATAAAATGGTCACCAGAACCATCTTCCTCCATCCTTTTCCTCTGCCCATGAATTTCCCCCTCTTTTTTTTCCTTCCTCAGCAATACTTCGTGGGTCGAAATCCTAATTTCATGGGTCAAGTCAGAAATTTTTCAGATGGGTACTCTTCCCATCTCCTCATTAACTCTTGATGAGGAATTCCAAACTACTAGCCCGACTAGTAATTTACTTTTCTAGGTCAGAAGATTGTTCTGGGTCTAAATTATTTAAATCCAATAGAGTACTGGTTTGGTAGGGGTCATCTCAATCATTGTTGGTTCCCCTCACCATCTGTCTCATACGTCATGATCTACCTTGGCAAATCCCTTCAACAGTTATGCAACACTTTCCATTTTATTTAGTAACAAAAACATATACATTACCTTTTATAGCAAAAATGTTCATCAATTCCAACATCCACACATATTCAGTCTGCCCATAGTATTTTAGCAAGCTATAGTTATATTTACAAGTTGGAGGAAACATGGGTATTACAATCCCCTCCCCCTTAAAGGAACATCGTCCTCAATGTTCTACCTGCCGATGTGCTCTATATGTACAACAATAAAAAAAAATGGGTATGCATGTTTCATGTCATCCTCCATTTCCCATGTAGCTTCATATGGATCAAAGTGTTTCCACCGCACCTTGACCTGTGCAATGGTTCTGTTTCCGAGTGGGATTTCCTTCCTGTCTATTATGCATTATGGCTCTGGCAGGAATTCTCTCTCTGGTTCCACCTGAATCACAGACCAATCAATTATATGATTAGAATCATGTACATATTTCTTCAGCAACAAAACATGGAAAACATTACGTGCCTTCACTGTGGGAGGATGTGCTAGTCTATATGCTACAGGTCCCACTCTTTCCAAAATTTCAAAGGGTCCACAATACCGAGGTGCCAGCTTGGTGCAAGATCCCATTCTCAAGAAAAATTTTCTGGGCCTGACTCGAAGATACACATGACCCCTTGCTTTGAACTCTCTAGGAGGCCCTTTTCTGTCTGCATAGCTTTTTTGTCTATCTTGAGATATTTTCAGATCCTATGTTATTTGAACTACTTATTATTCCATTTCTTTTAGCATATCTGGTTTGAGTGTAATTCTGTCTATTGGGTTATTTCATCTGATTGGAATATTGCATTGTCTACCATAGAGGGCCTCAAAAGGGCTCATCTTCAATGAATCTTGATAGCCCTTGTTATAAGCAAACTCTACTAGTGGTAGGTAGTCTTCCCACTTCTTGGGCTGATGCATCACATGCATCCTTAACATGTCCTCTAATACTTGGTTTACCCTCTCTAGCTACCTATCAGTTTGAGGGTGATAGGCTGTACTAAATAACAATTTAGTTTCAAAACCAACAAACAAAGATTTCCAAAAATTTGAAGTAAGTTTTGTATCTCTGTCTGATATGATTTCTTTAGGCATGTCATGCAGTCTAAATATTTCTTTCATGAAAATACTGGCAATATCTATTTCCTTGAAAGTTGACTTGACGGGAATAAAGTGAGCAACCTTGCTCAATTTGTCCACAACTACCATACTGGCGTCATTATGCTTGGTTGATTTTGGCAATCGCATGACAAAATCCATGGAGGTGGTTTTCCATTTCCATTCCAGGATTGGTAGGGGTTGCAACAACCCTACTAGATGCTGGTGCTTTGCCTTAACCTGTTGACATTCTAGACATTTAGCTAAGTAATCAACTATGTCATTTTTCAGTCCGGGCCAATAAAATAGTTTCCTAGTGGATGTGATCATTTTCTGATAACCGGGATGACAAGTATATGATCTTTTATGTAGTTCATCCATTATGAAACTCTTCAAGTCATCACAATTTGGAATATACAACCTACCTTTATAAGTTAGCAAGCCATCATTCAACATTTGATAGTCCTCATACTTCATCCATGTGGGTTCTTGCTCTGGGTATAGTTTCGCAGTCTTGAAAAATACATATGTTTCTTGTGCACTTTTGTCTCTCTCATTAATGTCTGATACACAGGTGATTACAACTGCCAAGTGAATCACTTTCACACTTCTACTAAGGGCATCAACCACCCTACTTTCTTTTCCTTTAATATGTTTGATTTCAAAATCAAACTCACCAAGGAGAGCCATCCAACTAGCTTGTCTAGCATTGAGTTTTGGTTGATGAAACAAATATGTCAACCCACTATGGTCTCTCATAAGTACAAATATTCTACCCTGGAGGTAATGCCTCCACATTTTTAAATCATGTACTATGACAACCAATTCCAAATCGTGGGTCACATAATTGATTTCATGCTCATTCAATTTTCTAGATTCGTAGAAAATCACAAGCCCTTCTCACATAACGACTCCTCCGAGCCCTTCCTTACAGACATTTGTACACACAAGGAAGTCATTGTTTGGGTATGCAATCTTCAACATGGGTGCATTGGTTAGAAGGTATTTTAGCTGTTGGAATCTCTATTCACATTCTGATGTCCAAATGAATTTAACTCCCTTTTTTTGAAGGGAGGTGATTGGGAAACCAATCTTGGAAAATCTCTTTATGAACCTTCTATAGTATCCTGCTATGCCCATAAATGATATGATATTAGATACATATTTTGGAGTATGCCAATCCATAATGGATTTGATCTTTTTAGGATCAACTGCCACTCCTTAAGAGATAACAGGGCCTAAGTAATGGACTTGTTTTTGGAAAAATTACACTTACTAAACTTAACATAGAGTTTATGTTCTCTTAGCACTTGAAATACTAACTTGAGATGTTCTTAATGCTATTCCCTACTCTTAGAATGATTAGGATATCATCAATGAAAACCAACACAAATCTGTCTAAGAAATTACTCAGTGCATTATTCATTAAGCACATAAAAGTGGCTAGTGCATTGGTAAGCCCAAATGGCACCACCAGAAATTCATAGTGCCCATACCTCATCCTAAAGGATGTTTTGTGGATGTCTTCATCCTTAATTCAAACTTGATGGTATCCATACCTCAAGTCAATCTTGGAGAAAATTGTAGCACCCCTTAACTGGTCAAACAAGTCATCAATCCTTGGCAAGAGGATACTTATTCTTAATGGTCATGTTATTGAGTTGTCTATAGTCTATGCACAACCTGAGTGTGCCATCCTTCTTATTCACAAACAAAGTTAGTGCTCCCTAAGGATACACACAAGGTCGAATGTAACCTTTATCCAACATCTCCTTTAGTTGTAGTTTGAGCTCAACTAGCTCTGACGTACTCATTCTATAGGGTTCTCTAGACATTGGCATCGCTCCTGGTACGAGTTATATTGAAAATTCAATATGTCTTCTTGGAGGTGGACCTGGTACCTCTTCTGGAAACATATATTTATACTCTCTTAATATGGGATGGTCCTCTAGGCTTGATTTATTGTTCTCAACATAGTTCAACACTTGTATTTCATACAAATGACATCCTTTTCTGCAATACTTCTTCACTTGAAGGGCTTACATTTGTCTCACTGAGACAAGATTTTTAATTCCTTGTAGAGTTATTTTTCTCCCTTCTTCATATTCACACTCCAAACTTTTATTTTAAGAGTCCAAATTGGTTTTATGGGAAACCAACTAGTCAATGCCAATCAACAGGTCATAAGATCCTAAAGGGAACATGTTTAGGGTTTCTTGGGTGGGTAATCCATTCATAATGAATTGACATGATGGTATGACCTCTGTCGCCTTTCTTTTTGTTCCAATGGCTAGTTGTACCAACCATGATTTAGCATGTTTACTTGATGAAATTTACATTTCTCAACAGTTTGAGGGGAAACATAACTCATATTAGAACCATGGTCAATTAAAATGGAAACTAGATGGTTGGAAATCATACCTTCCATCTCCACCACTGAAGCTTGGTGGTCAACTTGTCTATTATTCAAGGCTACATAAATTTGTGGCATGTTCCTAGCCACATCATTGACTGTGGTAGCCTCCTGGATGTTGTAGACTCTTCGATTGTCTTGTTTCCTATGTGGGAAATATCTCAAGAGGTTTTCTTCTCCATAACCCCAACATTTCAAGTGTTCTCTCTTTTTATTATAAGTCTTACCTGGGACTAATCCAAAGGGTTTATTACCACTCTGAGATGGAAAAATTATGCTGATACAAAATTTTAGTAGGAAGGGTCATCTTATAACTTTCCCCATGATTCTTAAATATTCAGGATTGAAACCCCTTCTTCTTGAATCCCAATTTACTTTTCTTCTTCCAATCCTTATGAGGTTTTGCCCTATTTTTGAATTGCTCATAGCAATACCTTGCCTTTCGAATAATGTCTTCTAAAGTCTTAGGTTCATCAAACTCAATTCTCTCCCGGAAGGATTGAGGCAGTCCACTAATAAACCATTGCATATTTACCTTTTAATCCTTTATGTAAGGCACATACCTCATCAACTCAAGAAATTTGTTGATATATTCATCTATTGTGAGTTGTCCTAGGTTGAGTTCATATAACTCCTTGGTCTTCCCATCATAGTATTTTTTAGACAGATATTTCTTCTTGAAGTTTTTCTCAAATTGTTTCCATGACAAGTCCTTCTCATGGATTCCTTTCACATTCCTAAGGTCCTCCCACCAAATGGAGGCCTTTCCATCCAGGTTGAAAATGGATATTCGGGGCTTTAAGTTTTCAGAATAGTCATGGACTTTGAAGTACTTCTTCAAGCCAAGTAGAAAAACTTCTGCTTCTTCCCCCTTTTTAATTTATCAATCGAAAGTGAGTGGTTTGAATTTCTTAAACTCTTTAGGGTCATGGCTCTTGGAATGATTCCCCTTATTTTTCTCCTCTGGGAATGTGAACTAGTCTCACTACTAGACAATTCCTTGGAGTTGTCAGTTTCCTCACTAGAGGATTATTCTGTTGAATGTATCTTTGTTCCATGTTAGGCCTTCTTTGAGGTGCTCCTCCTTGTGTGGCTACTTTCAGGACCATGCTTTTGTATTTCAGGGGGACTTTGTTTTTTCTTAATATGATGTCTATCCACATTACTAGTTGCTAGCCCATGTTGCAGCTTCCTTTGTATATCTAATAGGCTTTGCAGTATGACTGCATTAATTTCAGTTTGTTTTTCTTGTTCTTTTATCAACCTTTCATTGTCAACATTACATCTCTGTAATTATTCCATGAGGCTTCTTACAGTTTCATCCAAATCTGGAGGGGATTCCACCACCCTCCTCTCATTAGATCCTTCTTCTCTATTGTGGGAGCTTTCCCCCGACTCATGGTGTGTCACCATTTTTCGCGTTGTAGTTTTCCTTGCTGTCCACTAACTGTTTGAGTGATGATAAAACATTTTTTGTTAGTTAATTATCTACTAGTTTATGAACAACACATGCAATTTGTAAGGTGAATTCAGCTTCATTATTTGGAACACTAGTGACACATAGTTCAATTTTTTGTTTTGAGCATATAACAACAACATAAAGATTTGTTCCTCTCTTTAATAGTGGTTTAAATAAGCTCCTTATGAATGGGGTAATATAGGGTGTGACCCCTTAAAATTTCTCTAATAAAATTTTATGCGACTCGTTCATGAGCCCAAGCAGGCCAAGTATTGTTCCCCACTCTCATACCACTCTGTCACACACCCGATCCTTAAGTACCTTTTTAAGGGATGGGGTATAAATTTTTCTCTTACCTCCGATGAATATGGTATAAAAAACTAATCCCTTTCTCTCGATGGACAATCTCAATGCATGCCAGACCTCCCAAACTTCAGTTAGGATACATTTGACACATAAGGTTCACCAACCATACTAGACCCCACTCAACTCATCAATCCATTGAAGATTAACATGCGCCATTCCAATGATGTTCTTAGTCAACATCAATTCTTCATGTCACCACAGGGCGCTTAAGATTGCACGACTAGAGGATGACAATAGTCCCTCTCCTATAGTCCAATTAAAATACTTAATTAATATTTCGTAGAATACCATTCTTTGGTAATTAATTACTTAAACCTCGGATAATTATTCTCCACAAACTAATTATCCAGTAATTAATTTTTGCTTAGCCTAATACTCATGGCCTAGTAATTACCGAGGTTTTACTTTCTCTTTCCCCCCTTTATAAGTAGTTTAGCACTAACTCAATAAATTACTCATATGATAATTATGAGTAATTATATTATACCACAATGAGGTTAATTTCTCCATAATTTACTTAAGTTGATTAACCTTAATTAAGGTATATAATTCAATCTCTCCTTGGCACACAACTCCATACCGAATTTTCAGTAATTTCACACACACACACATATATGCATATTTATTTTAATAAAACAAATATAGCAAAGCTATTAAAAATAAAAATTCTTTACAAATATCTAAGTAAAATCTTTGAATTATAACCCTACACCAACCTTGAATCTTTATCTAAGATTTCCACTAACAACTTACATAGACTCTAGTTTCCATGTTTTTTTATACCTAATTATAATGGTCCAACGAAACAATGAGTACCCAAAGTTACCTAATACTTCATTATTATTTTTTTTTTTAAGTAAAACGGTTATGTATTTTATTAATTGGAATTCCAGCTGGCCGGAGCCTTACATCTTTCTCAGGCGTCTTCTGCCTTCTGCATTCTTTTACGAGCTGTTGTCCTTTTCAAGGAATACATTTTTTAACTGGATCCCCACCGTTTACGCTGAGTTCTCCTTGGGCCAAGAGGCAACCTTCGTTGGCTAGTTTGTCTGCTTCTTTGTTTGAATCTCTGAGAATATGGTAGCACTTGAAGGAGGTAAAGTCTTTTAGAATGTGTCTTAACCTCTGCAGATTCTTGTTTAGGCCAGCATCTTTAAACTGTCCTCTTGAATGAATCATTTTGATCAAGATCTCGGAATCTCCAAATTCTTGTAGCTCCCGATGTCCTCTTTCCCTGGCTATCTGGCAAACTTTGATCAAACTCAGGATTTCTGCTTGATTGTTGGTTCACTGTCCAAGACCCCAGCAAAAGGTTTCTAGTATTTTCCCTTCGCTGGAATAAATGATTCCTCCGGCTCCCGCTGTCCCAGGGTTTCCTTTGGAGGTGCGATCGAAGAAGACTGAAGTTATGCCTTGTTTTTTCCACCAACTCTGAAATATGTCATGATTGTCTCTTAACCTCCATTCTGTTTCAAGATGGGGTTTTTCCGTGCTGTGGGTTCGAAGATTCAACACAGAGGAGTCGAGCCACTCTTTTTCTTCCTGCTGTATCGAGGTATCGATTTTGTGATTTTGGGGGCTCAAAGTTTCTAGAAGGATACCTTTTGCTTTCGCTGCTACCATGTTGGGGGTCCATTCTGTGTTGTTGAAAATTTGCTCATTTTTTGCTAGCCATAGCTTCCAACACACGTACTTGGGGATGGAGATCCAGATTCTGGCCCATAATGTTTTCAGGGAGAGCGAAGGGTAACTATCCTTCCAGCCAGTAAAAAGATCCACTACTGAGATGTTGGTGGGAACAACGACCTTGAGGCCTTGGAGTGTAAGTTGCCAGACTTTGTTTGCGAAATGGCAGCCTACAAATAAGTGGTCCGAGGTTTCCATGGCTTCTCTGTAGAGAGAACATCTATGTGGTACGACAATATTTCTTTTCAATAAATTTTCTCCCGTCAAAATCTTTCTGTGCATTAGTGTCTAGAAGAAGAAATTTACCTTCGGAATCACCGTCGAGTACCATACCTCCAACCAGAACCTTGCCGGGAGTGGTCTGTTTTGCTGTTGCTGGAGCGGAGCATAGCCTCTAGCTGCTGTATAAGTTCCTGTGGATCCCCAGCCCCAGGTGTCTTTTTATGTCATATGCACAGGAGCTGCCTCTCGAAGCTCTGCTTTGAGCATCTCAAGTTGTTGAAGGAGGCGATCTGGGACATTGTCGAATTGCCACTCTGTCCAGGATCCGTCTTCATCCCACTTTGATATGTCAAAAATTCTCTGGATACCTCTGCTCTCAAGAAAATCGCGAATTTCCCTCAGGCCAACGATTGATGCAATAGGCGGGTTCCCCATTATCCTATCGGTCCAGATTTTGGTGCGTTTTCCATTGCCAGGGACGCGGTACAAGTGTTGATTGAAAAATCGCACCCCTTTGATGCACAGTTGCCATAAAATCGTGGTCTTCCTGCTCACTGCGTTTTGGAGATTTCGAATTTTGGCATTTGGGATGTATATGTGTTTTAATGTTTTGCTGACAAGATGAGAGGGGTCGCTATGCATCTTCCACAAGATTTTGCAGCCCAGAGCTGTGTTTGCAAGAGCCGGGTCACAAATCTGCAGTCCACCTTCTCTCAAAGGCCACTTGGCTGTCTCCCAATTGACTAAATGAATTTTTCTTTGGTTCCCTTTCCCACCATGCCACAGGAAATCTCTCAAGAGTTTGTTGATCTGCCCTGCTATCGAATTGGGTGCTAAGAGATAGGACGCTTGATATATCGGCAATGAGGAGATAACTGCTTTTATCAAGATTAATTTGCCTCCATGGGTGAGCCAGTATCCTCCCCAGGCTTCGATTTTTCTTTTGATTTTTGCTAGGACTCCTTCCCACAGGCTGACTCTGTTTACACCCAATGTTAGAGGCAACCCAAGATACTGTATCTTTTCCCATTTGGAGTGTCCTTTGAACCCCAAGGTACTTTCTATCTTCTGAGTTTCATGATCTGCAACATTCCAGCTGTAAACAACACTTTTTCTTTCGCTTATCAGAGCTTCGGACACCTTGCAATACGCTTGGAGAGTGCCCTTGAATGCAGTGGCTACTCTGTTTGAGGCTCCTCCTAGCAAAAGAGAGTCGTCCGCGAACAGAGCATGGTTTATGGGCTTCAGATTCTTCGTTATTCTCAAGCCTGGGGCTGCCCCTGTTATCATTTCCTGTTCCAACTTCCTGCTGAGGGTATCCGTCATTAATATGTACAGAAATGGAGAGAGGGGGCATCCTTGCCTCAACCCCCTCGTAGCTTTGAAAAAATTTGTTGGTCTCCCATTTACCAATGGGGCAATCTAAGGGCTGTGAGTACAGGCTTTTATCAATTTTACAAACTCAGGATCAAATCCGAAAGAAAGAAGCACTTGATACAGGAAGGACAACTTTACTCTGTCGAAGGCATTTGCCATGTCTAGCTTGATCAGCATGCCTTTCTCTTTTTTGAGATTGCTGGAGTGCATAGCTTCCTGGACTTGGATTACATTATCCAAGATATGTCTCCCTTTGACAAATCCTCCTTGCGATTCTGAGATAAGCTTGCCCAACAGAGGTTTTATTTTGTTTGCAAGGAGTTTTGCAATAATCTTATAAGAGGCATTACATAGGGAGATTGGCCTGAATCTGTTAAAGGAGGCAGGGTTTGTTTCTTTCGGGATTAGCGCTAGGAAAGTAGAATTAGTGTTGCCTCCTATTTTTGCTTTTTGAAGGACTCCTTTTATCATTCTTATGAGATCAGATTTGATTATATTCCAGCAGATTCTGTAAAAATGGATAGTGAACCCATCTGGACCTGGGGCTTTGTCCGGATTCATGGACCAGATGATTTTGCTGAGTTCTTCTTCAATGGTTGGGCTCAATAAAGCTGTATTATCCTCTTTTGTGACCAATGCCGGGATATTCATGAGGAATTCGTTATAACCTTCTTCATTGTCATGGTTCTCTTTGCTGTAAAGTTGATGGAAGTGTGAGGCAGCAGCGGCCTTTATTTGATCTATTCCTTTGCAGAGATTCCCTTCGTTGGTCGTGATCTCGGAGATATGATTCCTGGAGAGGAGGGCTTTGAATTGACGGTGGAAGTAGGATGTATTTCTGTCGCCAGCTTCCAGCCAAAGGCTACGAGACTTTAGCCTCCAGTACTCTTCTTCCTTTCTGAAGGAGCGGTAAGTTCTGCATTGGGCTGCTTGCTCCTTTTCCAAATCTGTTCTGGCAATGTCTATTGTTTCCATTTCGATCTGTAGCTGTCCCAGTTGCTGCACTGACTCCTTTCTTTGGGTATTGGGGTTGCTTTCCGGGAGTTTTCTCCAATCCTTGAGGGATTTTTTTGTTATTTTTAGTTTTTGTTCCCTGACATAATTGGGGGAGCCATTAACTGGGGTAGACCATGCCCATTGGACCGTCTCTACGAACCCACTCTTTGTTTTCCATAATGGGATGAATCTGAATGGGATTGGGCCTAAATTTTCTTCTTCCTCTAGCTGAAGCAAGATGGGTTTGTGGTCCGAGGTGAGCTTGGGGAGGATGGCAGTGGAAATCAACTTCCTTTCCAGCAGCAAAGTGCTTTGGACCAGAAACCTATCCAATCTGGCAGAAATGTGTTCCTCCCCTATCCTGTTATTGGTCCAAGTGTACAACCCTTTGCTTGGTTTAAAATCCATTAGGTCCCACTGTTGTATGATGTCTTCTACTACAAAAATCATTTGGTCCTTGCTGGGCCTTCCTCCCCTTTTTTCTTTTCCATTCATGACTAGGTTAAGATCTCCGGCTATGATTATATTGCTTGGGGAGTTTTGCTCTAGAAATTCGTTTAAAGTTTTCCAACATTCTTTCTTTTCAGTGTGCAAAGTCGGAACATATAAATTGAATAGTGCAATAGTTAACTTACTTGCTATGTGCTTGAGCTCTGTAAAGCTCCAGTGCTGCGTGTTATAGGAGTTGACAAGACTGAACTGCTCTGCCTTCCACAATGTTGCTATGCCTCCGGAAGTGCCCCTTGCGCTGATTGCCTTCCCTGTGTTTTTATGCCATTTGTGTTTGCTGATCTCTAGAAGGGCTTCCCCTTAGATTTTTGTCTCTTGGAGCATGAGGATATCTGCTGGTTCCACTTTCATCAGATCCTTGACCGCTTCAATTTTTGCCGGATTCCCCAGTCCTCTACAGTTCCAAGAGACGTTTTTCATTACTTGCTGTTAGGGGTGATTGGGCCTCCTCCTTTTAGAGACCTTATTCTTTTGTTTCTGCCGATTGACATTTCTATGGTGGACTGGCTTCCTTGGGTCTTTTGTCTTTCTGCCTCTTCCTCCCTTGCTTCTTTACAAGATTTCCTTCCTGCTCTTTTGGCTGGCCTTTCTAGGATCTCATCCTCCGAGGAGCTTGATGGATCTATTGCTTTCTTTTTGGCTATGTCAGCATATGATGGAGAGGGGGCTACTTCCAAGGTTCCTTCCGCTTGCCCAGGTGCCCCTGTATCTTTCCCATTTGGAGGGGGACTTGATTGTATCCTGCTGTCCATAATTTCTGGTTCCTCTGTGTTGTTGATGACCTTTTCTGTTTGAGGTTCTGCATGCGGTGGGGGGTTGGAGCTCCCGTCGAATTTATCTTGCTCTATTTGCCCGGAATTGCCGTTCTTGGTTGCTCCTTTGGATCTAGATTTTGCTGTCCCTGTTTTCTGTACTGCGGTCCACTAATTTGCTTTCGTGTTTTCACTTTCTTCTGCATTCTTTTTTTTGCAGTGTCTTGCGAAATGGCCGTAGCCATGGCAGTGCCGACATTTGAAGGGTAGCTGCTCATAGTCTAGCTCTTGAATGTGCATCCAGTCTGCGGCCGTGAGTTTAATTGCCTCCGGTAATCCCACTTCCAGATCAACCTCCACGCAGATCCGTGCGCATGAGTACAGATCTTTTCTCACCGCTTGATCTATATACCTTCCGAGCGTGTTTTCGATTGCATGCAAAGATTTTTGGTTCCAACAATGTAAGGGGAGATGAGGTAGACGAACCCACACTGGGATGGCCGAGGGCACATCCTGAGCTGGGTCGAAGTCCGGGGTCCATTTGTTTAGGTATAACCCCTGTGGCCCCATGAAGTACAACCCATTTCTGAAGATGAGGTTTTTATCTTTAGGGTTGTCAAAGACGAATACAAAGTATCCTTTCCCTACGAAGTGGCTCTTTATTCCTTCTAATATGAGCGGATTCCAGTTCCTCTGCACCCAGGCATCTACGGATTTGGGAGAGGGCCAGAGACAAGTGAATTGCCCGATGAGTCCTCTGTCTGCTAGGTTGACTGCCGTTCTGCAAGTTTCTTCCAATGGCAATTCAACGCTGGGGATGCAGTCCAATTTGTTCACAAATTTCTGCTGCGCTGCTGACGGTGGTCTCTTGGAGGCTGCAACGACCAGCTTCCTGAATGCTTCCAGTTCTGGCAATGGGGGAGGGGTAGGGATGGCGCCCCCACCAACGTCCATGGCTGGGGAGGCCCTGAGTGTTGCAAAGAACCCAAGCTGGGTCACGTCCTCACGCCCCTGCATGTTAGGTCACGATTTTCGTGGAGCTCATTTTTTTAGTTGAAACAAACTGAAAAAAGAGAATACTTCATTATTATTGTCTAATAGAAAAAGTTTAATTTAAAGCATCATTTTAAAGTTCTAAATCTATTCTAATTTCACCTTTCATTTAAATAAAAAATTCATATTAATATCAATAAACTTAAATAAATATAAATTATATTAATATGATATTTCACATGAGTCCATTTATAAGTGGATATTCCTAAAATGCAATTTTATTTATAAGGAAAAATAAATAAAACTAAAATGCAATATAGTTATAAGAAAAATCATGAATCCTATGTAATATGTGATATGCTTATAAGAAAAAATATTAAAATATTGAGAAAAACAAAGAATTCTTACAATTATTATACTATTTTCCCATATATTATTTGCAAATGCATTTACATAATTTATATACCAATTCACTTACATTGTTTTATATTATACTCAAATTAATACAAAATTAAAATAAATTAAAATGGGATTTAATATTTTTAAATTTAATTAATTATATATATA
This sequence comes from Picea engelmannii, assembly GCA_009831015.1. Classification (NCBI taxonomy): domain Eukaryota; kingdom Viridiplantae; phylum Streptophyta; class Pinopsida; order Pinales; family Pinaceae; genus Picea; species Picea engelmannii. Next base: position 813,464 of record ML777112.1, read on the forward strand.
TATTAATTTTACTTTTTCTTCATCCTTATTTGCGGAAAATCGCCGATCACCACCTCTCCCTCTGCTTATACCTTTTTCTTCCATCATCTTGTTCAACAACCCGGAACTGAAAAAGGTTAACAACCTCTAAAAGCACAGAAATGAAGTGAAAAATTTGAAAGCTTTGGCATATCCCGAGGCAATAAATAATATAAAATTATTTATATGCCCTTTCTTCATTGTATTATCTAAATAACATGAATGTGCTGTGAAATTAGAGACAATTGACGGCTCTATAAACAAGTGTTGCATAGCAGATTAGTCCCTTCCGATGATGTTTGAAATTATATAATGAATCATCAGACTTATTATATTTTTTCCCCAGAAAAATTCATAATTTCATTATGTAGATACGAAATTACATTCATAGGTATATACTGACTATGAAAAAATAGCCATGTATATATTAACTTGTAATGGGAACACTTCCAAAACTGTAGTTGCAACAAAGGACATCTTTGTCACACCACCATTAACTTCCTTATCGTTTAGCATCAATGTATCAAATCTGTCTCATAGCCTATACAATATTTGTATATTGTTCAACAAAAATCATTGATAGCTTGACTATTATGGTGCCTGTACATATACAAAAAAATCAGTGATGTAATTTAAACTTTGGGTTTCTAATAACCAGATTATCTCTGCTGTTTGTTCTTCGATATGCCACCGACAATAGTCTAGCTGCGAGTCTTCTTTGGAAATCCTATCAGCCAACTGGTTTTGTTCCTTGTATATATGAGAGAAATATATAGAGTAAAAAACAATAATAATTCTCATAACTTCCTAAAAAAATGGCACAAGACGGGTTATGTGATATCTTTGTACTTTGTTCACCCAATTGATGATTAGTAAGGAGTCTCCGAAAACCTATAAAGTTTTGCATCCCTTTTCCACAACAAATAATAACAACAATTTTTATTTTTTTTTAAGTAAAAAAGGCGAATCCTGTTATATTAAACGTTCAGAAAAAGAAATACACTTGACATACAGGTGCCAGTTGTCCTGCCTATGTAGGAAACCAGGACAGCTGGCCTGTCCACAGTAGCATGCAAAATCAAACACCATGTTTCGCCACCCTGCCCGAAGGAAACCATGGTGCATATCCATCTTCATCAGCAATTTAGTAAAGCCTGTTCTAACGCTAACTAAGCTAGTAACTAAAGAGCTACAGCTCTGATAAACAACAAAAGAAAAGGAGTTGGAGACCATATGAAACAGAAGAACCTATTCGCCGGAGTCCTCGCAGCCTTCCTTCGCCTTGCCGCCATTGACAGGAATGACATAGGGCTGAGCACAGGTTGGGCATTGTCGCCGAGGTGTGGCCCTGGAGTAGGCTGCGTAAAGCATGTCCAAGCGTTGGCTAACGCAGATGGCTCTGGAAATTTGATCATCCACCAGGCTGCGTACCTCAAAGATCAGGTTCAGGTGCTTCGTATGTAGGAATGGTGGCGATGGCGGCGACTTTGTTTCAGCCTCCATTTCCTGGTGACCCTGCGTCTTCCTCTACGGTTGCAAGTCGACGTTGCATTCCGGCAGCTCCTCCTCAACTAGGCAAGTGTCTAACTCTGCATTTGGAGCATCGCTGGGGATGCGAGTCTCTTTCAAACTGGGTGGTGGTGCTGCTTCTCCAATGCATTCCGGGGGGTCCCAATTATCCAGGACGATAAACATTCGGCTCTCAGAGAAGTCCGGTGGGAGCTCCATGGACGGGTCTTCTTCGACGTAAGTTTGGGGGGGAGAACTTGTTGCTATGGCTTCACCGCATCGTTTTCTCTTGGCCAGGAGCAAAGCTCTTTCGAAACGCTTGTGCCTTTTCCTTCTTGAATCAGCCGCGTACCAGCCAGCTCCTCTGCTGGGTCTCCCCCTTGCCCGCGACATGGTGAGAGTGAGGGCTAGTGCCAGGATGCCTCTTGTGCTTCGGTTCTTGCTATGCTCGGCGAGCTTCAATTGCATTCTGAGAGATCCGGTAAGACGGATAATGACATAAACTATGGTTGCCACCATTAAAGCTGAGAGCTTAATGCTCTGGCTGGCCGGCCTATGCTCACGCGTGAGAGGCCCCATCGATAACTGGAGGCCGACGGAGGTGAGAGCCTTCATAAATGGCTATGGTGTGAGGTGAGAGCCACCATAAATGGCCTCTCCCTTCGCGCCTCCACGTGCCCTTCCTTTCCGCGTGGCACCCCATCCAGGGGTGGGAATAATAACAACAATTTTAATGCCAATATCTCAGAATAGTTATTTGTACTGGCTCCCAACTCAGAGTTGAGAAGAAAAAAATGAGAGGTGGTAATGTAAAGACAACCACCCTGCCCCCCCACATTAACTGATCCCCTGAAGCTGCCCCATCCAAATAGGTCAACGGTCTTTCATTATCTATAACTTCATCCTTTATATCTCAGAGGTTTCCAACCCCCACCCTTCCCAAGGATTTAAAGTGTTCAAAAATGCCAACACAAGCAGTTTCCACCCGAGAGGTCGAGTGGACCTCATCCCTAAAAATTGAATTGTTCCATGCCATCCAAATCCCCTAGGAGAGAATGAAAGGGAAATACTTGTTTTCATGATGCCCGCTCGCCAATAGCCAATCTTTCAAGGCAACTTCAAAATAAATTCCCTGCCAACGACCAAGAGTAATGTGCAATTTGTAAGAATCTACCCAAACAGATAAAGTGAAGGTACAATGCATAAAGAGATAGTCGACAGTCTCAGCTTGTTCTTTATAGAGTGAACACCATCTAGGCCCATTGAATTGTCACTTCTGAAGATTGTTCCACGTTGGAAGTTTATTCTCCAATATAGACCAAACCATAAGTTTCCCTTTAGCAGGACAACATTGATTCCAAAGTTTCTTCCACCACCATAATGATTCTCTCTAGTATAAGTCTACACTTAGTTGAACATAATCTGCTTTTGGAGTGTAAGCTCTTCCCAGGTCCCCATCTCAAAGGAGTTCATCCTCTCGATGCATCAAACAAATATTTTTTCTCTGAAGAGCCTAGATGTACCCGTCCCAAAGAAAAAGGTATTCCCTAACAAGACCCATCAGTCTCCCACTTTTCCAGCCTTGATTCCAGATATTTGTAGTGTTTGGGTCCCCAAATTGAGCTAAAAAGAAGAAACCCCCTTGCTCCAACTAGGAACATAATTCTGCGCTAAGTAAGTTTTCTCGATTGTAACCCACCCACGGGTCCAATCCAATCCTGACTAAATGTCCAGATCCAATCCTCCAATCCAAACCATTCCCCATCACCTCAAAAGCCTTTAAAACTACTTTCCATATAATAGAGATTATAGACATTCGAAGGTTGGGATTCCTAATCCACTCAAGTATTGAAAGTGGGGCCACATATTTCTGATAAACAACATTAGTCCAGAGATTTTAGGCATTTATCAATCTCCATGAGCATTTTTCTACAAGTGCTTTAGAGAACAAAAATATATTTTTAAGTCCCCAGCCCCCGAGGGCCTTTGGCATCGCAATTTTCTCCCACCGAACCCAAGGCACCACTTGCTTATCCTTATTTCCCCTCCATAAGTAAGATAACGAAAGATTCCTTGTTTTTTCTAGAATACCCTTCGGTATCCAAGACAAGGACATCCAATATACTAGGATAGCCTCCAGTATCGACTTGATCAATACTATTCTCCCAACCCTTGACAACCATTTGTAGCACCACCCCTTTAATATTTTTTCTAACTTTTCTATAAGCCATATCCAATCGGTCTTTCGGTAATCATTGGGTTTTAAGTGAAAACCAAGATATTTCAAACCTTCATCTAGTCCGAAAACCTGGTAAGGGAGCTGTGATAAAAAGTATTGTATGACTTCTTCATCGACTAAAGAAAAGAGAGTACTGGACTTCTGAGCATTAATCAACATACCAATTGCTTTTTTAAATAGAGTGAGCCCTTCAAATAATATGTCAGCATCTCTCTTCATACCATCACAAAATATTAGGATATCATCAACAAATAGTAAGTGAGTGATGTACTTACCAAGGGATATTTTGATACCCTTGAATCTACCAGAGTTCTTTGCCACTGCCAAAAAATGACTAAGTCCTTCTGCCACCAAGAGAAAGAGTAAGGGTGACAATGGGCACCCTTGTCGTAGGCATCTTTCGGCTTGAAAAAAGGAAGAGGTTGAACCATTGATAAGAATATATAAGGATACCGAAGACAGACACCCCATCACCCAATTGGTAAAATCCAACCCGAACCCAAGATGAATTAGAATCATCCTTAAATACAACCAATTTACCCGGTCGTAAGCTTTTGATAGATCAATTTTTACAACAACTCCCTTGAGTTTCTTAGTTTTTATGCTGTGTAGTCCTTCTTGTTGATTTTTCAATAAGATAGGTTAAGCATGAAGTTCATTCCATTTTATCATTTAACTTAACCATAGACAATAATGTTGCAACAACCAAGATCACAAGAAGAAACACCATGCATAAGAACACAAGAAGTATCCTGGGAAACCCTTTTCAACAAGGGAAGAAAACCCAACCAAATCCTTTGCTATATTATTCAAGAGAAAGACCTTCACCACCAAGAAAGACCTAGCACACAAGAAGGTGCTCAAACCCTAGAAGACTAGCACCCAAGAGAGGTGCACACCTTTTCCCAAGTAGATGTACTTGCTGAAATTTCCAAACTCACATGAAGGATATAATCCCATAATGGAGAATCTCCCTTTACTTATATTAGACTTGTCATATCAGCAGAAGTGTCTATTGCCTCAATAGGGCCGACCTCTATAAGTCATAATATAATAATAATAATTATTATTATAATTAATATTATCCAGATTAATTATCTTTTACATTTTTTATTAATCACATTAAGGTGGGGCCGACTTGTACCCTTTACATAACAATTAGGGTTACATGTAGGTCTGACTCTTGAACACTATATAGCAAAGGATCTGATACAACCACTAGTGCTCATCCACTAGGGGCACATCCATAAGGATGTCATATCTCTGGTTCACTGCATTACAAAGAAGAACCAGATCTTCACATGTTCACCTGTGCTCGTCCATAGGCACATCCACTCTACAGATCTTCATTCCCACTGCCTCACACAAGAGAATCATCCGAAGTCTTCTCGTCAACTCTGCTTCTCAGAGGAGGCTAATACATCATCTTCATTTCTATTCACATGACGATGCACCCAACACTTTGGGATTTTACACGTTCACCTTGTGCTCAGCCACAGGCACGTCTAACTCAACAGATCGCCTTTCCCACTAGATAATCATCTGGATTTCTTCTCAACTCTTTGAATGGAGGAGGTCATCTCTACGTTCCTAGCTCTTTCTCAGGAAGGAATGACATACCCTTCTTAGGGGATTTCTCTCAGGTTTGTAAGCTGAGAGAAAGACTCACATAGCTGCAATGATCCAGATCTCACAGGTTTGTAAGCTGGAGAATGTCTCACATAGCTGAATTCATCAACACTCCCTCTCAGCTAGGGATGCATTCTTTATCATGCCAAGTCTCACACATATGTATTTGAATTTTTTCTTGGCTGGAGTTATCGACACTCCCTCTCATCTAGGGATCCATTCTTCACGACGTTAATTTGGTGAAGATATCTGCAGTCGGCTCATGTGTAGGAAGGTACTGCATGTGTACGATTTTCCTTTGCATCATATCTTTGATATAAGGATATTTCATCTCATCGTATTTCGATCCTTTAGGAAACAAGGGTTCTCAAGGAGCTTTACTCATGGTTCTTGGTTATCATCACAGGATCCATCTCATGGACAATTAAATCTGTCAGAAGCTTGTGAAGCCACATTGCTTCGCACACTCGATGTTATATACTCTGCCTCTGTGGTACTCAAGGCTACAAAGTTTTGTTTCCTGCTGCATTAGGAAACCATGGAAAACTTCACGATAGAACATCAACCGAATGTGATTTTCGGTTCACAATACTTTCTTCTCAATCTGAATCGACATATCATGCAAACTCAAGTTCATGCTGGAGGCATATCTCAGGCCATATCCAACTGTGCCTCATATATATCTCAATACATGTTTTGTTGTTGTCTAGTGAGTCTGTCTCGGTTGACTCATGAAATGAATAGGCACATTCACTGCATGGCATGAATCAAGTCTTGTGTTAACCAAATACATTAGTGATCCAGTGAGCTATGGATCAGTATCGTCTGAATCATCATCAGTCTTCTTCTTTAAATCCATCATGGTGGATTTTTCATTCTGTCATACTGAACTACTTTAATATTTTCACTGTATATTTTCCTTGACTCATGAAAATCTTATCGATCCTCTGTCATACTTCTTGTCCCAAGAAGTAGTGCATCATACTCATATTCTTCATCTGGAATTCATAAGTCAATGATTACTTGTATCCAACAATAACGCTTTCTGAATAATTCATCAGGATCAGGCTCTCATCACCAAAATTGTAATGATATAGGTTTGGATCAACAACACTCTTGCTGAAATCCAAACTCATCAAGAATCTATCTATCCGATATAGTTTCCAATTCATGGATGGTAGTACAGATGGAAGTGTATCGGGTTCACTGGGTCAAGTGTCTCATCATAGACAACTCCCTCTATTTTTGAGAAACCTTTGGCTATAGATCTCATTTTGTATTTCTCGACACTTCCATCAGCTGCATGCTTGATCTTATAGATCCATTTGTAAGTTACCAAAAAGTTCCCTTCTGGTCCCTGAATAATATCTTATACATCATTCTTTAATATATATTGGTATTCTTCTGTTATGGAATCTTTCCATACCTGTTCTCTTGTTGTTTCTCTAAGACAAGGAGGCTCAACATCAATGAAGTGGCTCATGACTGAAAGATAGTTTGAAAATCTCTTTCACTTTCTCAGGATGTGCCTTGAGAGGCATGTATGTTTCTCTGCCTTTTGCAAAGTGAGTCTAGGTAGGCCTTTTATTCCCTACTGCAATATCTTTGAACATATCAATTGGAGAAACTGGATCAACTGGAATGATGTCTATCTCCCTTTGGACTGCTGAAGGGGGAGAAGGTATTATCTCATTGTCAATCTCCATCTGATATTCTCTTGGTCTTTGAAAGACTATCTCTTCTTCAAGGTCAACATTTTTGCTTATCTCAATCTGTCTCTAACCAGGGATGCTGATCTGGAATGTATTTGAAGATTCATTGTATCCTTTCTTTCTAAGGGTTCTATCCTGGACTTATTCTCTTTGGGTACATGAAAATACACTGCGAACCCAAATATCCTAGAGTGTTCAATCTTAGGCTTCACTCTGGTGGAGGCTTCTTCGGGAGTTGTGTTTTTCAAAGTCTGGTGAATTCTCTTGTTCTAAACATATATTGTGTCATGCATGCTTCTGCCCATAGAATCATAGAAGGATTCTGATCATGCATTATTGCATTGGTTTCCTCAATGATGGTTGCATTCTTCCTCTTTCTCAAATAGTTTTGACTCCTTCTGAGTCAAGAGGCTCCCTTTGAAGGATACACATCTTCCTTTTCTTGTTAACCTATTTGGAACAAGAAAACAAAAAGAACCAACACAAGAATATCTCCTAAAGGAGAATAATGAGTACATCTCTAGAATCAAAACAGTTTAAGGAATGTTGTCATAGTTACAACACCTACTTGTAATGTAGCAAACTTATAGAAATATAGCTTAGAGGAATGACAATTACAACAATCAAACCTGGAGTCTTTACTTTGAGTGTGTTGTTCCACTGAATTCACTGAGATCCCTCTAGATCCATGACTTCAGCAAAGGTTCCTGTAGTGTTCCCTTCACTACCCCGGTTTTCCCAACCTCTCACTTTACCATTCTGTACATGGAATTATAAAACTAATGCGTTTATACAGAATTAAACATACTTAAAATTCAGAGTATAATATATGGGTACTGCTATAATTAAAT
>ML777112.1:827412-845161 GCA_009831015.1 Picea engelmannii
CTTCTTCTCCCATGAGTTCTGCGACTCTCCGTCGTACTTGAGTCTCTTCCTTTCTCAAGTTTCTTCTCTATTCTTTCCAGACTCTGCAAGAATCTTGAGTTTAATTTCCCTTGCCGATCCTTGACTTTCATGAGCTTTCGGCTTCACAAGTTTTCTGAGTTCTGTATGGCTCTGTGTTTTTCGGGTGTCCGAACTTTAATTCAGTTATTTCGGAACTTCCAGTTTCGGAGTTTTGCAACTCCTGACGTCACGGTTTACTATCCTCTCGGATTCCCGATCTCCGATAAGCCCTTTTTACGTGCTAGTCCTCCTGAGCCTAGCCCTTGACTCATATGACCATGAGCCAAGACCGTGGTCATTTCCCTCACGTGACTATCCCTATCGGAGTTTCGGCACTTGCGCTGTCAACATGCACATGTCCTCACAACTCCCGATTCTCCGATCTCCAATATGCCTTAGCTTTCCAAGCTAAGCCCTATCTGATGTGACCGTTGTCTCGTGACCCAGGCCTTATCCCTTATCGGGGTTCGGGGTTTCGCAAATATGAATGCGCCCAAAACGCTTGACAGTGGAATCCTCAATTTCCCGATTTTCGATGGGCTCCATCCGTGCTATCCCTCCGGGCTATAACCTCACCATACGACCACACTATATGACCTTAATCAACCACTCATCGGGGTTCGGCGATTTCAACGTCATGCTCATACGCTCACGGTATCTTCGATGGGTCCCAGTTGTTGCCTTGTCAACAATCCTTTCTCCTGTGGCTATAAATTTGCCACCTGTCCTCTTGACAGGGGGTGTGGCCCCCACGCACCTAAGCCTTATCGGGAAATCTTGTATCACGATTTTCCCGTGCTCGAAACCTTTGCCTCCAGATTCTCCGATATCTCAATGCCCGATATCCGATGCGCCTTTCGCTTTAACACATCGCGGTCAAGTCAGGTCCATGTGACCTACGTTCATATGACCACAGTCATATGCTTTTGTTGGGTTTTCGGGGTTCGGGGTTTCAAAGTACATGACTCACTCGTCACTGGGGTTCCCGATTTCCCGAATTCTCAAATCCCGATTTCCGATGAATGACCTTTCTATCGGGACTTTCCCGCTGATCCTCCATCACCGGTGGATTTACTCCTTGTCGGGACTTTTCCCGATGGTGCAGATCTCTGCCACGTGTCCACTAAATGAACGGTCCAGATCTTGTCGCGAATTCGCGGATCGCGATTTCGTGTGACAAGATTTCTATGTGCTCGAGAACTCCGATTCTCCGAGTTCCGACTCTCTCCGGGATTCTGACACGTGTCCTCCCGAGTTTAACTCCTGTGCAATATCAAGAGGTTTTAAACCTCGTGCACGTTCTCCAGATCTGGCGGTTGCAAGGGTTTGCCTTCCCTCTCGAACAGATCCGACGGTTCTCACACCATCAGTGTAGAAACCTGTCTTCCTATGGTCGTAGACCATACCAGCTGTAGTTTCACAGCACCGCTAAACCTCCTGAGCTTATAATCGTGGTCAAGCCACAACTTGACACACTGGAGCAACCAATGTTCGAAATTGGCCATTCCAGGCCCAATTTCTCTTCGCATTTTYGGTCCAAAGACCGCTCTACTGGCCCATCTAGGCTCAGTGTCGAAACCCTTGCTCTGATACCAATTTGTAGTGTTCCCTTCACTACCCCGGTTTTCCCAACCTCTCACTTTACCATTCTGTACATGGAATTATAAAACTAATGCGTTTATACAGAATTAAACATACTTAAAATTCAGAGTATAATATATGGGTACTGCTATAATTAAATGTTCCATAGCATTCATCATTAAATTCATTTACACAGTGGAAAACATGATATAGAACAACACAGTCATGCCCAACGTGTTAAATCATAATTCAGAATACTTATCTTGTATCAGCTGGAGAAATTACCAACCAAGTGCAGGCCTTCCACGAACCTCCCAGCCTTAGACCACACTGTTCATTAGCTCAACAGTAGGTCACCCCTGAGCTGGGACCGAGCTCCACCCCAGGGCAAGGAAATCTAGACTCAGGCTGAGGTTACAGGGAAGATAATACATACACATTCATAAGGAAGAAGCTCTCCCAGGAATCTCCCACGCTCACTGCCCACAGACCCTCATTCCCCACATGCCTGTTCCACCCCAGGAGAGTGCACCTTCTCTGTCACCTAGACAGTCCTTGGACTGCCAGTCTCCCTTACCTTGGGTTACAGGAACAGACCGGACCGGAATTCTCCGGGCTCTATGGCAGCTACAGGGTTCCTTCCAAGAGTTCTCTTCTCCCTCTGCGCACTCCCTCACCTGGAGGAGTCACCCACAGGCCAACAAGCCTCACGCAGTCTAGTACTGCGCAGTCCCAACAATCCACAGGAAACATAGACAAATGCTTCCAACAACGACTCGACAATCACAGGATGATCTCACGGTGAGGATTTCGGAGCAGGCTTCACGCACAGACTAGCTCAGTTCTCCCCGAACAACCAGGGATTCTTCCACTCGAGTTTAACATAGGGAATTTGGGTTCAAGGAATGCGTTCTCGGGATGTCCTAGAACAGACACAGACTCTTCGCTCCGGACAGGTTTTCCACGGTTTTTCTCAGGCAAACACCGCTCACGGTTTCAGAGATTAATCAGGATATCCGGTAAAGGTCGTACGGATTTCTCGCACAGAGATTCGGTTTAGAATGGAGGAGCGTCCCCACCCACGGTTCAGTTCAAGGTTTATATTTGCATGCACCAGGGATGACACTTGTCACCCTGGAAACTGCATGCATACCACAGTGTGCATCCCCTTTGCACGTTCCCTCCTTTGCCAGGAACTTAGGATAAAATAATGTGCACATGGATTTTTAGGAATAATAATAAAATATTATTCCAGGCCTAAGCCCCCTAGGCTTAGCCCCTAGGCTCCTCACTCAGCCCCTTTCCCACCTTCCAGCCCCTGATCCCTTGCCCATTCTGTGGACGCTCAGTCCCCCATCACTCTTTCATCGTGGTCGGTCTGCACTGGCGGTATTTATATTTTATTAATTGACATGCATACATACAAGTACATTAACAGGCTCCTGGACTTTAACACTTAGGCTCCCTGGCCTAATAAAACTCATAAGCCTACAGCTTATACAAAACTTGGCTCACCAGCCTTTAGAACATATTTACAATTCTTTTCATGTAACATGATCTGTAACGGGGCTCGGCCTTGGGGACACTACAGTTCCTTCCTTCTGCAATTTCCCTCATGATAATGATACAAATAATATATACAAGTGTACACCTGAGGATGATGATATGATTTCTGCAATGGATTTTGGCTGATCTCTATCCTTTGAGATCTTTATGAAGAAGATAGTCAGAATGTCACCTTTTGTCATCTTTGTTATTTTGAAGCTAGCCCTTCAATGTAAGGGTTTGAGTAGATTATTGGATTCCTTGTCTTGACGTCATCTTCCTTCCATTCATTGATAGATGTCTCTAGTAAACCCTTTTGTATTAACCACAATAAGTCTTCCTCTGAAGTCTTGTCTTTCAAGAACTTTGAAGTTGCTTGATTCATCAAGCTTATCTTCCATCATAGTTTTTGTTCACCATAATTTTAGATTCTTCACAACCCTTTGGAAACTATGCTAGGCTATAACTTTTAGGTTTTATTGGACTTATGACTGCCAACAATAAGCCTTTGAAATATAGGAGAACATTGGTGAGTTGAAGAGCTCCTTCAATGAGTTTGTAGAAACCCTAATTTTGAAATTTTTGCAAAAATTGGCGAAACCCTAGGGACAAAATTTCAAAATGCTCGAAATGTCACTCTGAGAGTCTCTGGAGATGCACTAGAGGAGGCCATACTCTCCTTTGCCAAAATTAGCCCCAACGTTCAAGTTTTTAAGGGTTGAAACACCTCATAAAGGATGGCTGTACAAATTTTCTGGAAACCCTAGGAGGGTCGTACGGTTCTGCAGAGAAGAGATGAGACTGGTAGATGCTTGTGCAATGGGTTCCTCAAGACCTGTCCTCTAATACCATGTTTATTTTTCAATAAGATAGGTTAAGCACGAAGTTCATTCCATTTTATCATTTAACTTAACCATAAACAATAATGTTGCAGCAACCAAGATCACAAGAAGACACACTATGCACAAGAACACAAGAAGTATCCTGGGAAACCCTTCTCAACCAGGGAAGAAAACCGAGCCAAATCCTTTTCTATATTATTCAAGAGAAATACCTTCACCACCAAGAAATACCTAGCACACAAGAGGGTGCTCAAACCCTAGAAGACTAGCGCTCAAGAGAGGTGCACACCTTTTCCCAAGTAGATGTACTTGCTGAAATTTCCAAAATCACATGAAGGATATAATCCCATAATGGGGAATCTCCCTTTACTTATATTAGACTTGTCCTATCAACATAAGTGTCTATTGGCTTAATAGGGCTGACCTCTATAAGTCAAAATATAATAATAATAATTATTATAATTAATATTATCCAGATCAATTATCTTTTACATTTATTATTAATCACATTAAGGTGGGGCTGACCTGTACCCTTTACATAACAATTAGGGTTACATGTAGGTCTGACTCTTGAACAATATATAGAAAAGGATCTGATACACCCACTAGTGATCATCCACTAGGGGCACATCCATAAGGATGTCATTTCTCTGATTCACTGCATTACAAAGAAGAACCAGATATTCACACATTCACCTATGATCATCCACAGACACGTCCACTCTACAGATCTTCATTCCCACTGCCTCACACAGGAGAATCATCTCAAGTCTTCTCGTCAACTTTGTTGCTAAGAGGAGGCTAATACATGATCTTCATTTCTGTTCACATGACGATGCACCCAACACTTTGGGATTTCACACGCTCACCTTGTGCTCAACCACAGGCACGTCTAACTCAACAGATCGCCTTTCCCACTAGATAATCATCTAGAGTTCTTCTCAATTCTCTGAATGGAGGAGGTCATCTCTACATTCCTAGCTTTGTCTCAGGCAAGAACCATGTACCCTTCTTAGGGGATTTCTCTTAGGTTTGTAAGCTGAGAGAAAGACTCACATAGTTGAAATGATCCACATCTCATAGGCTTATAAGATGGAGAATGTCTCACATAGCTGCATTCATCAACACTTCTTAGGCTACTCCAATAGCCTCATGTATTTGCCTTCCTTCCAAAAAACCAAATTATTCACTGGAAATATTTTTGGACATGATAACCTTTAACCTTCTACTAATGACCTTTGAAATAATCTTATAAATACAATTGCATAACGAGTTTGGCCAAAAGTCGTAAAAAGAAGAGGGATTATCTCACTTTGATATGAGTGCAATAAACATAGAGTTCAAAGGGTTATGAATATAACCATTCACCCTTGATTCCTCAACCACCTTCATAACATTCAGACCAATCGGATAAAAAAAACCCAGATAAAAATTAATAGGCCAGCCATCAAGGCCTAGGATTTTCCCTTTTTGAAGAGAGTGGAAAACTTCCAACAGTTCCTTTTCAGTAACTGCTGCCATTAAATTTTGATTGTCTTCCTCCTCCAAAAACTGAGGGAATAACCGAGCAACCTATACAATTTATGCAATGGACGACCCCTCCTAGGCCTTGAATAAGTCACTAAAGTGTTCAATACCCAATGAGGCCAGACCATCAAAAGAAGTAACCACCCCGCCTTCCCTCTTTCTTAGCCCCCAGATAGTATTAGCCAATTTCCTGTCTTTGGCATATTCTTGAAAAAAAATTGTATTTTCATCGCCACAAGAAATCCAAATCACACGGCTCTTTAATCTCCACAAAGCTTCTTTTTCCTCTAATAAACACCTGCATCTTTTCTCCAAATGAACCAGATTCTCATTTTCACCGAGAGTTATGAACCCCTTCCCTACACCTTTATGAATCTCCAAGAGAGATAATTTGATGTGTCTCATTTCCTGTTCCTCCTTGAACTTTTTCTCCCGTGCCCAAGAAATAGTAGCTTGTTTTAACCTTTTAAGGTTCCCCACAAATTGAACAGCCGCAAGGATATGATGAAAATTGGAGACTGGAGTCCACAAGCCCCTAACTAAATCTTGATACGATGGATCCGAAATCCATCCTTCAAATAATTTAAAAGGGCTCAATGCTCTTCTACTTCTGCCACTTAACTCCAACACAATCAGATTGTGGTCAGATTCCCCTCCAAAAGAAACCCACTGTTTGACCAAATCTCACGATTCCAATAAATCCTCTGTCAATAAGAACCTGTCCAAACGCTTTGCCACCCTATCATCCCCAACCCTTCTATTACACCAAGTTGGATTCAGTTTCAAGGGATCTACATCAATCAACCCATGCTAGTCCAAAAAGTTTTGAAAATAATTGGTTAAAGTATGTGGGACAACGCGCGATCCGCAAATCTCAGCAGCTCCTAAAGAAAAATTTAAATCCCTGCCGAGAATAATATCCTTCCCACTAATCCAGAAGCATCCAGATAAATATTTCCAATATCATTTTCTATCAAGGTAAGGCCCATAAACATTTATAATAGTCACATTGTGCCCCAAACTAGAAGAGAATAAGTTCAGACCGATCCCCGACTCAAAACTCCAAACACCTTCGTAATTACAATTCTTTGTGAGCCACCTAGAAGCCAACCCGCCAAAATGCCCCCTGGCATCCACCGCTGCAAACTTCCAACCTAGAAACAAAGACTCAAGAGCCTTCACCACTGTTTCACTATTCCCCAACATTTCTTGTAACAAAATAACATCCAGTGAGTTCAATTCCAGTAACCTCCATAGAGATGATTTTTTTGATGGGTTCGCCAACCCATGACAGTTGAAAGACAGGATTTTTATGAGGTAACTTGCCCAACTGTTTTCTTTTCTCTAAGCGCCCATTCAATGGAAGACTGCCGACCCGAAGCCAAATTGATTCTGGTCCTATCTTGAGCTAAAAAAAGGTGCGATCTTTGACCTCTACCTTTGCCAGAAAGTGAAGTTCGAGGGAAATATCCCAGACCTCACCCTCCTAGTCCAAACTCTTCATCCCTCACAGGGTCCCCTTTGACAACTGACCTATTTCTAAGATGATAACATACCTTGTTGTTGTCTGAAGAGGAGTTTGTAGAGGCTGAAGGGGTAACACACAGAGTTGGAAGAAAGGTAGTGGAGACCTCCGCTGAAGAAGAAGGGGAAGGTGGAAAGGAGGAGAAAACCAAAGGTGAAGGTGCAGATACCCCTTCTGCCTCAGATACAATCGAACAATGTAGAGATGGGGCCAGAAAAGGCAAGGAGCCCCCCGACACCGAAGGTCGCATAATAGGCGTGACTAAAGAAGGGGGAAAACACAACCCACTAGAAGCCAAAGGACATGTGAGAGAAACCATATTCACAGCTGAAAGGCCTTTCAAACCCTGAGTAGTAAGGGAACCATCACCACCCAAAACCTCACCCACTTACCCGAGAAATACTGTTCCCGTCGAAAGGTAGTTGTCGAAGGAAAAGGGAACTTTAAACCATCCACCGAAGAAGGAAACGAGCAATTTTCCAAGGAGTTTGGAGGAAGACCCGAACATTCCTTGCCCAAAGGAGAGTCCCTGGCCTCCTCCTTGTGCCCACCATCACCCAACTGCACCTCCAGAGATGACCCCGAGGATGAATTTGGTGTCACAGATCCCTTAGTGAAACTGGGTTTTCCTTTGTAGGGTAAAGGACACTCTACGATATCGTGACCATAGGCATGGCACCTGTGACATCTTAAGGGGATTACCTCATAATCTAAGATTTGAACAAATGTTTCCGCCGTCGATTCAATAGTTAACTCCTTTAGTAGTCCCGGGCGCAGATTTAGCCTCACCAGAAACCTCGCCACCGACATAAGACCTGTATCTTCAAAGGACATATATGCTTCAATATAACTTCCTAGCATATTACCAATTGCAACAAACCTAGTAGAATTCCATAACTGCATAGGAAGACCAGACAACCTGACCCAAATAGGTTCCTCATCAACCCTCTCCTTCTTTTCATCAAAAGTAGGAGTCCACCTTTTGAGGACTATGGGCATTTCAACCATACTCCACAACTTCAAAAAAACCCAGTTTACATCCTCCCTAGAATAGAAAATGAAAGCAAACCATCCCCTTGACAATAAACAAATGAGTGGCATCTTTGAGATGTCTTTGAGCCAGTTTTTGTTTATCCATTCATTCAGAAAATCCATACCCAAATTTTTGCCCCTAACTATGCCAACCACCGCCAACTCAGAGAAATCGACCACCCTATCCATATAGATGTCTTCCCCAAATACCAGACGTTCAGATCTCTTCCTGTCACCCGCACAATGAATACCTTTTGAACTCGAAGACAAACGAACCCCATCGCCTTCTGGCCCTTTGTATGTTATTCCGAGCTCGAATGATAGAGAGAAGGTTTTTCCACTCTTGTTCAAACACCTTACCCACCCCTCCTTGATTTGCAACCCCTGCTAATACACCCCTAGCCTCCCCCATACCTCCCAAAGAACTATCGATGCCAAGAAGAAAATCAGACGGGGAGAAGGCTAGTTGTGAGCTAAAACCCAAAGTTTCTTTTGGGATAGAACCCCAATTTCCCCCCTCGACCAAATCACCAATATCAAGGCCACTACCCCCTGAACCTTCCTTCCCCCACAACAAAAAAAAACCCTGCTCAAAACCCTCATCCGGTTCAATGCTCCTTGTGGGATCTTCGTCCCAACTCACCGAGAAACCCAAACCACCAGAAAAAGACATGTCACCCATGGGGGTAAACCCCGAACCTGTCACACCCGACAAAAAATCCTCCGAACACACAAAATCCTCTGTCAATGTCAGCCCAGGATCGCTGACATCCAACCTAGGATTCCCCGCTGAAAGGTCACCCCACTCCCCACTAGACGACTTCCAAGCCGCCATATCGCCGCATCCCTCCAAACCAGCTGAAAAAATTGGGAAGAAACCATTGCAGTATGAGGTAATAGGGTCCGCCCCTTCCTCTGCCCTGGCCATGGAAATCAATTAACACCGCTCTGTCCCAAAAAGAGCCCATAGGCACCCCTGCTAGCACCCGAAAACCAGACCTGTCCTGTAAACCCTAACCCTAACCAACACCCTCGTCATCGCCATGAATCAGTTCTATTCTTCAAACTTATTATATAACTAAATGCATAGGTAATAAGTGTTCTATATATATATATATATATATATATATATATATATATATATATATCTTTATTTATTTCTATTTATTTTGATCTATATATAGTATTATTTATGACCATATATAATATTATTTGTGGATGAATGAATTGAAAACAAAACAAGTGGGCACGAACCTCAGACCTTATGTTAAATATTGAAAGACTTGAAACCAACAGTAAAGCTTTAAATATATTTATTAATTAAAAATGAGAAAAATAATTAATTTTATTATATAAAAAATTTATTTATTTTCTTAACTTAAACGTTAGATCTTATACACAAATTTAAAATAAAAAACTAATGTAAAATCAAAGACAAATGTATTAATGCTTTGACATARTTGTATAGTTTGTGGGCTTTGTAATATGCAATTAATACTCTATACTCAAATTCCATTGCAATCAATTATAATAATAATTTAATTTTAAAATTATAATTTAATTAAACATTTAATATATGGGATTTTTATTTATATATTATGAAATAGAGAATAAAAAACTAATGTAAAATCAAAGACAAATGTATTAATGCTTTGACATAGTTGTATAGTTTGTGGGCTTTGTAATATGCAATTAATACTCTATACTCAAATTCCATTGCAATCAATTATAATAATAATTTAATTTTAAAATTATAATTTAATTAAACATTTAATATATGGGATTTTTATTTATATATTATGAAATAGAGAAGTTATATAAAATTGTGTCCTATTATAATTAATAGTTTAATAAGTGTCATAATCCATGCTAATTCTTATCAATATCTCATAATAATAATAATACTAGATATAATAATTTATAATAAATAATAATAATAGTTATATAGGAGACTAATTAATAATCTATAATAAACTCTTTTATTATAAATTAGATTATAGCTTAATTATATGTTATATAAATCAAATTTAAGTGTTCATTATTAATTATAAAATATAATAAATTTATAACTAATATAAACTAATAATAAATTTATAAGCAATATGATTTTAACCGTATTTAGTCGGTGTTATTAGTTCCTGCCATAGGCATAGAGGGACTATATCGATCGATAATGCGTTGACTACATATTAGTTTGTCCTTTGACTCGAAATATTTGCACAATACGTATTGTTGGAGCTATGGAATTAAAAACACATAACATATATGTAATGCTCTGATTGGATAAGAGATTGGAGGTCTTATTGCCGGCTTCGCTATTCCCAATGTACTATATGGAAACATATCCAAAGTTTTTCTCGTAGACAATATTTTTTAATCATATATTTTTCCTCTATATTGGTTGAAGGTCGATTAATGCTAGCATTAATTCGAATGTTTGTATTAGCATTTCTGCTAGCCGAATATATCCGTAGGTTATGATGTGTACTAAGCATATTGAAATGTTTTGATATCCAAGATTTGTAGTGATTGAGAATTCCAAAGTGTATAGCGTCTTTGGCGGATGTATATTTCTTGAAATGTATTGACACTTATTCCGAGATGCCTCAATAGGCCCGACAACGTAAATGTTTACATGACGTGACATCCTCCAACACCCCTGACAGCTTAAATGTTTGCATACCACAAGGTCCTTAGACAACCTGATAGTCTTAAATGTTTATGTAAATACGCTTCTCGGAGTACATTTTTCCTTGAAATTTTCTATACAGTTACAGTGAATTTGCACAATCTTGTTTTGTCCACCACTAGTTCAATAGCCATTGTATGTTTCATCCTTGTTCTGCCATTGAAGCTAGATACATTGTTTACTGGTTCAATGAGTGCTTCTTTTTCGCTGGTTTCTCAGTTGCTGCTTGTTGTTGTTTCGCTCGCGATTCGACCTGTGCTTCTGCATTTCATTGTTTCGGAGTAAGTTTGGATGCCATAGTTTCATTTTGTATTCCTTGTTTGCTGTTCAGTGTTTGCAGTTTGCAAGTAGAATGTTTGCTTATTTGTAGTCGCATGTTCCTTGTATGTTTCCGGTTCCTTCTGTGCTTGGGGTGCAGTTTCGTAATCGTTGGAGATACATATATATTGTTCACTGGCTCAGTGGTTCTTGCTGGTTCGTGGGTTGCTGGATCTGTTTGTTTTCCTGGGGTTTGCGCTTTGGGGCCTTGGGGGTGCAGTTCAGCTTGTTGCTGCTTTCTCACTGGTTTGGTCCTTGCTGTTTTCTTTTGTTTGATTAGGCCTTGCAGGGTTGGGGTGCAGTGGCGGTTGTTGGAGCTTTTCTTTTTTCCTTTTTTTTGGATTGTTATTGTTTGTTTGGGGCGCTTTATGGTGTTCAGCGCCTGCACCCATGAGTCGACATATAATTGTGTTATTTTCCATGTTTGCTGAGGTCGATATCTGCTATTCTGTGAGATTTTGCTGTTGCTCCAGTCCTGCCATGAAAGAAAATAGTTGGATGAAAAATTGTGCAAGGATTGCATGTGAAGTTACAATATCTGCTATTTTTTTGTTAGAATAAAGCATATGTATGCAGGCTACATTTATAAACCATGTATGGTCAGATGTGCGGATATGACATTGCATGTTCTTTCTCCTCTACATAGACTAGTGTGTGCATGATACAATTTGTGTTGTGCTTGAGATATGATATGCAACAAAGATTCTGCAAGATTATATTTTCATGTCTGGAAGCATGTCTGGGTAGTTTGCCATGGAAAACTGAGAACTTGTATCGTGGGCACAACAGTCTGTGTAGAGGATAAAGAACATGGTTAAAGGGCATATCTGGATAAATTGCCAGGGAGAAACATAAATCGTTTAGTTGCGGCCATGCAATTGCGTGATATTTTATCGCTTGTAATATATTTTGGGCAGGGAAAAAAAATCTACACATTTACAACCATGGATAGAGAAGCGCAAAGGTTCGTGTTTCTGCCTTTCTAGACTGTTCGTTGAGTCAGTTTTGTTGTATGTACATATTGCTTGTTCTCCAGTGAATACCAACTTCCATTGATGTTCATTGAATTTTGTGCGTTCCCACATTGAAACAAATAGAGTAGCTGGTGAAAAGGAGGGAGTCTTGACTGCAGCGGCTGAAGAGGATATAGAAAGGTGCATGCTTGTACTATTGTTTCATATTGCGTTGTTTTGTATTTCATTTATGGTCTGTATATATGTTAAACTAGTTGCGTGCCTTCCTATATGGTAAGTTATCTTTGTTACACGTGTCATACTAAGCTAGTTCATGTCCGTTGTGTTTGCATTGCATTGCTGCATTTAAACAAACATAATGGTTGGACAGGACGAATGACTCTTTGGCGGGTAAATAGACCTATTTATTTTTCTTTTAGATGTCTGTCTTCATATTAACTTGCCTTCGTGTCCATTGCATCTTCGGTGTTGCTGCCTTGGAAAAAACAAGTTGCTTGGACAGGGAGATGACTTCTTTGTGCAACAACAGAGGATTTTATTGTACAATCTTCTAAAAGGTATACCAAGTGTGCTGGTAAATTAAATATACAAACTAGGTGGGGGTATATAATATTAGACTTGAAAATAATCACTTCACAGTAATGGGCCTTTCTGCCCTCCCTATTTCTACTTTTCCCATTATCTATTATCCCTTTTGTTTTCTAATTCATCTGCTTAGTGTGCTTTCCAAAAATTCCTTCATGCACCGGTTGGCGGACTAATAGTTTGACATATGTGGTCCTGCTCCTACCTTATTCCATAGTTACCCACTTTCTCGATTATGGGTGCCAGGCTGGCAGGTTGAATATTTCTCCCTTGGCTTCCGGGGATCCAGGATATACAGATTGGCCATGGTGCCCCGCGCTCATGCCCTGTTTACTGTTAAACATCACTCCAGTTAAAAAATTCAGATGCATACATTTTTTCGGTTATTTTTATCGTTCCGATGGACAATATACAATGCATATGCTTGTTTAGTCTTGATGTTCATCTGCACATGCTTGCATTAGAAAAAGTTGGACTAGTGACATGGCCATGAGCAATCAGTCATCCCAGACATCGGCAGACCGACAAGGCCAAAGGTAAAGATGCATATGCTCTGCTCTTACTATGTTTACTAAATAGATTTCCTGGGCTGTATATTCATCTATGGCATGGAGGATATGCTAATGCCATCTGCAATACATGGTTTGAAGCTCGCTAGAGGTATCAACGAGTACAAGCGAGATGCCGAACGTTCTGCATGTTCTGCAGACTAAGAGGTGTGGTTGCGAAACTGTGGCTCCATAGTTCATAAAAAACTATGCGTGTACTTGTAACACACTACCATTTAATTTAGTTTTCCTGTTCAAAAAATGTCACCAGGTCTAGAGTTGTAACATCCAAAGTACAGTCAATAGAGGCCTTGAACAACCGCCAAAGTGGACAAGTGTTCGTCGGGGACATAATGGTTGTCTATAGCACCTACTTGGACAAGGAAAACAAAAGTAGATCCATTATGTGTGCTAACATGACAAACAAGGACACCATGATGACAGTGACTGTTCCTCCACAACTTGTCCAGAAACATGCAGAAAAGATTATGCCGCATAATGGGATATCCATTACAAATTTTAATATATTGCCCAAAACAGTATATGACTATGGTGATTACGATCAAATTATTTCGCTGAACGAAACAAGCATTGTGGAAAAAATTCCCGCAGTTTGTTCTGAATATCACTTCGTCTTGGAATCGACTATCAACTAACTTGCATAGAGCACTGATGTTTACCCAATGAGAATGATTGGGGCTGCTGTCACACTGGCGAGAAAGTTTAGCTCGCAACACATTCTCCATATAAAGGATGGCGAGTCAGACAACGACAAGGCAATGGTACCACTTTTCATATTCAGTTTTGTCCTTTACTTTCGCATCTGCATGTATGTTGGATAAGTTACACAAATATTGCACCGTTCCATGTTGCAGCGACAATTGTTCGATATGTATTCATATTTGTTTTCGTCAATAGAACAACAATTGCATAGAGGGCAGATTCCACTAATGTTGTTAAAAAATATAACAAAGAAGAGGGATGCTAGAGAAAGGATATTTTGGAAAACCTAGGAAAAATTTGTAATAGAGTTGCGAGCAGATATAGTAGAGGATTTGAAGAAACTAGCCATCTCTACAACTATTGTGCGTATACATCCACAAAACCATCCTCACTTTTCTTATAGAAATAGCCTTCAACAAATTTCTGCACCTGTTTAATTTTTTAATTTTTTTAAAGGGGAGCGGGGAGTGCAGTTGTGTATCATATTCTTCAATGTATTAATCCCTTTGCTCACTTTCCCAGGTTGAAGGTCTTTTAGTTTCAGCCAATGTGTACTCGACCCCCTTTGAGCCTGTATGTGAAAACTGTAATTCCCCTGCTTCTGCCTCTGCTTTAATAAGTGATGATACGATTGATTGTTTGCGATGTGGTGAAAAATGTCCATATATATATGGACATTGCGTCAATGTTGTTATCTGAACCATGGTCAACACAACCGTGCATTGTACGGTTAGACAAACTCTGTTACAAAATGTGCTTCCTGAGTTGGCAGAGTTGTCGTATGAAACGTATCTACAGAAAAAGGCAAGCAGTGTGTACATGCTGTGACAGCTTTGGACACAGAGCAAATTCATCTTAAATGAGGACAATACAATTTTGCATATCAGCTGAAGAAGCGGAAAAAATAAAATATATGAAACTTTGGCGCGAAATGAAAATACCTCACGTGTCTCTGTAATATTTGTTCAACATCCAGATGAATGTTCATTGGACTTGGTCCATATCTCTGTAATCCCCATATATCGCATGGCCCCAGTTATTGCCTACTGGGAACATATATCACATGCAAGATAAAACGAATGCAACGACGTCTTTTCTTTGTATATCAAATTGTTTGGTTCAAAGGTCGATGGGTTCTGCTCTATGGAACCTTATGGAAACTTGCTTGCGGTCTGTTTAAAGTATGGTTGGTTCTTGGTTATCTTATTTGTTTGTTAATATGTGTACCGTGGAACTCCAATTGTTCTTTAGAGGACATGAAACAATATAATTGAATTTTTTAGCCAGCTGGCACGCAGATCCGCCTGATAATTTCTATGGCGATGTGACGCAAATGTAGTATGTGGCTTGCTTTAGTAGATTTCCTTGATCGATGAACTTGGTCAAATTGTTGTTCTGAAATAATTTGAAATCTACGAATATATAGTGTGCGAAGTGCAACTGTCCTATCATACCAACAAGAGGCTCTTAAAATTCAAATTGGTCGTTGTTTTTCCATTTTTGCTTATTCGTTGAACTTGGTAAAATTAATATC
Source organism: Picea engelmannii (assembly GCA_009831015.1). Classification (NCBI taxonomy): domain Eukaryota; kingdom Viridiplantae; phylum Streptophyta; class Pinopsida; order Pinales; family Pinaceae; genus Picea; species Picea engelmannii. Next base: position 842,896 of record ML777112.1, read on the forward strand.
CTGGAATAATTTGAATGAACGAATAATAGTTAATATTAATAATTTATTATTTGAAAATAATATTTTTAGATAAAGTTAGATAGGATGAGCATCCCTAAACAATTGCAATTTTGAACCAGCCAAAATTTGGTCCTTGCTGTTTTCTTTTGTTTGATTCGACCTTGCAGGGTTGGGGTGCAGCAACGGCTGTTGGAGATTTTATTTTTTCCTTTTTTTTTGATTATTATTGTTTATTTGGGGAACTTTATGGTGTTAATCCCCTGCACCCATGGGTCTACATGCAGTTGTGTTATTTTCCATGTCTTTCGAGGCCGATATCTGTTATTATGTGAGATTTTGCTGCTGCTCCAGTCCTGCCATGAAAGAAAATAGTTGCATGCAAAATTGTTAGAGGATTGCATGTGACGTTACAATATTGTTTGTTTCTAAAAGTACATGTTTACTATGTATTGCTCATTTCTCTGAAAACTTTTATATCAGTGGCCTGACCAAATTGTACAAACTTCCTCATCTAATTAAATTCTGTAATATCAAAACTTAATATTAATAATTTAGTATTGAAAATAATGTTTTTAGATATGTTAGATAGTTGATAGCGATTAACCTCTGTAAAAAATGGCATTTTTAGATAGTTTATCAGGGTCTCTGGATGCTATTTGTAGGCCACAGAACAATAAAACCTCAATTTTCAGCCCGCCAGGCCGAGAACCCACCATCCAAAAAGTGCCTAAGTATGAAATAAGGAATCCGCATATGCTGTATAAAATCTCATGTCCATACTGTATAAAAGTACATGTTTACTATGTATTGCTCGTTTGTTGGAAAACTTTTATATCAGTCGATCCACCAAAATGGACAAACTTCATCGTCTACTTAAATTCTGCAACATCAATATGTAATATTAATAATTTAGGATTGAAATTAATGTTTTTAGATATGTTAGGTAGTTGATAGGCATTTCCATTCGTAAACAATCGAAAATTTGAACCCGCCAGTTGTTAAGCCCTAATATTGGCTCATTACCCCTTAATTGGGGCATATTACATTAGTAATGTTATTTTATTTATGTCGGCTTTACTCCATTAGTTTTAATTATACCTCCTAGTCTCCTATATATACCAAGGAGACATTTTCATTTGGAATCATCTTTTACTTGAACATTTAAGTGGGGTAAAATGAGGTTGCCCCCTCGAAGAGGCTTATTATCTGAAATTATCTTTTTTTCAAGGCGTTGAGTACTTTTTCTGAGGTTTTTCTATGCTATATTGATATTTGGTTCTTAACATATGGTATCAAAGCTCAAGGTCTTGGGGTTTCGCTGCTACATCTGAGACACCTTGGAATTTTTACTATAACTTTTTTTCTTCAACGTTTCCGAAGGAACGACTTGGAGGATATTTAGTAGATGGATCAAGGTACATTGGGTTAAAATTTCAGCTCCTTAGGCCTTATACTTTCGGAGATACAACCTGTACAAGATAGGGTTCTGGAATCATCCTGAACTGAGTCATTGCAGAATTTTCGCTATAATTTTTTTTTTGTAACATTTCAGACCCTGAAATATGGAGGATATTCATAGAAATTAGTAAGGTATTTGTGGTAAAATGTTCAACTTCTAGGTCATCTTACATTTGTAGATACACCCTGTGGAAGATAGGGTATCTAACTAGTCCTATTGACTAATATCAAGAAGGTGTTCCAGGTAAAACAATCATAACTTCTTCCTAGAGTATCCAAATTGAGTGGCACCAGTTTGATTTAATAGTGGACAGTCTGTAGTATTTCTGGTATGAGTTTCAGAATTTTATACCAATTATTGTGTGTGGGGCACGCTATACAAGTGAGATCTCCTAGAAAGGACAAAAATCAACAAGTTGTGAGGAAGTTACCATAAATTCCACTTGGCACATCCAATTTTGATCAGACCTGTGGCATTGCAGAGAAGAAATATCAGAGAATTAAATAAAAGAAAGTTTCATACCTAGAAGGGCCGAAACTAGGAGATACAATAGAAGAAATATTGTTTAGCAGAACCACCTCAAAATCAAGATTCAAAAGTGATACTTGGCCAACATGCCACCCAAAAAGGGAACTTCTACACCAAATAAGCCTCCAGACAATCTTACTTGGACTCTTGATGAAGGTGAAGAAATGCGTAGGGACATAAATGATTTACAAAATAAGATAGTAACAAAAGATGAACTACAAGAGATGGAAGCTAAGTTGGAGGCAAAGATGGATGGTTTAAAAGAGGAGATCATGGAAG
>ML777112.1:876297-889052 GCA_009831015.1 Picea engelmannii
ATGAAAATGTCTCCTTGGTATATATAGGAGACTAGGAGGTATAATTACAACTAATGGCCTAAAGCCAACATAAATAAAATAACATTACTAATATAATATGCCCCAATTAAGGGGTAATGAGCCAATATTAGGGCTTAACAGTAACGTTCTGGTACCAGGCCTTGTGGAAACACAAGGCTTCCCACTGTTTTTATGAGGTTTTTAATGGCTTCCTGTCTGTTTTCAAATTTTTGTTGTTAGGAGAAGATGCTCCCCACATATCTGAACAGGCAACTAGTTTTTTGGACAAAAAGGGGACACTCGAACATTTGGATAATTACACTATCATAAGAATTTTTGGCTCCATGGAACATCCTACTCTCCTTCCATGTCACATTACAGACATAATGTTTGTTGTAGAAGTAGCACGCCAGTACAACTAATGGTTCCATCTGCTCCAATGGAAGAAAAAAAATAGTTCATTCCTCTGCCTTGGAAAATAGGGGAGTTCATGTTGAAAAACGTCAACAAAATTGATGATTTTGTAGCACATTTTAGCATGTCCAACCTCAGATATGCTGAATACATAAGAGGATTCGACCCCTATGATATTTTTAGACAACATTTACAAACACTTGGCCTCGACGATTGTTTTGTAAATAAACACCTGCCAAAAAATAGAGACAGTAGCGACAACGGTCCTACCTCTGATGTCGACGATGTAGAGACAATGAAAAGATGCACTAAATTGTACACGCAACAGGGGAAAGGCCCCAGTGACAAGAGTGTTCAATCCACAAATACCACTCCAAAAAGTACGACATCCCGGAGCATCGCTCCAACGACTGATCACAACAACAAAGAAATCCAGAGTTCTTCAAACGGAGGAGGGGATAATGACCCTTCTCACTCTAAATTTGATAGCTCTCACAAGCTTCCAGTAGAGAAGAAGAGAAAAAAAAATGGGGCACGTGGAAGAGCTGGAAATTCAGAGTGAGAACATGGAACTTGACGCTGATTTGGATACCATGTTCCCCTTCCTTGATTAGCCCGGAGACGCCATCCACCATAGCCATCCAATGGATATATCCGTTCCCCAAAATTTTGACTTAGATGAATCCTTCGTGTTCCAGAGCGCTGTTTTTGATAGCCAGAATAAAAAATTGATAATTGATAAAAAAAATGTTAAAAATAAGAAAGGCAAATCTCGTTCAGAGTTTGATGTTGCCAACATGCGGTCGTCCCAAATCTGTTAACTTCACACCACAACCGGACAAGCGCTTCATGATTCCATTGGAGGCATAGAGACCGAGAATGCCAAACTGAAGGAGCGAGTCAAGGAATTGGAAGACACTTTCATTCCTATGCCATTGCTTGTCGATCCTTTGGCAATAGCCATGCCTGGAACCCCTACACCCAATGTAAAACCATCCTCCACCCTGCTCGCATCCTGTAAAGGATATGCGGAGAACAATATCAAAAAAAGAATGGAACTGGTTACCGAGGCGTGGAAAATATCACAAACCATCACTTCACTTGGAACCAAGGCACATAGCTTGCTCGAGCTTTTGTAGGCCGAATTAAAAGATGAAGAAAATTTCTTTTTTAAAAAGGTCATCCCTTTTGGCAAGATTGTCAACAATATGACAGAAACAAAAAGAAGAGAAGAAGATATTCCATCCAAAAAATGGATCGGCCAATTGAATGCATGTTGGAAAGAAAAATTAAACAACCTACATCTCATTGTTCAGTCATGTGAACAAGCCATATCAAAGAAAGATAAATTATTCACAAAGTTGTCAAATATAGACTTAGCCGGGAAAACCAACGAATTCCAAGACCCCCTCTTAATCACAAACTCCTTTCCCTTAACCACACAAGAGTTCGATAAACAGGTTGCTATGTTTAAGACCTTGTCTCTGGAAAAGTTTTACAACATCCTTCAACTTGATCAAGCTCACGTCCACGACTGGCTAGTCAAATATGCAATACATAATGAAGAAATTCATCAGGCTCTCTCTAATCTTTCTATCGACCTCCAGGAATTGGAAAACGATATTTTCAACATAAAAATACGGAATGAGATCAACATCACCCCAATGAGAGGCTACATTGAATAATGGCTTGAACTCGTCGATGAAAGACAACATGCAGTTGTCCTTGAAGCCGCAGTCGTCGGTGACATCAATGAAACGATAGCCACAAGAAAATAACCAAAGGACTCATATGTACCCTCACTGTAAGTTTACTCATCGCATCTTTCTTTGTTTATCAACACAGTCATTCCCGTTTCTTAAACACAGACGTTATTCTAGTTTCTTAAACACAGATGTATAGACAAACACTTATACCTTTCCATTTATTTTATTTTGTAGCGATTGCACTCTATCTTCTTTCCACAATCCTGTTTCTTGTACATATTTCTCTAATGGTCTGCAGGAGCCCCAATCCCAGTTTACATGACAAATGCATCCAAATTCTGGTTTATATGTAACAAATTTTAATTTTTTTGTATATTTCAAAATTTCCAGTAGTATGTAACAAAATTTTATTCTTTGACACATTTCAAATATAAATGCATTTAAATTTTTATATGTTACAGACTCTATTCTTATCTTTCACCACTTTGTATGACAAATGCATTTAATTTTTAATATGTTACAAACTTTTATTGTTATCCTTCAACAGTCTGTTTGGAAAATGCATTTACTCTTTTATATGTTACAAACTTTTCTTTTTTTATTTATTTCAAAATAAATGGTGCTCAACAATGCAAAATGCATTGTCACCATATATTTTATGTCATCATATATTTTTATCTTTCAACAGTCCATATGGAAAATGCATTTAAATTTCCAAATTTATTCTTGCTCTTCCTGCCAACCGTCATTTACTTTTGCCCCATCTAACGTGATATACATGTTTCACACAAGATTTCCGTGATATACATTTTGCACCAAACACTTCATTTCATTTACAATTCCACCACATTTTCCACAATTTGCTTTCTAGCCTCGTTGGCAGGGGTTGAGTTGCCACACAACCTTGTTTTAAGATGATATTCAAGAGTTTGTAAGGGGTATGTTACAAATTCAAAATCTTTAGCATGAGCTCCACTTAGTTGGATCTCAGTCTTCAACGTATTGTACAAGTTACGGGCTCGAGGTTCCTTAAAGAAACACGAATAAAGTGAGGTTTCATTTAATGTATGATAAACAAAGGTGTACGAGAGGGATTCACATAAAACAATTTCTTTATCCCAAGAATGCAGCCGTAGGTTTTGCAATAACACGCTAAATCAATCGATCAATAATATGGGAGATAAATAAATTTAGATATTTAAGATAAATAATAAAATTCATTATATGATGTTAAGCTTTGAAAACATTCTAAATTTTTTTGTCAAATCAATTGCTAGAGTCCCAGATTAATAAATAGAGCATAAGTTCTGATTTATCACTTTGGATAAAGATGGGTCGACTAATCATAAATTAATTCAAAATAAAACAATCTCACGCCCTTCATTTTGTATATTTTGTTGGGTAAAATGGGTGTGGCTTCCCAAGTTCTTACTTGAGTTTTTTTTCCCGAAGAAAATTCGCTCAAAAAATTATATTAATAATAGTTTTTCTTTTTCTTTTACATCCACAATGCATCACTATCTCGATCTGCCAGACCAGAAATGTCCTACTATAAGCATAAGATCGCCGATCAATACTTTCCATCCCTACCAGCCTAGTAAACACTACAATGCTTGCTTCAATCATAAAACTGTAAAAAAGATTGAAATTTTCTAAAAAACATATCAATGAGCACTTTCCCCCACTAGGACAACCAGTCACACACAAAATCCGGGAAGGATCATATAATTAGAAAATGTTCAAATATTGGAATGGCCCCTCATTTTCTCCATCCCAAGTGAAGAAATTAAGTCTTCCTTTCGAAGAGGAGAGCGCCCTCTTTGATAGTTTATCCGTCTTCTCATTGGATTCCCTGAAAATGCGATGGAGGCTGATTTTTTGGAAGGGTGTCTTTAGATCACATTAATGCGGGCTTGTTGTTTTAATGATGTGTGTATTTTTAATGCTTCACTTTGATATTTTGGTTAAATAGTTACATTAACGTGGGTTTTTTGTTTTAATAATGTGGTATTTAATAACTTTTTAACGGTTAAAGATTTATATTTATATGTAATTGATTTTGAGTTAATTTTTTTTTTGAAGATTTTAATTTTTTTTATGGTATTATGTATTGCTATACTTCACATATAGCTTTATGGATTCAATTTCTATTAATGTCATGCTTACCTTTTCTAATGCATTAATTTCAAATTTTGGTTGAGGACTCATATCCATAGGGAGTTGGTCTTGAGTTTTCTCCCCTCATTGTTCCCCTGCATTGCTACAACTCCACATACAACTCCATTGGTTGAATTTCTACAAATAATGTGTGTAGCTTCTCGAATGCTTTGTCTAAGATTTTGGTTGAGGATCCATATACACGAGGAGAGTGTGAATTGGTCTTAAATATATCCCCTTGTGGATATGACTCCATGGGTCAAATTTCTATGAATGTCACAAGTCTGATATTTTGGTTAAGGACCCATGCATAAAGGGAGTTGGCCTTAAGTTTGATCCCCTTATGGTGCTCATGCATTGCTACAACTCCACATACATCTCCATCAGTAAATTTCAACAAATGACATGGGTACCTTGTCAGATGCCCTGGTATGGGATTTTGGTTAAAGGGACCCATATCCATAGGGGCTTGGTCATCCCTCCATGGTGCTCGTGGATCGTTACAACTCCACATACATCTCCATGGGTTGAATTTCTACCATTGATATGGGAACCTCAACAAAAGCTTTAGTTTGGGATTTAGTCAAGGACCCAGATCCTTAGGTAGTTGGTATTACATTTGATCACCCCATAATGTGTGTGCATCGTTACAGCTCCACATACAACTCCAAGGGTTTATTTACTACCAATGATGTGGGTGCCTTGCTAAATATTATAGTTTAATATTTAGGTTAAGGACCCATATCCACATGCAATTGGCCTTGAGTTTGATCACACCCATGTTGCTTGTTCATCTCTATAAATTCAAAAACAACACCAATGGTTGAATTTGTACCAATGATATATGTACCTTGTTGAATGTCTCAATGATTAAAGACCCATATCCATGAGCAATTGTTGGAGTTCAATCCCCTTCGCAATGCCCATGCATCACTAAAATTCTATATAAAACTCCATGGGTTGAATTTACGCCAATGACATAGATACCTTGCTACATGCCTTGATTTATCATTTTTGTTAAGGATCCATATTGACAAGTAGTTGGTTTTGAGTTCCATCCCTCCTGTGGTGCTTGAGAACTGCTACAACTCTACATAAAACTTTGTGGGTTGAATCTCCACCAATAACGTAGGTACTTTGCGGAATGTCTTGGTCTAGCATTTTGTTATTTATCAATATCCACATGTAGTTTTCCTTAAGTTCAATCCAACCCGTAGTGCCCATGCTTTGCTATAACTCCACGAATTGATTTTATACAAATGACATGACCACCTTCTCAATGTCTTGAACTTGGATTTTGGTTAAGAACCCATATCCACAAGTAGTTGGAATTGAGTTTGAGTACCCAATCGAATGTTGCAAGTTCTCACATTCGAGCTCTTGTTGAATGACTTCATTGTGCCATAGTTAATTGGTTCCATCAGAACATCCACCACCAATGATCAAATTTGAAGAGTCTATCCTAATTTCAATTCAAATTGTTATATCCATGCATCCCTTCCATGATGAAAATTCCAGAAATAATTGTCTTCAATTGACAAGTGTCAACATGTACACACTTCATTAAACAAAATTCTAAACAAAATATTTCCTTTTAATATTTTACAATGTAATGCTAAATAAAATATTTCCTTTTAATATTTTACAATGTAATGCTAAATAAAATATTTCCTTTTAATATTTTACAATGTTGGAAATGAACCAATCACAAAATATAAATTGTAATTGCAATGAAAATGGATAATAATCATACTTCGTAATTTCGAATGTGTCCTTTGGATAGGAAAATCATAAAGATTTTATCATTTAAATGTTAAATAATATGCTGTTCACTTTATTTTGAATCTCATCAAGACTTCAAATATTGAGTGTATGAATCTTGATTATATGTGCCCCAAAAAGAATTTCCATAAAAATGCATCTGCATTGGTGTTGGCACAGGGGCATACCCAGGGTTCAACGCTTCAATAGCGCACCAACAAAACCCTAACTACCGACCCTTTCGACAACGTCTACGAAGCAGATGAAGTCTCACCCAAGGTAGAGGCAGGGGGGGTTGTAGGACTCAAGTGTCTACAACCTAGCTGGGACACAGATCAGTGATCACAATACTTAACAGAGCACTTAGAAGTTAACATTCATTAGATTTTACCCTTATTCACATCGCATATTCAAATACCAATTACAGAACAACGCAATATTCATCAAGATCAATCACATCTAATCATCAAGCACATATCCTTACAGTAGATCCAACATTTATTCTCATCATAAATCACTTAAGCATTCATAGATCTATCTATTATAACAATGCACTAAGCAAATACAAGAACAATATAGCACAAAGCACAATAATAGAGGATATACGTGGTTCACCCCCAACGTGGGGCTACATCCATCAACTCTTCGTCTTATTTATTACATTCTTTCAATCTTCTTACATGCACAAATCCACAAAACCAACTCCGCATAGGACAGGAGATCTGTGTTCACCTTGCTAGATCCTCCTTCCTCGAGCTAGGTCACATCACAAAGCCTTCTTACACAGTCTACACACAAGCTTCTTACAATCACTTACACTTAGCTCTGCAAGTCTTAACACATAGTATGCACAAAGCCTCTAGATCCGCACTAAGCCGATTCTACTATGTCTCTATTTTCTTACATAGCCTAGATATCTATTTATACATTACAAATGGGGCCTAAAAATGGGTAAAACCACATGCCAACATCCCATACTCGTTACATAAACCCTAATCCCAAAAAATCTTGTAAAAAGGAGGCGAGATCCCATGATCTCTGCTTCGTCTGGGCGCTCTGTCTTCGACTAGCCTGTCGAAGTCCAAAAAGTGGTCAAACATGACCAAAGTTCTCCAAAACTTGGTTGAGGGACAATAGGTCCCCAACACTCACCCGTGACTCGTCCCGAGTCACTCTGATCTGGGCAACTCTTCTTCGAAGGCCTTGAGATTGGATCGAGCTGCCTCAACTTGCTGCTTCGCCAGAGCCTCCTGCTCGAAAAACTCCTGAATGACCTTCTCGGTGACCGGTCCTTCCAAGCGCTGTTCCACTGAGGTGACCACTTGTTCCAGCTGTGCACCTTGTCCCTCTATCTCCTCAAAAAGTGTGCAGGCTTCATATTGTACCGGTTGAAGTCTCTTGGTCACTTCCATGACTTTACTCTAGATGGCATGGACCTGCTGCTGAACTGCGTGCTATTTCTGTGACCTTTTCATCTTCTCAACTGCTGAAAGCAGTTTCAGCTGTGCTTGCACTAAGGAGTTTAATGCACACGTTAACCTCTTGATGTCTGCCGAAGTGTGGGATCTTCATCACGTTAAGGATGGTTGATCTCGCGATGTCCATGTTCCACGGTTGGGGGATTATCTTCGACTTCTTCCCCATTGTCTTTGTCAAATACTTGTGTGGTGCGAGCATTACATAGTTCTTACAGTCTCCTAAGTTGAAGTCACAGATATTTAGTGTCATAATCTGTCCTAATTGTAGTCCAATTGCGTGTATACCCTTCATAAGGTACACAGTGATCAATGTATAGTCTAAGTCCCTCAGGACACCATCACGACTAATCGCACCAGCCAGAGGCGAGATATAGTCGGGAAGGATTGATGGGATGAGATTCACGTTTTCCAAGTCGTCGTGATGCTTGCTCCATTTCTCTGTCGCAGTTTGGGATGGCCCATATTGACATGGAGTCGATGGGGAGGCTTGTAATCCTCTCGTCGATGAGGCATGTACTCCTGCAGACATGACCTTCTCAGCCATGAGGTTTATTAGGATCTCTTCAACGAATTTCTCTATTGTGGTAAGGTTGCTCAACATGCATGCTCGTGATCAAATGTTTCAGATAGTGGACAAACGCTCAAGGTAAGCAGAACAAGTGGCAAAGTCTCAATAAGCACTGCGTGAAAGAAATTAGTTCTCTATGGGATCGGATAATCACAATTCACGAAAGTGTCCTCGGTGCAACGCTCGACGAGATAAATAGGCAATGTCGTAATGGACTCCTCCAATGGGTACGAATGCCTCGATCAATACAATTCCATCCGTTATGGCTCTGTCCCAACGGTCCAATGGCGAACGTTCCGGCAATAACTGCGTTTCTAGCCGTTCTGGAGCGTCGTTCTAACGGTTGGGATGCCTCCAATGATCATATTTCTTCACCGTGGAAAAGTGCTAGTCGATGTTGTTCTGCTATTCTGGCAAGGTTCAAGTTCTGCAAACTTTCCTTCTGCGAAGTCCTCTCTGGAACCTCCTGCAATTTTTCTAGCTTTTCTTTCTTCTTACCGAGCTTTCTTCCCTGTGATCTACGTCTCTAGATTCCTCTTTCCATTCTTTTTTTTTATCTGCTCTTAGTATAGAAACTTCTCACCGTTGAGGATCTTTCACAAGGTTCGAGGATAATACTTCTTCTCTTACTATTTCTAGAGTAGGTGCTCTACTATCCTGCATGGATAAGTTCTTTAATCCTTCTTGCGTTCTTTCGACTTCGACAACCAGGTCTCTAGCCCTTAGTTGCTTTGACTCGTCCTCTCGTTCCTCTTCTAAGCGCACTATTCTCTTAGCCATGAAATCTCTTAATTCTTACTTTTTCTGTTCCATAGCTTCCTCTTCTTCTTTGCTTTAGATCTGATCTCTCTCAATCCAAGTCCTTCCTAACAAAAGTGCAAAAGGAGCGCTGTTCTCAACAAACTTAATGACCTCGAATTCTTCTTCCGTCGATGCTCCATGAACACTCATAGGTACATGAGTAAGTCTTCCACATAGGGTTATCATCTTTCCTTTAAACTATCCTATTCCTCCCAATGAAGGAATCATAACAGGCTTTCCCAAAATTTCCCAAATACTTTCTGTCATGATGTTCACCTGTGTTTCTGCGTCCAATACATAGTCTATGTTGAAGTATCCTATTCTTGTCTCTATGCACTCTTTCTCTTTTAAAACCTATGATAATATGATGTCTCTGTGATCATTCAATGTTTCTTTCATCTGCAATAATATAGCCTTAGATTCTTTCTAGTTCTTTAGTATAGCCTTAGTTTCTTGACCTTCTTCATGGTTTTCTTGTTTCATGTTCATCTTTTCAACTTTAGAAATCATTCTAGGGAAATCCAAAACTTCATGTGTAGTATCCTTACAACAAAGGCAAATGGGACCTCTACCAGGGAATTCCTTAGCAAGATGTCCTGGTCTTCGGCAGCTATAACAAAATCCTCTCTTTCTCTTAAATGATCCCCAACCTTTCCTGTACTGCGCATTGGGATCACAGTGATAGACCTGCAAAACATTCTTTCTAGGATCCTGCATCCACTTGTTAGTCCAAAAATTCTTTCTATGCATAGGAATAACATATCTTTCAGTATTTCTATTAGATCTATTCATATCATATCTTCTTTATTCTAGCTGTGCCCTAGTTTTCAGTCTAGGACGAAATCTATCAAATATACCTAGATTCATTCTTTCGATTTTTTTTTTTCCACTTATCTTACCTTTATCAAAGCACCAAGCTTTAAGATCTTATCTCTCTTCTTCAGATCAAACTTCTCTTCATGGCACAAAGCTTCACAAGTCAAGTAGAGTACTGCACACTACAACAACAAATCTACGCATATAGCTTTCTCTTTTCCTCAGTTCCCAACAATCACAGTTTCATGTTCTGGCAACAGAACCATTTGTTGGCATAGGGGCAGACCTAGTGTTCAACACTTCAACAATGCACCAAAAAAACCCTAACTACCGGCCTCTTCGACAACACTTGCGAAGCAGATGAAGTCTCACGCGAGGTAGAGGCAGGGGGGGTTGTAGGACTCAAGTGTCTACAACCTAGCTGGGGCATAGATCTGTGATCACAATACTTAACAGAGAACTTAGCAGTTAAAATTCATTATATTTTACCCTTACTCACATCACATATTCAAATACCGATTACATAACAACACAATATTCATCAAGATCAAGCACATCTAATCATCAAGCACATAGCCTTACAACATATCCAACATTCAATCTCATCATAAATCACTTAAGCATTCATAGATCTATCTATTATAACAGTGCACTAAGAAAATACAAGAACAATATAGCACAAAGCACAATAACACAGGATATACGTGGTTCAACCCCAGCGTGGGGCTACATCCACCAACTCTTCATCTTCTTTATTATCTTCTTTCAATCTTCTTACATGCATAGAGCCACAAAACCAACTCCGCATAGGATAGGAGATCTACGTGCACCTCGCCAGATCCTCCTTCCCTGAACTAGGTCAATGCACAAAGCCTTCTTATAGAGTCTTCACACAAGCTTCTTACAATCACTTGCACTTAGCTCTGCAAGTCTTAACACATAGTATGCACAAAGCCTCTAGATTCGCACTAAGCTGATTCTACTAGGTCTCTCTTTTCTTACATCGCCTAGATATCTATTTATACATTAAAAATGGGGCCTAAACATGGGTAAACCCATGGGTCGACATCCCATACTTGTTACATAAACCCTAATCCCAAAAAATCCCATAAAAAGGGGGTGAGATCCCGCGATCTCCGCTTCGCCTGGGCGCTTTGTCTTCAACTAGCATGTCAAAGTCCAAAAAGTGGTCAAACACGACCAAGGTTCTCCAAAACTTGGTCGAGGGCCAACAATTGGTCCAATTCATAAGAATTTCAAAGTATTAAAAATTACAATATAATGCTTATTTTTAGTTAATAAAAAAATTCTCAATACTTTAAAGCATCGAAAACTAGTAAATTACATGAACAAATGACACAAATGGTTCTCTATTTATTTGATACCTTAAATGCACTATAAATAGAAAAAGAGAATGATTATCCCTATTTAACTGATACGTTAAATTCCCCATAAGTTTAAACGAAGAATGATTTCCCCTATTTAATTCATATTTCAAAGACTCTAAGTAGTGTTATACCTCATATTGTATGAGGTTCTACATTGTGATTTTCATCACATTGATTAAGTTTGTTGTTGGTCCCTTGGAGATGTTTTGATGGATTGGGGGTACATACTCTCTTTCTTTGCTTGGAGATGTTACTTTTTGGTTTTGTTGGTGTTTTGGATTGGATAGGATTGTTGGTTTGGGGTTACAAGCTTGGGGTTCAAAAGGCTTCACCAACAAATACCCCATTTGCATCGGCATATTCAATATTCAAGGAATGAAGAAGGCCTCACTCGAGATGCATATGAGAATCACAGAGATCGAATGTTTGTGCATAGCATGACATAGTAATATATATGGGAAATAGTTAACTAAGAGTTGCACATTATACACTACTTATTCATATCAATATTCATCTATGTAATGCACAATATAACATCTATAATATCATACATTCATAAAGTAGTACATGAAAGCAAGGATGAACTCGAGTCTCATGCCTTCTTTCATTAATCATAGTGAAACATTCAAATACATGGACTGCCGTAGCCTACATAGAGAACCATTAAGCTTAAACTCGAGATCAAAGATTCATATCTCGATCTACTTTTTCTCTCCTATTCCATTCTTATCTCTGCAATTACAATCAACCTAAAAACTGAACCAGAAGGTTACAATCAACCAACCACAACTAGACTATTGAAAATATATACACTTACATGTTTGCATGCATTCCTTATATCTCTACAAGAGTGTGGAAATCAAAACAAAATTTCCAGCTCACCAACAACCTCACCCATGACCAATCAGTAAGTTACAAAAGAAGTTTCAATAATTACTATGATCTTCGAGGATTTGATATGCATGTGATGTTTATACAAGATCTTGCGTGTAGTAGAAAACATGTTGGCATGTGTAGTAGAAACTGGTTGGCGCAGACACTAAATCTTGGCGTTGTGTTGTACAAAACATTTGGCACACGTGTTGTGAATAACTTGTGGCACATGCATATTCTTGCAAAAACCTTGGTGCAAACAGGCCCCCAAGAATAATGAACTTTCTTCATTGTTAGCTCGATGATGAACTTTCTAATAGTCCTTTCCTGGGAAAAATATATACAATGTAGTTGGTGTGGTGGACATTCAAGGGAAACTTGAATATATCAACAACCCTTAGGTCCAAATGTGAATTATTCCTTCATTCATTGGGGATATCGACCTCTCCATCATCAATCTCAGTCTGGTCCTTCTCAAGATATTTTTCATCCACCATACAACTAATAGAGACATGTGCATCTAGAATATCCTATGTCATTCTATGTGATACCTAGTGGTCCATGTTGGGTATGTTTATATTATTTTCAAGATTGGTCCCATGTACTATAGATTTATATGAGAGCGGGAGGGTGAGCCCATAGGAAAAAAATGGTGTTTTTTGAGTCCATTTTTGGTGTTTTTTTGGCACATGGGTTTCGTCGATGGTTTTCTAATTCCAGTTAAGGAATTAGGGTTGTTGACTAATTTGTGTCAATGGATTAGGGGTTTGGATGCCACAAGATCACACACACA
>ML777112.1:889142-1029966 GCA_009831015.1 Picea engelmannii
ACACACACACACACACACACACACATATATATTGTAAACAATTAAGGAAGATGATGACTAAAATATTAGAGGTGCAGCTCTAAACATGTTGTTGGTTTTGTCTGTTTGGGTTTCCAAGGTAAAATATCCGTGTAATGTGTGTGTGTGCCATTATATGTTTTCTTTTTTATTAAGAATATATTTGCAGTAGTTAATTGTAAAAGGTTAAAATATACATTTGGTATCATAACGGTTATTAGATTTAGGGGGATGCCTTTGTGGCTAAGGGTTTTGTCTCAGGTCTATGATTAACCTTTTTATAGTCAGAGATCTGTAGTATTAATTCTTCAGGTGAAAAAAACCGGAGAGAAATTCGAAAATAGAGATTGATAAATTTGATGGGAAAAGTTTTGAGCTTTGGAATCTCAATATGGAATATCTACTGGTGGGAAAATATCATTAGATCATTGTGGATCCATGTATTGGACCTACAAGAATGTCAATAGAATACTAGACAAAGTTGGATTGGAAGGCGAAGAGCACAATCCAGTAGTGTCTCCCAAATTCAATATTACTGAATGTGTCAGTGGAAGCTACAATGAAGTATTATGACCTTGGAAAATAAGAGTGACTTTGTCCTTTAAGGATTATGACCTTTGGGAGTTAGTGGAAAAAGAAATTGTTCCACCGGAATATTGAAAAGATTTGGAAGCTCAAAAAAAGAAGGAGATCAAAGCAGAGAGGGTTATCTTGGATTCAGTGAAGGATCATCTAATCCCTCACCTATCCGAGAAGAAGACGGAAAAATATATGTTTGATGCAATGGTAGGATAATTCTAGAGTAATAAAATGAATAGGAATATGGTGTTCGTAAATAAACTCATATCGATGCATATGTATATATATGACAATGTTACCAGCTATTTCATGAGGATCACACAAGTGCATGATCAACTTCCAACCATAGGAGATAAAACATAGGACATAAAGATCATGAATTTGGCATTTAATGGTCTTCCAAAGTCTCGAGAACCATTTCTAAAGGGATTCTTTGCTTAGGAAAATCTCCTAGATTGGTAGAGGCTTTGGGATTATTGCATCCAAGAAGAGACTTGGGAGGAGTCTAAAGTGGGAAAGCAGGTAGATGAAGAAGAGGAGAACCTATACCTTGTCAATAATACAAGAAAGGGAAAAGGAAAGGGTTCTAAGGGTAACAATGAGGAGTCAAACTCACAGCTAGGTAACAAGGACTTGAGTAAAATCAAGTGATTTGTGTGCCAAAAGTATGTGCACTATGCATCATATTGTCTGTAGAATAAGGGGAAAGGGAAGATGCAACCAACGACATCAATGGAGACACATCTATATGATTTTGCAACAAAGTTTGAGAAGGAATTCTCAATGTTCTCTCACCTCTCTACTAGAACCAATTCAAGGAGTGTGTGGTACTTGGAAAGTGGCAATTCTCGTCATATGACAGGGACACATGAGTTTTTCACCAGTTTGTTAGAGGTAGACTCATATCTACATGTGGAGCTTAGCACTCATGCCAAGTGTGGTGTAGAAGGAGTTTAGACAGTCAGGTTCCAACTCAAGTTGGGAGGTTTTCTAGAGGTGGAAGATGTGGTGTATGTACCAGAATTGAAGAAGAACTTGTTCTCAATTTCATTTTTGGAGGAAAATGGTTTTTCCATTACTTTTGAGAGATGGAAAGTACTCATATGTTCATAGGGAGCTCTCCCTGACATAGTTGTGAGCATTGGTTTCAAAGAGGGAATGCTATATAGATTGTAGGGAAATTTTGTAGGAGGATTGAAGTGGATCTTGGATCATGAATTGATGTCAGTGATAGAGGAAAAGGAGAAGGAGGATTCAAAGGGAATAGAGTGTTCAGAGACTTCCGGTGTGGGGAGTTAACCTTCAAATGAGAAGAGGGATTTATCCACTTCCAGTCCTATCAGGAGACCAAGTTGGTATGATATGGCATTGATGGATTCTCATGATAAGGAGGATTCTTGGAGCACATTGAGGGAGAGTATGCCTTTGACAAAGTTTCCAAACTTCGTGGCATTTATATGTAGTGTAATCGATTATGAGACTTCTATTGTTTAGGGAGTAGCTGACCAACAAGTTTGGAGGGGTGCCAGTGTGCATGATGATGTGTGTTGCATTGTGCCAAGGTCGGAGGGAGAACCAGTTCTAGGTGAATCTTATAGAGATACCTTCCTCGCTAAGAGGGAGTGTTGATGTTTGTAGCACCAGACATGTATTTTAGCACAACTCTAAGTGCCAATACGTGTGGAAATCATCCAAATCCTTTTAGATTAAGAAATTAATTTAATTAAATGAATTATTAAAGTAAATTTATTTTATTAATTAGTTGAGTTATTTAAGGAAATGATAAAATTAATTAGCATTTAATATTAGCCATTGATCTCAAGTGATGTGAGAAATAATCTTAGTTGTTAATCACTTTGGATATTAGGGTTAGGTTATAACTCAAGATTATAAAAGGAAGGCTAGGGTGAAGGAGGAAGACACTTGATATTCGTTAGAGCATTGAAGGACTTTTTATTAGATCTCAGATCATGAAGGACTATGATTCAAGGAGGTATTGAATAGGTGGAGAAGGAATTACATCTAGATATCAATTCAAGGAGATGAGAGAACAGAGGCAACCATAAGTGGGTTTCAGTATAGCGAAGCCACAAGAAAGGGTCAATCCATACCGAGTTTTCCATATAGTCCTTGAGGTCATGCATGTAGGTGTTGCTGGAGACAGGTGCATATATATGGGTTTACTTAAGGAAAGGCACATACACCTAAAAAAGAGTGCCAAATCTGGGTTGTACAAAAGAGCATACTTTTCCAGGTTTGTTAGCAGTTGTATTTATCTCAATGGGCCATTATCCATGTTAAGGGAGATCTGATTTTATCATAATAAAATCATCTTAGCACTGGTTTTCTCTCTGGGATTTTTTTAGGTACCTACTCAAAAATATTGGTGTTTATGTGTGCATCATTTGGTTTCTAGTATTGCTTCCACTATCTTTTTTGAATTGAATATTCCATTAGTGTCTTTTTTTTTGTGAGATGCTAATCTGATTTGTATTAAGGAAATCACTATATAACAATATACCTAGGTGCCAGAGTAAGAATTTCAACAATTTCTGTTTGACCTCATTGTTAGATGCCTTGTTTGATATAATCCTTTGATTTGTTGCACCACTAACTCTGAATCTCCAAACACCACCAACTTGGTAATTTGCATTTTTCTTGCAACCTCCAAGCCTAAAATTAGGGGCCTCATATTCATTTACATTATTGGTAGCTTCAAACTCTAGCTTGTAAGACAAAGGAATTTCTTGCTTAGTGGGAGAAATTGGCACTACACTATCTCCCACCCATTATTTTGAATATGCCCCATCAAAATACATCTTCCATACACCATCCACCTTTGTAGTAGGGCTCAAAAGAGAATCTTCATAAATAGGGGCTTCACTATACTCTTCATTCAATAACAAGATACAATAGCCTAGGTCTTCATCAACAACATAAATGGGGTGGTTCCTGGGGTTATTTTGATCATTGACCACATAAGAAAATTTTGTCTCCCTATACAACCTCCTGTTTTCCCCTCCAAAATATAGTACTATGGTGTATGTCATATCTAGCTGCATAGTGCCTCCTAGTTTTCTTTCCCATGTTCTGGAAAACAACATGCCAGAATTTGTAGGCACGTCGACCATTACTACATCCATCATGATTCTTTTGACAGGTAGTTGAGTTGATGACCATCGTGTCTTTGATTAGGCCATCACACTTCACCTTTCTGGAATCAAAGGAATATATGTCATGATATGTCCTAGTTATCTCTAATCCCAACTTTTCAATAACTAATTTGGTCACAAGGTTGCATGAGGCTTCAAAATCTAGCATGCAACTGTGCAACATCTTATCATGAATATTTAATGTCACATAAAAGGGTGCAACATATTCTTCCTTTTCATCTATGTGGAGTCCAAATACAATGGCGGGACACTCGTCTTGAACATTTAAAGTATAAGGTGGATTTGGGCCTCTGTCTCCCTGCATGAATTTCTCAATTTTCTTGTGATATGAAGGATTCTTGGCCAATTCAACCAAAGGTACAAGGATTTTGATCCTTGATAGTTCATGCCCAATATTGAAAGAGGGAATTGATTTATCATCTTCTTTGGTTTCCTTTTCCCCTTTCAAACGTTCTAAAACCTCAATCACTTTTGTAACATCTGAAACTTATTTGGTTAAATATATTTAGGATTACTTGGGGGTGGAATTCTTAGGCTAAGGAAAAATGTCTGATGTAGTTATTTTATACCTAGGCATAATAGCATACTTCTTTTGCATATTATCTTGTAATGCATCAACAAACATCTTGTATTGAACTAAGGAAAAATCCTCTCATCTCAACTCATTTTTAAGGATCTACTTCCTAGGATTCAATGAGTTTTCATAGACATTCTGGGTTAGGTGGATAGAATCATTTTCATCCTAGAGCAGGAGGGCTTCATCTGGGTATTCAATATATTCCCTATCCATCACTTCTTCAACAAGGTTATTATTATTGTTGGTTTTCAAAAGGTGTTGGATGGGTTGTTCTTCACTCATTATTTCTCTTCTCATCAATCGTGGATTGAAAGGTCTTCTGAACTGATTATGATTTCTCACACCTCCCTATTGAGGAGATTTGTTTGCATTGCTATTCTTAATCTCAAATCTAGACATATTGTTTGATAAGTTCCTTATCAATCCAAAAATTTCTTCAATCCTTGCCTCTTGGGAATATTTATTTGTATCAGAGGTGCCAAAGTCTTCTCTAACTTTTTTCTTATCTACTCGATCCATATTTTGTTTCATTTTTATAGATGTGATCATGTTTCCTTTGATGTCTATTGCATCATATTCCATGAAAAGTAAGGTTGGGGATATTCTTTCCCTCAACACCATGTAAAAAACAACATCGAATGTTCTAACATATGTAACTTTTACTATCGGTTGTGAAGGTTTTATATATCCAGGGATTTTCTTATAAATCTTGTTGAATATTTGTTGAAGACAACAACAACTTCATTAGCTCTCCTTTTTAGTGAACCAAGTTATGTTAGGTGATATAGGTTTTCTCTCTTTTCACCCCATTGTCTCATAAATGTGGATTCTAGGGCTTCCCATGTACCAATGGAGGCAACATGTAACTCCCTAAACCATTTTTTGACGTCTCCCTCTAAATTTTTGACAAATAGGCTCATGAAGACATCATCTTTCTCCACAAATAGGTTATTAGTGAAGTTTTGAAAAATGCTTATGTGTTCTTCAACACAAATAGTTTTCTCCCCATCATATTTAGGTAGAATCATCCGATAATTCTTGGGGATGTCATGAAACTTTGGGGGAAATTCATAGGGCCATATCTGGAAACAACCCAAGGATTTAAAGGTGGTGGAGGTGGAGGTTGATTTTCCCCACATCTTCATCTTTCCAAGCCAACCATGATATTTTGCAGGATGAGATTGTTCGTTTCAAAGGAAATAGGGGTAATAGGGTCCTTCAAGAAAGATCTAAAGGAGGAACTTCCATCTTGAGGGAATTATAAGGGAGAATTATGCATATCTATCAGAGGTCTTTGAGGGAACTTTGAAGTAGAGTGTAAATATAATTATGGTATATCTATTAGATCTATAGATTCATTACTTTTATGAACAATATAAGGAGATATTTCTGTACAAGGGTTACCTAAGGAAGAAGAGATATGACATTCTCTAATATTTCTCCAGGTCACAATTTTCTCTAGATCTTAGTACAATGGAATTTGAGAAGGATTAGGGTTGATTCTATTATATCTTCTAGTGGATGCCAAGTTTCCTTCTGTGGATTCGTCGGGTGAAATATTAATATCCAGGTGTCTGAGTCTTTTTCACCATAAAGGATTAGAAATCATAATGTCGTATCCCAGTGAAAAATAGATTCAGATTTCTTTCTTAGAAAATGGTGGCATTTCGAATGTTGTTCCTCGAGAAGTTCTAGGATGATATTAAAACGATCTTGAGGGACCCTTGGGGATAAAACTCATAACTAGTCTTAAATTGATACGAGAAATAAAAAAATAATGTGAAATTTTTCTTGGATCTCTCTCTCTCTCTCTTGGCCCTCAAACAATATTATCTTAGATGATTTAAACTCTCAACCTCAAGATGCATGTGTCCACGAGTGTTTCAAACATTTAATATTTCATTATGAGTGAATGGGTGAATTAGAAGAAAAATAAATTAAAATACAAGGAACTTCTTAGAATGAATATTGTAGTTTATTTAAAAGGAGAACAATGTGTTGAGCAATTAAGAATTAAAAAATTATTACAAATGTATACATATCCATGAAAACATGATTTAAAATAGTTATACATCTTCATACATTTAAATACATGGATGTACCCTTTGCACATCATTTAAATGTATAAATAAATGACAAGAACTGGTCATTATTAAGAACAAATCACTTATATGCCATGAAAAAACATCATACAATCACAATGAATATGGTCCTTAATCTGTTGCTTGAGCTTTTATTGATCAAATCTTATACAAGAAAACAAAATGGGAGAGGTGGATTTACTAGAAGAAAAACACAAAAGAAGAAAAATTAAAGACTGAAACATAACATAGGGAATGAACCTCTTGAGGCTACTGCTTTCACCATCTATTTGTTCTTGAGGTCTATTTGATAAAAAAAAATTAATCATAAGACACTCTTTAATTCCCCAAAGTGTCGACCCTAAAAATGAGTTCCTTATCCCCTTTTTATAGGTGCCTTAATTATGAGAAAACCATTCATTTGATCCAATACTGCTTCTTGATTTTGATACATCTTTTCAGTTCTTGATACCGCCTCTCGTTTTCTAAATGATTTTTACTAGGTAAAAATTGTTGTTACCACTAGAGTGAAAACCTGTTGAGTTGTCGTGAGGAAAGCTTCTTTTACCCAATTGATATTATGTATGGATTATCCTAAGTGACTCAATTGAGTATGACTGTTGCATTAGACATGTTCAACGTTTGATCACTTGAGTTCCCCAGCTGGATATAAGAAGGCCTAACTAGTTCCTCTTAGCCATGGCCACTCAATGATGTAGAACACAATCAACCACCCCCTGAGTCCTCTGCCTCAAGCTTCAATTAGGTGTGGTAATATAGTGCAATTGCACCTTAGGATGGACTATAGGATGTCCCACTCATCTTATGCTTGAGTCAGTATGAGCATAGAGGTACCTTCCATTCCTTATAAATGCGAGAAGAAACCTCTCACACATATGTAGCTAGGATGGATGATTGGTCTATCATGAGCAGAGAAACCTTGCAGGTGGGCCATCTTTTTTTACACCTAGAATCAGAGAAATTCACTTTCAGAAGTTGAACTACTCACATATTAGTTTTTTGTTTTGTTGGGGATTTCTTATAAGGCCTTGACATGTATTCGGGGAGTTCATTAGTGGGGGAAGTGATTTTTACACACATGAGTGGTACTTTATGATCAGAAAATTGCTCTTGTATACATGTGTCCCTTGATCCTAATCCTTCATCGGTTGTACCTAACGGTTTTATGATTAGAAATTATATCCATACATGGGGCCACATGTCTTGTTATAGGGTTATATAATCCCTTAGTTTATTTGGCAAGTCGGCTTCACAATGCAGTTCACAACATGTTAAAAACCCCTTTTACGTGATTTGAGGCCACACAACTTTTTCTCTTTGGTTCAATCTTTTGAAAATTTTGGGGAGGGTGCAAAATTTTGAATGATATCATTGTTGAGGTTAACATGGTCCACAGACACATGGAAGCCTCATGCTGGTCCATGATGGAATCTATGTGGCAGAGGAGCAAGTTGTATGTCATTGGGCTTGGGGTGTTGTTTTGTATCTTCAGTGGGTCACTATCATCCAGGTGGTAGTTGTAGATTTGTCCCTGTGAGTGCCTTGTTGGCATACCACTCTATCCTTGGCCCATCTAGGTGTCTATGGTGGAGCAATTAGTCAAAGTGATGTGCCATCTGCATGCGTTGCTAAGTCTGCGACCATGTGTGCTTTGCATTGAAACTGACTAGTGGTTTCATGAAACCACAAAACCGTTGTCGCACCCCAATGATGATGGTTTCCTCTTCCATTCCCTTGTTAGGTGACTCTATTCATCAAGTGTCACATGTCCATTTGAAACCATCATCGCATTGTTTGGGATTGTTAACTTGTATGTATGTTCATAGAATGACATTGGTTGTAAGTCGTTGATTTGGTTCGCTTGTAGTCGTTTGATGATAGGGCCCCATAGATTTGTCAGTGCTCGGTCTTGGCGTATGGTCTCGTGGTAAACTTCTTGGTTAGTGAAATATAGGAGTTATGGGGTGTTGGAGACCATGTTTCTTTGTTTTGATAAGTTCCTTTGAAGAATTTAAGCTCTCAATACCTTGAATTTATCCATTTTTTTCCCTTTTGCATGAAATTGAAACATCCTTCTTTGTTTAATGGCCATGAGAGTTTCCCCCTTTGTCCTTAACTTGTCCAAACATGAACTTAAAACCTAAACAATTTTCATATCAATGACAAGGTTGAATCTTATACTAATAGTACCTCTATCCAAGAAAATTTGTTATCTAACCTTTATTTTTCTTCATCTACCTGGTGAGTATATGATGCTATTTCAATTGAAATTTTCATGCTAGATATCACTTTTAAAGGATCATATTGCCAAAATACATCTTCTTCAAACAAAAAAAATTTCATCAAATTTTCTACAATGGCAAACAAACTTCTTGTTTTAACAATGAATGTTTCAATCTCTGATGATAGTGCAAATGATGTCTTTTTGTTCTTAGAAACAAAATGTACATAATCAAAATTTAGTCTTTTCCTAATATATTCCAAAGAAAAAAATATTGGATTTAGATAGAATGGAATCTTATAAGGGTTTAATTATGAACCATAAATTCTCAATACTGTATGATCTTGTGAAATATACCAATCACAAAAATTTAATTGATGAGTAATATGTAGATTATGTTTACATTCAAGAGGAAGTCTAGGTGGAACTTCATTGGAAAACAAAGTGTAAACCACTATCACTATCATAAAGTCATCAACAAGATTATTAAAACCATTTTTAAGACTTTGGCAGTTTATAACCCGAGTCCATTCAAATACTAGGAGTGGCATTCCTTCTTGGTATTCCTTTTTTAGCATGAGGTGTTGGAAGAAAGTTGATTGATAATGAAGAAGGAGATAAACTAGATAATATTGATTCCTAAAACTTTTCATCTTTTAAAATTGAATCAGTTTCTCATGAACTATATCAGATAAAAAACCAACATAGTTGAACCTGAATGGTTGCATTAACTTATAAACAAACCCTAGAATTGTTTCATCCACAAGACTATCATTTTCATATCCCAACAATATGCACACCATTTAGGTTATGTATTTCACTAATTGTTTGAATAAGGATGTATCTAACAAAAAAATTAGGTTTGGTGTATCTTTTATTTTTGGTAATAACCTTGTAACAAAGGATTTCTTATGTTCCATTTGCAAGGAATTAAATTCATTTTCCAATCCCTATTCATCAATTTTGTCCTGACCTGCTGGTAATGATAGAATTTCAGAAAAATCCAGTTGCAAAATAGAAAAGAGTTTAGGTTGGACACTTTTCTCTTTTACAATATGATTTTGAGAATCATAACACTCAACACACATAACAAATTCTGGGAAATAGAAAGTATATGGTATGATACCCTGTACAAGACCAGATTCCCAAATTTGGAGCTCATCTGTATTTCTATGAAATCATAAAGGGATTGGCTACGTGGTTCCTGAGAGGTTTTATCAACTAAACAAGTCTCAACTACATCCCTATCTTTGTTAATAAAATGTTTGAAGGAAGAATTTTTTGAATTGGGTTGTTAAAACATCTTTCAATCATTTTCTAGGTGCCATATTTTAACTTCCTATCCTAGTTTAACCCCCTTTTTTTATTTCAATTTTATTTTAGAGAGAAATAAAGATGACTGAAAGTACCTTTAGGATTTGAGAAACTTTCAATTGCATTGTCTGTACTTTGCAATGCTCTTTTTCGTTACTAACATGTTCATTATAAGGTTCTTTTTCCTCGAAGGGAAGTTGGCGCTTATTACAAAATTATCAACTATGTGTCTATATTAAAGAATATAATTAAACTATAATATATAAAACCATGTGTTAAAAGATAATTTGATTAGAAATCTTATGAGTACTGGCCTATTTAATGTTCTTGACTACCAAAATATAATGGTAGGAAGTGATGTGACATCAAAACCACAAGTGGTATTGGGATGTTTATAATTGGTTTTTGGGATTTACCTTTTTGTTCTGACATCAATTATATAATTCCACGTACTTGTCTAGTGTTTTGTGGAATCGATGGTTTTAACTCTATTAATACTCATGCTTTTTTGAATCTTGAGAGCTCTCTTATCCATCGATTATATTTAATATCGATCGTTAGATTTAGGTGCTACTACTTACTTTTTTTAGTAGTTGTGCCTATATATTTTATGTTTCTTAGTAATGCTTTTGGTCATAAAGTTATTCATTCGATATATTTTTTGTTAAAATTTTAAATTATCCCCTTCTAATATGAAAAATCAAAGGTAACAAGGGAATTAAAGGTTGATAAATCCTGCAAAAAGGAAGATAAATTCCAAGTTACAACAACTATAAATCCTTTTGAAGACATGAGTATATAATACTTTGTTGTATGCAGAGGGAACACGAGACCAATATAGGCCTCAAAGTTGTCTTTATATGAAGGAAAAAAATAGAGTATACCATTGGTGGGTCATAAACATAATAGAAACCCAACTTCTTTGACAAGACACTCATTCCTCAAAAAATATTTTAAAGTCCTGTTTGTTCTCTATTGTGCGTAAAAAATGTGGAAAATAGATGTAGTATAGAGGGTATCAAGCACAAAACTATAACCATAGCTAAATTATTTTTATTCCCCCTTATTCATTTAATGGAAATCAAATAGATCCATTGTAAACCATTTAATAATGAATAAATAACTATGGGAACTGCATTCTATATCTACATTAGCAACGAGGCTATATACCAAATACATTGTGGGTTCAATCCCTCCTTGGATGCACAGGTGGGGTAGGTCTCTCCTTGGATAGGTATTCTACTATGTGCACTCTTTTTACTAGAAGGTGGGGTCAATCCAATGTGAATGTCACTAGGTTGCTCCTTTGCATACTCTCCTTATTGGATAACATTAAACACCAAGTAGTGAGCCAATCATTGGCTCGCTGTCTGGTGCATCATGTTCATTCGATACACATTATTCACCATTGAATGGAAAAAATGAAAAAGGTAGTGAAACAATGATTATGATTATGATTGTGATTACCAGTGGGTCTATTTGGTTGGAGGTTTGGCGCCAGAGTGATTTTTATGTTTGAATTTTATTTTTTATTTTTTTATTTGTTATTTGTTTGTAATATAGTTTATATTTATATTTGTATAGAATATGTGTTATATAATTATATGTAACCTCCTTCACCTCTAAACCCCCCAACCCCCTAACCACCAAAGGCCCTAACCCCTAAACCCCCTAACCCCTGGATCCCCAACTCCTAACCCTTGACTCTAAATCAAGTCCAACGTCCCAAAAAAATATTATTCGTGTTAAACCTTGTAATGGATACCATATGACACTTGCACCTGATTAAAGATTTCATGTAGGGCCTGGGTAGTGGTTTTGGAGCATGCACATGGTTCCTATGGTGGATAAGGGTGGAGGGTAAAAACTTTACCAAGGTTAGTGGGTGGAGGGTTAAAAAATTGTGGTGGATTATCAATATTGGCTGATAGCTAAAATCAATATACACATGCTTAATACATATTAGGAGGTTATATGTTGGTGGCTTATGAGATAAATAAAGGTCAATGACTTCTAACCAACTAATGATACATAGAAAATGGCATAAAACTTAACAACACATAATTAACCCATATAGGAAAATACTTTAAATAGAATAAATCATACAAAATATATAATCACATACCTCGACCTACATCTCAACAATTTAATATCATTGATATTCTTCTTTGTCCAAATCCACATCTATGTCATCCAATTCAGAATCAACGTTAAAAGGATTGGCCATAGCAAAATCATCATCAATGTCATTTATTGATAATTTCATCCTCAATATGATCATCGAGAACATTTCCACCTATATCTAGCTCAACTTCTTTGACTTCTTCATCTAACACATTTTCATGCAACCATGATTGAGGTTGTGATCATGGTAGATCTCTCACGATTTTTATTTTTATTATTTTTATTTGTTTGTAATATAATTTTTATTTATATTTGTATACAATATGTATTATATAGTTATATATAACCCCTAAACCCCCCTAAATCCCTAGCCACTAAAGGCACTAACCCCGTAACCCATCAATCCCTAACTCCTAACCCCTGACCCTAAACCACATCCAAAGCCCCCCAAAAATATTCTCTTTGATAAACCTTGTAATCGCTACCATATGACACTTATTTCTAATCAAATATTCCATTTAGGGCCTAGGTAGTGGTTTTGGAGCATGCACATGGTTCTTATGATGGATGAAGGTGGAGGGTTAGAAAGTCACCAATGTTAGCGGGTGGATGGTTAAAAGGTTGTGGTAGATTATCAATATTGACTGATAGTTAAAATCAATCAACACATGCTCAATACGGGTTAGGAAGTTATGGGTTGGTGGGTTATGAGAGAAATCAAGGTCAATGACTTCT
Organism: Picea engelmannii; assembly: GCA_009831015.1. Classification (NCBI taxonomy): domain Eukaryota; kingdom Viridiplantae; phylum Streptophyta; class Pinopsida; order Pinales; family Pinaceae; genus Picea; species Picea engelmannii. Next base: position 901,986 of record ML777112.1, read on the forward strand.
AACCAACCAATGATACATAGAAAACAACATAAATATTAACAACACATAATTAACCCATATAATAAAATACTTTCAAAAGAATAAACCATAGAAAATATATAATCATACACCTCTACCTACATTTCAATAATTGAATATCAATGATCTTCTTCTTCATCCAAATCCACATCTCTGTCATTAGGTTTAGAATCAATGTTGAAAGGATTGGACATAGCAACATCATCATTAGTGTCATTTTTTATAATTTCGTTGTTGATATGATCATCGAGAACATTTCCATCTACATTTATCTCAACTTATTTGACTTCTTCGTCTAACACATCTACCTGCATCTATGATCGAGGTTGTGGTCATGGTAGGTCTCTCAAGATTTAGTTTATTTTTTATTTGTTATTTGTTTGTAATATAATTTATATTTATATTTGTATATAATATGTGTGATATAGTTATATATAAACCCCTAAAACCCTAAACACGCCTAACCCTCTAACCACTAAAGGCCCTAACCACTCAATCCCTAGCTCCTAACCCCTGACCCTAAACCACATCTAAATCCCCAAAAATATTCTTTGTGTTAAACCTTGTTTTGGATACCATATGAAACTTGCAACTGATCAAAGATTCCATTTAGGGCCTATGTAGTGGTTTTGGAGCATGCACATGGTTTCTATGGTAGATGAGGGCAGAGGCTTAGAAATTTACCAGGGTTAGTGGGTGGAGGGTTAAGAAGTTGAGGTAGATTATCAATATTAACTGATAGTTAAAATAAATCAACACATGCTCAATATTAGTTAGGAGGTTGTAGGTTGGTGGGTTATGAGAGACATAAAATGTAACAACACATAATTAACTTGTATAATAAAATAATTTTGAGATAATAAATCATAGAAAATAGATAATCACACACCTCAACCTACATTTGAACAATTCAATTTTGTAGATCTTCTTCTTCATCCAACTTCACATCTGTTTCATCTAGTTCAGACTCAACATTGAAAGGATTTTCCATAACAACATCATCATCACTGCCATTTTTTACAATTTCATCATCGATATGATAATTGAGAACATTGTCATCTACATCTAGCTCAACTTCTACAAATTATTCATCTAACACATCTACCTACAACCATGATCGAGGTTGCAGTCATGGTAGGTATCTCAATATTTTTTTTATTTTTTATTTGTATTTGTTTGTAATATAATTTATATTTATATTTGTATATAATATGTGTTATATAGTTATATATAACTCCCTTAACCCCTAAACCACATAACCCCATAATGCTTAAATCCCCTAACCCCTCAATCTGTAACTCCTAACCCCTGACCCTAAACCACATCCAAAGCCCCCCAAAAATATTATATGTGTTAAACCTTTTAATGGATACCATATGACACTTGCAGCTGATCAAAGATTCTATTTAGGGTATGGGTAGTGGTTTTGGAGCATGCACATGGTTCCTATTGTGGATGAGGGTGAAGGGTTAAAAATTTGTGGTAGATTATCAATATTGATTGATAGTTCAAATAAATCAACACATGCTCAATGATAATTGTATGTTGACCTTATGAAATTATATGAAAATAGGGTATTAAGGAAAATGCATGCCTTGTTTGGGAAAAATGCATGGCTCAAGTTGAAAATGCATCTTGAGTGCGTGGGATTGCATGTTTACATATTAAGGATGAATATGCACACCTTGTTAATGAAAAATGCACACCTACACTATAAAAATGCATTGATTCCTTGACATATTTTGAAGCCCTATGATGGCCTAAACCCTAAATGGTTCTTCCTTGGCCCATATAAATGGTTTTCAAAGCAAGATGAATGAAATTGAATTTTTATCCATTGTGTATGATTGATGCTAGTATGGAATATCTTATAACAACATTGAACCCGTGATTAACAAGTTGTTTCGAAATGTACTGTAACACCCCGTTTTCCCCAAGACTGTAATTATGTACAAACATTCATATATTATTGTTATGAGGCATGTAATTATATTTTAATATAAAACACCAAGTCACTAACTGAGAGGGAACAAACTTGATAGTAATAGCCATGATACACCAAAGTAAATTGATTCAACAGAGAACTAATTGATCTGTTGTAGGAGGTGGAATTGTGATGTATTAAGTGAAGAAACTAGGAATCTTGCACAACACGCTAATCTACACTGCAAACATAAATGAACCCCACCTACCAGCTCACCAAAATTTACATGAGAGACACAGGACCATTCAAAAAGTCGCAGAAGTGGTTAAGGCTGAATTAATGACTGGTGACAGTCGTATGCACAAAAGAACAATTGATTGAACAATTGACATAGGCTTCCATGAAACCGCCTCAGACTGGAAATTGGTAGACAATAGATGGAATCTGTAGAATGTCTTGAGAAGTTCTAGGGGATGGAAAAAGGAAAACAGGAAGGGAAGAGAGACACTGTTGAGAACATGGGAAGAAAAAGGTGCAACGCCAAAGAGGAGAAGACATAGTCGAATAAGGGAGAACAACATGCATAAGATCAAAATGTCGATGGAGGAAGAGAAGAGATCTCGAGAGGAAAAATAGATAACTCATCTGAGTTGTTATTGATCACCCTACGTAGAGAATACTGAGATCCATGAATTGGAGCGTTAGAGGGCCACAATTTGGTGCTTACTGGATATAAAATGGCAATGGTAAGGGGAGGTCATTGAGGGACTGTTAAGCAGAGAAGGAACTCCCTTATGTAGAGGAAATTTAGTTGAGAAACCACCTGATAAACATGTAGAGAGCCAAGCTCAGTGGGAGGTGGAAACTTTTGCTGTATCATAGGAGGAAGGAGAGTAACCTTCCTAGATCATAACAATATCAGAGTCTTGCTGAGTCAGTTTCCTTGGTGGTATCATGGCTTGACACATGGGTGGCGTGTTGTAGGAAGTCACTTTGCAACAAAGCCTAAGGTCGGGAGGAAAGATGTCCTCTCTCAGTCAGTTGGATTGGACTATTTCCTTGATATATAAGTGTTCACACACTTTCAATATGTTTATTACTGATGTATTTATATGTGTATGAAATTTTTTGCATGCATGATCATTTTAGATATATGAACCTATAGATGAATACCCAAATGTTAGGATTCGTACATAATGTAATTCCTTAGCTGGTAAAATGATGCGCATTTGAACATTCCATTTCCTAGTTGAAAATCCCATGATTCATGCTTGATTCCGTGTAAGTATTCATGACCTTCAATGGTGTTGAATGGTTCAAACCCTGGGAAGAATTGGACTGAGGTCCTGTAGAGTTTGAAATCTACCTGAGTTCCCAAGCGGATTGATTATATTCCCTTAAAATACAGTGTTAAAATGTGAAGGGATCGTAGTTGTCGATATCATATTCCAGGATATCTCGACCCTTCGTCGACGGAGTGTATTGTTTGTAAGAACCATGTGTTGGGACTAGTGCAAGGTCCGATGACACTAAAACTTAGAGCATTAACAAGGACCATCGATTGAGATATCTATATGTTGAGAGCAATCCTAAACATTGATCCATAACTCTTGTTTAAACAAGAACCCTTACTGTTGATCTCAAAGCTCTATCTTTCACTTAGGAGAAGATTGGGGAGATGACATCACAATGATGCCTCAGTGATGAGATTTTCCACCTCGTCATCACATGTGTGGTGGAGAGTGACATGTGTCCCTATGTGGTTGTATTTTGCAACGTGAGTGGGTCCTATTGGGATGGGGATTTCACTTTGGCCCTTCATGGGCATTCATGACCATTAAATCAGTCGAGGTTTATGCCAAGAAGCCTGGACCATAGGATCTCAGTGTATCTTCGTCGGAAGTAGGGATATTTCTAACCCAAGACCAAGCCAAAGCACCAACGATACCCTCATAGACAACACAATGAGGATCGTTGATCTTCCGATGAACATGAGAAACCTCAGTCGTCTATCACCTATGAGATTCGTCCAAAGGAAAAATAAAGACAATGACACCACATGATGACATGGAATTCCTGCAAGGAATCCAAAGTGTCCAGGATGACAAGTGCCAGTTGGTGATTGGCCGACAAGAGTTAGAGAGGAGAGAAAGACATCAAAACTTGTTGATATTGGTGGGCCTCATCTATAAACTATTTGGATCGTCAATGTAGGGGTGTTAACTCCTATGCAAGGAGATGTCGTCGATAGGATCCTAGCTGTCTAGATCCAATATTTCGAATCATAGGATCTGGGGAACGCGTACCTTTGAGTATCATCATCGAAGGTCGATAGTTAAGGTCGATTCCATGGAATATTGAATCTTGAGGACAATGAGAGATGGGCCGAAAGTTCAAACTGGAGACTTGACATGTCACTGCCACATCGGTTGACATGAACAATGGACAACCATGCCGACACCACGTGGGGTTGAGATGGAAACTGGCTAATGAAGGCCCGTAAATATTTAGGAAGCGACAAATTTTGACCCCAAGCTCAGATTTTGGAGTGATTACAACCATTGGAAAACTCTCAACGAGCATAACATAATAATATGCTCGAGAACATCTTTAAGAGGATGGAGGAGAAGATAAATCTTAATGCCCCATATCCTTAACGGTTAGTAAGGGGGTGGGGTGTGTTACACATACTTAGATAGTTAACCTTGTATGTTGAATTGTTGCAACTTTTGGGAATGACATTGCTTGAATCTAGAATTCATGGTAATATGGAAGCAATGCTAGGTTTTAATTTTTAAACCTTAATGAAAATGATTGAAGGCTATTGTACAATCTTCTTTAATTATGGAAACAAAGGCATATTGTTTTTCTTTGATAGTTTTAATTAGTTTGTTTACATGTATGTTCCAATTGTGGATTATATATGTTATGCGCTCCAATGGTGGATTCTATAGCTACCTCATTATGACAATGGGGGTTAAATTCAATAGAGAGCCTAAATATTACAAAGATGAAAGTTGGATAGTGAAATGCAAGCTTGTCAAGAGCTTAAAAAACACAAGCATAGGGAAATGTAGTCGTGCCCAAGTCCTGGTATCTTAGAAACTAGAAGTACTTGTAAGTGTGCCACACCTATGATTAATTTCAAATGCATGCAATATTAATTTCTTAGCCATGTAATTTGAGATTGACACATTCAAACAATCAGTTTTTTTATTTTCCAGGTTACACCGCTCGAGGAAAACCCCTGAGTACTTCCCCTCATTTAGAGGATGGTACCTCGGGTAAACCCTAGAATCTTCAGGGCACAAGGCCGATCAACAACAAGGATTGAAGCCATTACACTAATATACTTGTAATGAGCTCAAACATGTCACTTGTGAGAATTGTTTCTGGGTGGGGAGGATAACAACTTTCCTCCCAACCACCCGAGCTACACCCAATTGACACATGCACATAATAATTGTTGACACTATTTTTCAAATTCAAATTACAACCCTTGATATTCCAAGTGTTTACAAAACTTTACCAAGGATGCAAAGTTTTAATTAATTCTCAAATTTTTTAAGTCCATTGTTAAAAAATGATACAAATCTATGTCAATAGCAATCACATTTGAAGGGCTACTCTTAATTTCAATTTGAAGGGTACATATTCACTCCACCCTTCCACGATGAAAAGTTGAAAAGGCAGTTGTACTTAAATTGACAAGAGTAAACTAGGTACACCTTTCAAAAATAATATGCCAAATAAAATAGTTTTCTTCCAATTATTTAAAATGTTAAAATTTAACAACAACCATATATATAAGTTGAAATTTCAATAGAAAATAATAATATAAGCATACTTTGTAATTTCAAATATAAACCTTTTGATGGGTTATATGTGTGTGTGTGTGTGGAAATTCATAACCATTGAGCCATGTTTTCTTTGGAAGAATTACAAAACTTTAGACATAATCACAAAATCAAACTTGTTAATGAATATTACAATTCATAATGTTTTTCAAAATACAATTGTCATCGGTATCATAATTAACTAATTACCGAAGAACCTCCATCTGGGTTTAATGACGATAATCATAATTTGATTGGTACAACCATCGATTTGAGTGAATTGTGTGATAATTCATTTGATTAGACATGAAGAGTATCAAATTGTACTTTGAAAATCCAATGAATGATTAAAATTATAGATTTGCTCGTGCAAATCTTCTATTTAATGGTCATTATGTTGATAACTTGTATATTAAATATAATCAGATGGTTGTGAATCCTAATGATTGCACTTGGATAATGGCAACAAAAGGATCAAATTACCATATAAGTGAGAGTAATTCAAAAATTGGGAATACTTCTGCAGCTCCTGCTAGGTTCAAAAAATCTATAGTTTATGTTTCTATAACATTGGTTAATTAGAAAAGAATCAGAAGATTCTCCATTCTAAAAATGATTCGCCCAAATTCTATGGGATAAAATTATTTTACCTTAAAAATCGCCAAAATTTTATACAAACTATACAAAATCCTTAAAAATTTGAATATTTTTATAAAAATATCGCAAAACATTTATAGATGGAATATGAAGGATTAGTAAGATTCGCCAAGGTTTCTACATTTTAAAATAAATTTCCATCCTTAAAATCATCCCTGGAAAAGATCTAGAGATACATTTCCTGAAGTTCCTACTAGTTCAGTTAAGAGTGCTCTTGAAGCAAGGGAGAAAAAGTTTAAAGATCATGCAAGGAATGAACAACCCACACTGGACTTTCAGATTGTGGTTGAGAACAAATTGAACATGGTTCTGAAGGATTTAATTCACATTAAACATGATATTTATGTTCTAAATTGTCTTAGATTCCAAGATAAGAAGAATAATGGAGTTGGCAACGTTAGTTCATCTGCATCTAGGTATATTGTCCGCATTAGTGATGATGAGGAAATGAGTAATGCATAAATAAACTTAGATTATATGTTAGTCATATTAAGTATTGTGTGTGAGGAGGTGATTAAGATATATTTTGTGATTTTGATGATTCTAGGCTCTTAGTCTAATACTTTGTATATCTCATTTTTAATATAAATGACTTATGACGTTCCTTTAATGAATCATCTTTTATTTTACCAATGTGTTTTTTGTTTGTCTAAAGGATATTTACAAGAAATATTCATCTGAAAGATATGTTAGCAAGAGATTTTGTTTATAATTTATTTATTTCAATGTACTTAAGTCAATGTGGAATTTGATATTTCCACTCATATAGATTTTATACTATTCTTAGTTTTTGTAAGAAATTCTAAATTTTGTTGAGAAAAAAGAATTTGTAATAAGAATAAACACTTGTTCTCTAAAGAAAAAGAGAAAAAAACCGTTAGCCTTTATGGACATCTGGTAGGTTTTTTTTTTCTTCTGAAAATACCAATATAAGGTTATAGACATGCATGAAATAAAAAATTACACCTTCTGCAGGTTGAGAAATTCAATTTGGGTCATAATTGAGACTAGGGCATACATTTTACTTTGAGGCAGTTTTTCCTTCAAATTTACATGAAATCCCAAATCTAGGTGCCTAAAGAAACCTCACCAGTTCTTCAATTTCAATTTAAATGACATAGGTAAACTTAAAATATATTTAACTCCTTATTACATCTTATAAACCAATTTATGTTGTTATGTTGCATTTATAAATTCTATTATGAATTGTGTACAAATCTGTTAAGAAATGTACGTAGTCAGGCATTACAAAGTTTCTCTATATGTTTTTAATTAATGTCAGAATTGTGTCAAAGCAATTTAAGTAGACTTGCTTACAATATGGTATTAAAGCATTAACATAACGTGTTAGGGAGTAGCATGGCCCAACCTAGGTGATTGGATATGCTACAATATGGTATTAGAGAATTAACAAAATGTGTTAAGGAGTAGCATGGGCCCCATGGATAATTTTAAGGATGAAAATTTATATTAAAATGTAGAAACATGGGCTAATCTCATTAGTCCTTAATATGAAAAATGTAATATGTTTGGTGATAGTTTTGTAAAAATATTCAAATTTCTAAGGATTTTATATAGTTTCTATAAACTTTTGGCGATTTTTAAGGTAAAATAATTTTATTCTATGGAATTTGGATGATTTATTTTTATAAAAAATGGAAATTGACGAAACGTTTTTTGGGAAAAACCATGGAAAATTAGCTCATTGGCAAAATTTATCCCCTAAAATCATCTAGCTGCATGGCCCAACCTAGGTGACTGGGTATGCTACAATATGGTATCAGAGTCCAATCTACAACACTGATCCTGGATGGGACAAATTAACCTCATGTCAAAGCAATTTCCACAGAGAATTGAATTCGGGAGTGGCTAAATTTTCAAGTTTTATTGCATCCATGACGGAAAATTGAAGCAATAGAGAGGATTTGGGTAAAATCCCCAATTTCTATTGCTAAACTGATGAAGGATATGGGAAAATTTGCACCAGGAATGTCAACTAGTGACATACTCAAGATCTGTTGTGCAAAGGTTGAATTTACATATACGGAAGTGAAATTGAACAAATTTCATGAATGCATAATGTTCATAGTAGGAAATTGATTGATAATTGGGCAAAGACCCAATTTCCATAGCGAAATTTAGGGAATAATTAGTTAAGTGTTGAATCAGTGTGTGCACTAAGTGGAAATGTTGCGTAGGAGAATAAAATGCGTAGGTGTGCGCACTAAAAAATGAGTACTTCACTACGTGGATTCTGTGGTGTGGAGATAGATGTTGCACAGGTATGCACGTTGAACATTTGATGTTGTGCAAAAAATAAGGATATGTAGGGTATGTACACTAAGCTATGGCACTGTGAAGGGTATAGTTAGTAGCGTGCATATAATATTAGTGCACGATAAAGTGCGCTGAAGTTTGGCATCATAGTGTGTGTGTTTGAAGTTTGGGCGCACAATGTGAACATATTAAAATCGACGTTGTGTAGTGCAGCGCATGCAGTGCGCACAACGTTATAATTTTGGTGTGCGACACAAAGATTGTGTCCAATACACTGTTGGCATGTAGTGTAAGAACACTTAGCCTAAGTGTTGTGCTGATAGTGCGCATAGAGTATTGGTGTGCGACACAAAAGTCGTGCTCCATAAATATTGACCTGTGAAAGAAAAGTATACATATTGATTAGAAGTGCGTGGTGCATGCACTATGTTTTAGCATGGTGTATGTTAAATTGGTGCATGCTAATAATTGAGAATTAGTGTGCGCAAATTCAATTGGGTAGTTAATATCCCCAAGAAATCATAAGAAAGATTTTTGAAGTTTTATGAAAACAAAATTGTACATCATTTCATAAATTATTAAATTGTCTATCCTAACAAATTTTGTTGACTACACATTTTACAGAGCCTACAACATTAGATCAAGCATGATCAACACAAGTTGAGAATCATGGAAGATGTGCAGGGGATTTTCAGTCATGAAGAAGAGAACAGAGGAATGTATGTCCATATGGGTATTAAAGGTACAAATTCCAATGGACATGGAGAAGGTAAGGAAGAAAACATGAACTTGATGAAAACCATAAAGAGTTTGCAGAGGGATGTCCTGAGTCATAAAGATGACAATGAGAGGCTTATGAAAGCTAAGGAATTGCAGGAATACTTCAACATTACGTTGATGCAAAGCTTGAACATAATTGAGAAGAAGATGGATAAGCAAACTGAGTCAAGCAGATCAGGAAGCTATAGGTCCCATGATAAGAGGGGAAGATCAGTGTGCAATAGAAGTGTTGGCAGACAACACCATCACTCTCCAAGACATTCCATTAGGATATTGCGTAGTAGTTCAAGTCCTGTTAAGAAACCTAAGAAGATCGGGGGGATGAACTACAAGGGGAAATGAATAAAATCAAACCTCCTACTTTTGATGGTGAGCATAAGAAGGATGAGGATGCAGAAACTTGGTTGCTAAATATAAGAAAGTATTTCCAACTGCACAATTACTCTTCACTGGCAGAAGGGAGAATTGCTATATACCATCTCAAGGGAAAAGCATCAACGTGGTGGGAAAAATATGTGAAAGTACAACACATTGATGAGAAGAAAGTGACTTGGAAAGAATTCAAGATATATTTTCAAAGGAAATACTTGACTAATAGGTACTATGATGAGAAAATGAAAGGGTTCTTTGAACTCAAGCTTGGGAGTATGACTATAGATGAGTATGAAAGAAGGTTTCTAGAACTACTGAAATATGTTTCCTTCATCAAAGATGAGAAAGTTAAAATTCAGAGATATTTGAGTGGGCTGCCACATTTCATCAGTGACAAAATATAGTGTGATGATCCCAAGACATTGGAGGAAACTATAAGAAGGGCTAAGTGCCTTTATGATCAATAAAAAGGGAAAGAATATTACCAGAAAACTTGGAAAGACAAGAGGAAAAGTAAGATGGAACTGAGGAAGAAGGGGTCTAATCCACCTTTCTTCATAAATAAAAATTAGGAACAACTGACTACTAAAGAATCTAGAACGATAGAGCCATTGGGGCAAAGGCCAATGCAACAATATATTTAATTTTGGGGCTGTAAGGGAGATCACATCTACAAAGATTGCACACACATGAGTGAAAGAGTGAAGACTGCTCACAACACGCAGAAAGGTGAAATAGTGGAGGACATAGGCATAAGTGTACCTAAGATCTATGTAGCCTTGGATAACAAGCAAGATAAATTTTAGTCGCACATGATTGAAGTAGAAGGTAAGATCAATAACCAACCCATTGCTATTTTGATTGATTCAGGATCTAGTCATATCTATCTAGATCCTAAGATGGTGGAAAGGTTTCAATTGCCAAGAAGCAAACTTGGAAAACCTTGGATGGTACAACTAGCTACAAGAGATAAAAGAAAGATTATTGATATGGTCAAGGCTTGTCCAATGGACATGAATGGACTGTGCACCAATGCAGATCTAAACATTATACCAATAGGATCCTATGAATGCCTAATTGGTATGGATTGGTTGGACCAACACCATGCTACCATGGAATGTTATAACAAAGAATTTACTTTCTTGGATGAGGAAGGAAACTTAAGGACAATACAAGGGATTCATAGAGAAGTAATTGTCCAAGAAATTTTAGCCTTGCAACTGAAGAAAAGTTACAGAAAAGGGTGTCAAATATTTTCCTCACAAATGGAAGAGATACCTAAGGACAAGGTGTCAGAGATTGAAGAATGCACAGTCCTGAAAGAGTTTGAATATGTATTCAGGGATATCCCAAGATTTCCACCTAAAAGAGATATTGAATTCTCTATCAATCTGATGCTTGAAACATCTCGAGTATCTAAGACTTCTTACAGGATGAGTATTCTTGAATTGAAGGAATTAAAAATGTAGCTTGAAGATCTTCTGAAGAAGGGGTACATATTCCCAAGTGTGTTACCTTGGGGTGCTCCTGTTTTGTTTGTAAAGAAAAAATATGGAACCTTGAGACTTTGCATAGATTTCAGGAAGTTGAACAAAGTAACTATGAAGAACAAGTATCCTTTGCCAAGGATAGCTGATCTTTTTGACCAGTTGAAAAATGAAAAAGTGTTCTCAAAGATTGATCTCAGATCATGCTACCATCAGGTAAGAATTAAAGAAGAATACATCAACAAGACTACTTTCAGAACAAGGTACGACCATTATGAGTTCACAGTGATACCATTTGGGTTAACAAATGAACCAACTGTCTTCATGTGTTTGATGAATAGTGTATTCATAAATTACTTGGACAAGTTTGTCATAGTATTTTTGGATGACATTTTGATATATTCTAAGTCTGAAGAAGAACATGAGCAACACTTGAGAATGGTGTTACAATTTTTAAGGGAGCATCAATTGTATGCCAAATTGAGCAAGTGCTCATTTTACCAGAAGAAAATACATTATTTGGGCCATATCATCTCCAAGGTTGGGATAGTAGTAAATCCAGAAAAGATAAGATCCATTGAAGGATGGTCAACACCAAGGAATGTATCTGAAGTAAGATCATTCATGGGTCTTGCAGGTTACTACATAAGTTTCATTGAGGTATTCTCAATAATTGCACACCCAATTACTTATTTGAAGAAGAAAGGTGTTAAGTTTGAGTGAACATTAGATTGTGAAAGAAGTTTCCAACACTTGAAGCAATTACTAACAAGAGCTCCAATACTGAGGATTTTTTTATCCAAATGAATATTTCATAGTATGCACTAATGCATGTAATGAGGGACTTGGTGGAGTCTTTAGTCAAAATGGTTATGTTGTGTGCTATGAATCAAGGAAGCTGAAGGAGCATGAAAGACACTATGCAACTCATGATTTGGAGTTGGCATCCATAGTGCATGCCTTGAATATATGGAGACACTACCTCATGGGGAAAATATTTGAATTAAGGACAGACCATAGTGGTATGAAATATTTGTTTGATCAACCAACTCTGAATGCCAGGAAAAACAGATGGTTAGAATTCATCAGTGAGTATGATTTTGATATACACCATATGAGAGGAAAAGAAAACAAAGTGGTTGATGCACTCAGCAGGAGGGTGCATGAAATGCATGCTACAACCATTAGCATGTGTCAATCAGATTTGAAAGATAAAATTCTAGAAGCTTCAAAATCAGATAAGAAATACATAGATTTAAGGGAAACATTTCAGCAAGGAAACTTACAACATAAACTTGGAGACTATAAGTTAGAAGGTGATGAAATTATCAGATACAGAGGCATGATCTATGTACCTATTCTATAGAATTGAAAAATCTGATATTGGGAGAAATGCATAATGTAGCTTATGCTGGAAACCCAGGGTACCAGAAAACTATTGCAACTATCAAGATCCAATATCATTGGCCAGACATGAAGAAATAAATTGATGAGTTTATTGCTAAGTGTTGGGAATGTCAAAAAGTCAAGGTTGAGCATAGACATCCAGCTAGACCGTTACAACCATTACCCATTCCTGAGTGGAAGTGGGAAGTGGTAACAATGGATTTTATCACTAAGCTACCCAGAACTAGCGAGAAGCATTATTCCATCATGGTGGTGGTGGACACGCTTACCAAACCTACCCATTTTATTCTAGTAAAACTTACTAACAAAGAAACTAATATAGTTGATATCTATCTGAGAGAAATAGCTCGATTGCATGGAATGCCCAAGACAATTGTGTCTGACAGAGATCCAAAGTTTCCTTCAAAATTCTGGCAAGGATTGTTCAATGGATTTGGAACAAATCTACATTTTAGCACAACTTATAATCTAGAGTCAGATGGGTAGACAAAAAGAGTGAATCAAATAATTGAAGACATGTTAAGGATGTATGTCATGGATGAACCATCCAAATGGGAGGAGTAACTACACTTGGTAGAGTTTTCCTACAACAATGGGTACCAAGCATCCTTGAATATGATCCCATTTGAGGCACTCTATGGCAGGAAATGCAACACACCAGTCAGCTGGGACAACCCAATAGAACGCGCAGTAGTTGGGCTAGAACTACTCAGGGAAATGGAAGAGTAGATGGTGAAAATTAAGCAGAATTTAAAGGTTGTGCAGGAAAGGCAGAAAATTTATGTTGATAAGGGCATAACTCACAGGGAATTTAATGTGGGTGATCATGTGTTCCTGAAAGTAAAATCCAACAAAATCTTCCTTAAGTTGGGAAATTGTTCAAAGTTGGCAGCGCGATTTTGTGGGCCATTTGAAATCCTGGAAAGGATTGGGCATGTGGCATATATGCTTGCCTTACCATCATCAATGCATATTCATAATGTATTCCATGTATCCTTTCTTAAAATATATATACTTGATACTAATCATGTTATTGATTGGAATGTGATTCAGGTGGAGCAAGAAGGTAGTTTTCAAGTGCATACGATGCTCATATTTGATCAGAAGATCAAGCAGCTCTGGAATCGAGCCATAGGGATAGTAAAGGTCCAATGGACCTGGTACGGTCTTGGGGATGCTATGCAGGCATAATACTCACATCGTTTTGAAATTTTTTGAAATTTTGAATGTTCATGTGAATATATTGCATTGAGGACAATGCATAAATAAGGGGGAGGGGATTGTACTACCCCTAGGCTGTTCCCCATATGTAAATATCAATGTGACTATACTTTACTTATAAGATGGTGAGTTGAAGTAACAAGTCTTTGGGTTTGGTTCTACACGCATTAAGTTAAGTGCACGAGGAACTCACATAAAAAGAGTGTGTGCAGATGTAAAATGATACAGTGCACAACTTAATGCTTGGCGTGCACTAGTGTAAGTATAATAGAATGGCTCACTGAAAGTGAAACAGTTCATTGAATGCAGTGCACATAGATATTAGCACTGAAGGAATAGGTGCACAACCCTGTATTCAACGTGCACTGGCTTAGTGTGTAGGTTTTGAGAGTCTGTGAAGCCTTTTGTATATAACTCATGATGTAACGTGCACCTGTGAAAGGGCGCGAGGTCAGTGCATTGAGGAAAGAATGTGCGCAGATCAAAAGTTCCATGAACATTGGTTTTAGTGCACGCACTATGTAATTTCAGGCTGGTGAGTCTGGATGAAAAAGACTAGTACAACGTACTACAAATTGTAAATGTAATCATGCAAAATTAATAAAAAAATATATATACATCCCTATGGTAGACTGACCATGTAAAATCGTTTGGGGGGATTAAAATCCATTAGATGAGGTCAAGGGGGTTGGGTTAAAGGGTCTTAAATCCAAAAAGGAATGTTTTATTAATATTTCTTTAAAAGTGTAGAGTAAGGATATAATATTATATCCTAAGTCCCGGGGAGGGGACAAGTGGCTAAAAGCAGTCTCAACATGACAAGTGTCAAGTTGGGGGACATGATGTTGACAGAAGGAATTTCTCAACCTGATAAGGGTTGAGTTGGGAACATGCAGGAAAATGGTGCAGACTTAGTCCATTGGGGGCACCGAATCAGGGGGGAACTCAATTTTTCTATCATCGGGGGAAAGTGTTCAGTCATGACCCAACTGTTCTGAGAGTGATTCCGTTAATGTTTCCATGAGCCAATGGTTGTTGTGAACAATATGCAGAATACTATCGTAGAAACTTGTGTATGATTTAGTTGGAGAGATAAATGGAAGAGGTGGGTTTTTAGGTTCGTGGAATGCTAGATTGAAGAGGCAAGTTGTTAGGCTCGTGGAGGATTTCATTCTCTCCAGGTGAGAGAATTACTGTGAATTATTTCCCAAGGTGTCAAAATGCAACAACATGGCTCTGAGACTTCCTGTCCGGACTGTTGCTGAAGCCCTATAAGGGAAGTGGGGAAATCAAGGGACTGTTGAGTAGAGAAGGGGCACACTTCCTGGGGTGGGACAAGAATGCGGGGAATGAGAGACTGTAGTTTGTCAGTGAAAATTGGCATCTGCAACAGACTTACCTACAATTGTATCATGTGGGTGTGAGCTATCTGTGACTGAGTTCCTGTAGAGTGAGATATGTTAGCCTGGTTGGTAACCCTTACCCAAGTGGA
Source organism: Picea engelmannii (assembly GCA_009831015.1). Classification (NCBI taxonomy): domain Eukaryota; kingdom Viridiplantae; phylum Streptophyta; class Pinopsida; order Pinales; family Pinaceae; genus Picea; species Picea engelmannii. The sequence goes on from ML777112.1 coordinate 917,457, forward strand.
GTTTGGCCCAAGATCTAGGGTGACCGACTGTTGAGAATTATGAACAGTGCGGTCTAAGGCTGGGAGGAACGTGGAAGGTCTGCATGCAGTTGGTGTCTTTATTTCAAAAGATAAGTGCCAACTGTGTGTTAAATTACATTTGTAATTAGATTTACACAATTGTTGTCATGATTTTATGTTGTTATGTTGAATTTATAAATTCTATTATGAATTGTGTACAAATATGTTAATAAATATACATAGTCAGGCATTGCAAAGTTTCTCTATATGTTTTTAATTAGTGATAGAATTGTGTCAAAGTAATTTAAGTAGAATTGCTTACAATATGGTATCAGAGCATTAACATAATGTGTTAAGGAGTAGCATGTCCCATCCTAGGTGACTGGGTATGCTATAATATGGTATTAGAGCATTCAAAAAACGTGTTAAGGAGTAGCATGGACAAGCCTAGGTGACTGGGTATGCTACATGTGCAATTTCATATAGCCAACTTTAACAATTTGGCCCTCTGAATTTTTTTGCCTTTATGCACATCAAGTATATTTTTGTCTGAAAATGCCAATATAAGGTTATAAATAGGTGTGAAATAAAAAATTACACATTCTACCAGTTAAACCACTCAATTTGAGTCAAAATTGATCCTAGAGCATACATTTTACTTTGAAGCGGTTTTTCCTTGAAATTTATATGAAAACCTAAATCTAGGTGCATAAAAGCAACCTCACAAGTTCCTCAATTTCACTTTAAATGACATAGTTAAATTTAGAATATATAACACCATATTACAACTTATAAAACAATTTATGGAGCTACAGGTAAGCTTGGGTGTGCACTTTAATTTGGTCACTTATTATAATTTCGACCTTCCATATTACAAGGAAAACTTTGCCTCTTTTGTACAACAACCGTATTTAAACTTACAATTGAAAAATTAACAACATGAGTAGGTCTAATATGATAAAACACACCACAATTACTTTCACAACTCAAATCTAAGGTATAATACAACATTGGCTTATGTTTTACAAACAAGTTGTGCATTTCTAGGGTTTTACTAGGCATCTCTTGCCTATTTTTGCACAATAGAGTATTTTATGACTGCAAATGAAAAACTAAGTATATCAGCTTATGTAAAATGACTTAACAAATCATTTACAATTTGAACCACTCAAATTGAATGAGTTTTGAGACATGGGAGTGCATTTTAGTGTATCCTAGTGTGTATTTTTCACCAAGGCAAAATTTGCAGCAAAAAAAAATTGTCCTCTTTGTCCTACAAGGAAATTTGTGGTCTTTTTGCACAAAAAAGGGTTTTAAGTTTCCAATTGCAGAAACAAAGGTATAGATAGATGTACACCTTTTCTACAACCCTATAACTTATAATATTTTCTGTAATATTGACCTATTCATTCTATAAGACAATTTTTGGTATTTTTTCACAGCAAAGGACTTTATTTCATAAATGCACAAACAAAGCTATATATGCAGGATGTCAAAAGATAAATTACACACTCTCCAACTTGAATGTTCAATCAATTTGGAGGTGAACGAACTCTATATTTTCTATGATATATTCTCTTTAAAGTATTTTCATATACGTGTTAGCTATTTATTGTTAAATTTTATGCCATTTTCTATGTATCATTGGTTGGTTAGAATCCATTGGCCTTGATTTTTCTTATAACCCACCATCCTCTGATTCATCAAAAGTTAATGCATCTTTGTGTATAGAAATAATCATTTTTGGAGTGTAAATGTACTCCTAATTGTACAAACATGTTAACAATATTCTAATCACAAATTTATAACTTAAATCTTAAATTATGGAGGCTTATCCAACTTTGGGCATCCAATACCATATAGTCAACTTTAACAATTTGGCCCTTTGGTTTTATAAGACAATTTTTAGCCTTTAAGCACATCATGTAGGTTTTTTTTTTCCTGAAAATGCCAATATAAGGTTACAGACATGTGTGAAATCACAAATTACTCCTTTTGCAAGTTGAAACACTCAAATTGGGTCAAATTTGACATTAGGGCATTGTTTTATTTTGGGGTAGTTTTTCATTCAAATTTACATGAAATCCCAATATAGGTGCATAAAGCAATCTCACTATTTCTTCAATTTCATTTGAAATGACATAGTTAAATTGACAATATATCTAACTCCATATTTCAACTTATAAAACAATTTATTGAGCTTATTTGGTCACTCAGTATAGATTCAACCTTTCATATTACAAGGAAAACTTTGTCTCTTTCGCACAAAAACCCTTTTTAAACTTTTACTTGCAACATTAACAATATGAACATGTCTAATATGATAAACCACAACCCCAATAACTTTCACAACTCAAATATAAGGTATAATACAACCTTGGATTACTTTTTACAAACAAGTTGTGCATTTCTAGGGTTTTACTACACATCTCTTGCCTATTTTTGCACAAGAGAGTCTTTTGTGATTGAAAATGAAAAACCAAGTATATAGGCTTATGTAAAATGACTCAACAAATCATTTACAATTTGAACCACTCAAATTGAATGAGTTTTGAGACCTAGGAGTGCATTTTAGTGTATCTTGGTGTGCATTTTGCACCAAGGAAAACATTACAACAAAACAAAATTTTCCCTCTGTCTTACAAGACAATATTTTTTTTTTCTCATCAAAGGGTTTTAAGTTTCCAATTGTATAAACAAAGGTAAAGACAAATGTACAACTTTTCTATAACCATGTAACTTGTAATATTTCCTGTAATATTGAACTCTTCATTCTATAAGACAAATTTTGGTATTTTTGCACAAAAAAGGGGTTTTATTTCTCTAAATGCATAAACAAAGGTATATATGCATGATGTAAAAAGATAAATTACACACTCTCCCACTTGAATCAATCAATTTAGAGGTGAACAAACTCTATATTTTCTATGATTTGCTCTCTTTAAGGTGTTTTCTTATATGGATTAGTCATGTGTTGTTAAGTTTTATGCCATTTTATATGTATCATTGGTTGGTTAGAGGTCATTGACCTTGATTTCTTTCATAACCCACCATCCTCTGATTCATCAAAAGGTCATGCATATTTGTGCATATAAATCATCCTTTTTGGACTGTAAATGTATTCCTAATTGTACAAACATGTTAACAATATTGTATTCATCAATTTACAACTTAACTATTAGATTATGGAGGCTTATCCAACTTTGGGAATGTAGTTTCATAAAGCCAACTTTAACAATTTGGCGATTTGGTTTTACAAGGTGATTTTTATCCTTTGTGCACAATAGGTGGGTTTTTATATAAAAATGACGATATAAGGTTATAGACGTGTGTGAAATCATAAATACCATATTCTACAGGTTGAACAACTCAACTTGTGTCAAAATTGAAACTAGGGTGTGCATTTTACTTTGGGGCAGTTTTTCCTATAAATTTACATGAAATCCAAAATCTGGGTGCATAAAAGAAACCTCACCAGTTCTTCAATTTCTCTTTAATTGAAATAGGAAAAATTACAATATATATAAATACATATTACAACTTATAAGACATTTTTTGGAGCTACATGTAAGCTTGGGCGTGCATTTTAATTTTGTCACTTAGTACAGTTTCGACCTTCCAAATTACAAGGAAAACTTTGCCTCTTCTACACAACATCAATTTTTTAACTTGCAATTGCAAAATTAACCACATGAAAAGGTATAATATGATAAACCACAACCCCATCAACTTGCACAACTAAAATCTAATGTATAATACAACCTTGGGTTACTTTTTACAAACAAGTTGTGCATTTCTACGGTTTTACTAGGCATCTCTTTCATATTTTCACAACATAATCTTTTGTGATTGAAAATGTAAAACTAAGTATGTAGGATTATGTAAAATTACTTAACAAATCATTTACAATTTGAACCACTCAAATTGAATGAGTTTTGAGACTTGGGAGTGCATTTTAGTGTAGCTTGCCATGCATTTTGCACCAAGGAAAATTTTACATCAATGCAAAATTTTCCCTCTTTGTCCTACAAGACAATTTTTGGTATTTTTTGCACAAAAAATGGTTTGAAGTTTCCAATTGCACAAATAAAGGTATAGACAGATGTACAACTTTTCTACAACCCTGTAATTTGTAATATTTCCTATAATATTGACCTCTTCATTCTATAAGACAATTTTTGGTCTTTTTGCACAACAAAGGATTTTATTTCTCCAAATGCACAAACAAAGGTATATATGCAAGATGTAAAAAGATAAATTACACACTCTCCAAATTGAATATTCAATTAATTTGGAGGTGAAAAAACTCTATATTTTTTATGATTTATTCTCTTAAAATTATTTTTGTATATGGGTTAGTTATGTGTTGTTAAGTTTTATTCCATTTTATATGTATCATTGGTTGGTTAGAAGTCATTGACCTTGATTTCTCTCATAACCAACCATCCTCTGATTTATCAAAAGGTCTTGTGTCTTTGTGCATAGAAATCACCATTTTTGGAGTATAAATGCACTCCTAATTGTAAAAACATGTTAACAATATTGTAACCATCAATTTACAACTTAAATTTTAAATTATAGAGGCTTAGAAAACTTTGGGCATGCAGTTTCATATAGCCAACTTTAACAATTTGGCCCTCTAGTTTTACAAGGCAATTTTAGCATGTATGCACATCATGTAGGTTTCTATCCGCAAATGCCAATATAAGGTTATAGGCAGGTGTGAAATAAAAAATTACACATTATGCAAGTTGAAAAACTCAACTTGTGTCAAAATTGAGACTAGGGCATGCATTTTACTTTGAGGTGATTTTGCCTTCAATTTTACATAAAATCCTAAATCTAGGTGCATAAAAAGAAACCTCTCTAGTTATTCAATTTCACTTTAAATGACAGGTAAATTCACAATATATATAACTCCATATTAAATACTATAAAACAATTTTTGGAGCTACATGTAATCTTGGACGTGCATTTTAATTTGGTCACTTAATACAATTTCAACCTTCCAAATTACAAGGAAAACTTTACCTCTTTTGCATAACAACCATTTTTTAAGTTGCAATTCAAAATTAACAACATGAATAGGTTTGATAAGATAAAACACACCCCCCAAAACTTTGACAATTCAAATACAAGGTATAATACAACCTTGGCTTAAATTTTGCAAACATGTTGCACATTTCTAGGGTTTTACTAGGCATCTCTTACCTATTTTTGCACAACAGAGTCTTTTATGACTGGAAATGAAAAACTAGTTAAATAGGATAATGTAAAATGACTTAAAAAATAATTTACAATTTGAACCACTCAAATTGAATAAGTTTTGAGACTTGTGAGTGCATTTTAGTGTAGCCTAGCGTGCATTTTGCACCAAGGAAAAATTTACAACAGTACAAAACTTGCCCTATTTGTCCCAGATAAGAGATAAACCTCAGGGCTATGGACTCCATATATAAGAACAAGAGGGCTTGAATATGACAGAGAAGATGTAATTAATCCATTCACTACTCTACCATAATTATTCAAAAACAAATTTTTAGATTATGCAAGGTTAATCGAGAACCCTTATATAAGATGCATCATCACAATCATGAAATTACAACCAAGAATAAATTACAACCAATAAATATAGAACGAAAAACCATAATATAAAAACCTAGATGAAGTAGAAAAAGTAGGGAAACTTCATTATTGAATGAGCAACCAATAATACATCATTTCTTGAAATTTGATTTCACAACAAGATTAAGAAGACTGAATATGTATCAACTTAAAAGAAAAATTCAACAAAGAAATCCTCCAATAATTCAAGGCTACATCAAGGATTAAAAAGGGTTTACAACCTCAACCCTAATCTCTTCTTATGTGACAAAATTTCCCTTCTCCAAAGTTTATTTTAGTAGCAAAAACAATGGCAATCCTTGCAAAAACCTGTAACTTGTAATATAATTTCTTGTAGGTATACAAACTGAAATATCAAATAGTGAGAAGATTTCATGTAGGCATACAAATTGAAATATCAAATTGATATAAATTGTAATATAATTTCATGTAGGTAGATTCAAACATTATTATAAATATGCATTAAAGATCCCTTAAAGATTGAGACAATCACCAACGTCTTCCATGGCTAGGGTTTATCCTTGGACAACCACATGGATGCTCAGGGATGTCTCCTGCTTGACTGGTGGTCTTCCCTTTGCAATGGAGGCCCCCTTCTCCAACTTTATTTCTCCAAGCTTAGATTCCAATATTCCTAAACTCAAAACTTCTCACTCTAGGTTCTCTGGTGTGTCACCTGGGTGCTTTCTCAAAGGCTCGATCTATGGTTCCACAACTAATCATGGCATTTATTTCAGTACTGTTGTCTCCAAGAATGTCAATGTTGTTCCTCTTTCTTGTTTGGTGCAATAAGCTTAAGCTCCTTCCATCCCTATGAAGAATGATGCTATTTCCAGGTTAGCCCGTCTCAACTCCACAATTCTCATATGTCGTTTTAATGGTGTATGGCCTCATCTTGTTAATATTCATGAATGGATGTCAATATCTTGGTTGCTAGTTTTGAAAGGTGATGTTTTTATTCACCTTGTGCTCAAGGGTTTTTCATTGTTGAGTTTGATCTTCAAGAAGATAAATATTTGATATTTAGTTCTAGTCCCTGGTTCTGGGGTTGTTCCAGATTATGTATGAATCCTTGGTCTCCTTATTTTGATCCTTTGAAGAATTCGTTATCTTCAACACCTATTTGGGTTAGGCTCCCAAATCCCCCATACATTTTTGGGGCTTATCCTCTCTCCGTTCCATCGGTAATGATTTGGGAAAGTTTCATTATAGAAGCATTGAAACATAAAACTATAACATCCGCACCTATGATCGAATCTGTGTAGAAATGGATTTTAGCAAAGGGTTCCCAAAAGAAATAAAATTTATAGGGGATAAATATTTGTGGACCCAAAAGTTGGATTATGAAAAAATTGCTTTTCGATGCCAAGCTTGTTTTGGTACAAGTCACTTGGTAGTGCGTTTCCCTAGGGGTCTTAAGAAATATCGAAAGCATCGCAAACCAACTTGGTGGTTTGGCTACCACATTGATCATCAACGTTTTTCCAAAGAAGACTCTATAGATGTGGTTCCTCCCAAGGAGGTTCCCAAAGGAGATGCATTGTTGTCATATGACGTGGACTCTCCAGATCTGGACCCTCCATTGGATGTCTCTAAATCTAAAATAGAGGCCAAGAAGGTCATAGAAGAGATTACTGAGAATTCTGAAATGCAAGAAGAAACTCCTCGGAAGCTCAAGGAAAAAGTATATTCAGATTCTCTAGATCTGGGTAAAGAATCACAGGTTCACCCCAACTCCATTGCATTGGTAAGTTGGGTATGAGATAGATGAAGTTGAGGCATCAGGAAAATCAGACCCTCCAGATCTAGGAAATGTGGGAATGGAAGGACTTGCATTGACTCCTTTATCTATAAATTTTGGTTGGATAGTAGTCATAAAGAAGAAAAACACCCCTTAAGTATCCCATCCAATGGTGACAAGAAGTAAGGCTCAGAATCCAACATAATCATGTATTGTTTTTCTGTATATATTCTAGGTTTTTTTTACCAAATATATTCAGTGCAATGTAGTAATAGTTTCAACCAACTTTGGTATTATAGGAGTATAAAGGAATCTTGGATAGTAGTTGGAGTAATGGAGCAAGATTTTCTCTATTGATACCAGCCCACTTTTTGTACTCAGTGGCCCTGGTTGTGCCCTTTTTAATGAATACAATTTCCTAGTTTTTGTAAAAAGAAAGAAGATCCCTTAAAGATGATCGATAAACACTAAATATCACAACAAGAATCACAAATAATACATGTATGAGTCAAAACAATACTGATTTTCCATTAATTCATGATAATAGTAGGATATTTACATGAGAGGCATCACATTTACAGTCTCCATTACAAAATTGGGCAAAGTGTAATACATATTCTACACCTTTCTTCTCTCCAAAGATTCCTCCTGAGGTCTCTCTAACAAGCCTCTCATTTCCTATCTCTCTACTAAAAACCTTATATATTATGTTCCCCATGGGGACCACCTCTACCCATAGCGCAGTTACATAAGTCCATCATAACTAACTTTACATTTTTTCATAGTTCCTCGAGCCAGTTTTTATAGCTTTGAGCTGATGATCTCAACAAACCTTGTTTACTCTTGTTATGTTTACATGAGGAAGACTCCACCTTGTTGTAGATATTTGTCCGCCACAATCGATACTAAGAAGTGTATTTTATCCAGTCACTACCTTCACACTATGGGGTGGTACTGAATAATATTATAATGCGAAAGAATTCCAAACTTGGTAGTGCACCCAAGGGTCTGATGGAAGATACATAGTGCGTTATGGATATGGAGGGTGCACCGCTAGATGGGAAGAGAGTGGTGGAAGTGATGGTTAATGGTTGATGATGTATTAAGGACCAACTTGAGGCAAAGGAATATGGTGGGGATGGGAAGGATTGAAATTTTATACAAGCAAGTGTTATGAGGAAAATTACTCTATGGCAAGGGGTAAACCACAACAGATAGAAATGACTGCAGAAATCAACTCTAACCTCAAGTATGCTATATAAATGAAAATGCTAACAAGACAAGATAAAGAGACTACCTCGTCTAGATGTTCGATGAATACCATCGTTGATCACGTAGCTCAAATCTCTATACTTGCAACTTGTCCTCAAAAACCAAGATACACAAGCATATGGTGATAATATATAATTTTAGCACATATAATAGCATAATCCATTAATGTTCATGACAAATACTCCCATGGAATAACAATTCAAATATTTGCAAGATATTAATTGGACGAGAAAAGAGTATTTCTATTTAAAAAATGATCCATATAAGTGTATAAGTGACAAACTTCCATGTCGGTACGTCTCGTAATTGAGAAACTAAGTCCCTTCTAGTTGGGCCTCCACCTCTTTAATCCTCCACCAAAGGCAAGCTCATATAAGAGAGACAATAAGGTTCTCCATCAAAGAGGGAAGATCTTGGGGGTTGAACAATGTGTTCACACTTTAAAGGACAAAGGGATGCAGACTCAATATGAAGTGAATAATTTCTCAAGAATAATTTTGCTCTCAAAAGTTGAATTATTCTCCTCTCCACGGCTTTGATATGGCCCAATTTATATCCTTCAAATGGAACTAAAGGGCCGATTCAGAACATTTCCAGTATATGGAAGGTCAAAGATCATGGATCTCATGACGTGACATGGAAACCCGACACAATTTTTAATTTTGGGCACAAAACCCAATGTGCACGGGCTGTAATGGTGCAACTTGCATATACGCATGATGTAATACTATTAGGGCATGTATGTGTGAAAAAAAATGATTTTTTAGCTCTGGGAAGTGCAAAAGGGACTTCAAGTCTGCATAGGGAAATGGAAAAGGCCTTTTGAGCAAATTGCATGGGGTGAGGCAAATCTTGCTATAACAGATGCCCCCTAATGTGTGAGGTCAGAGGAGTATCTGTGATGGCCGAAATACATTATAATTCCTAGAAGTGGAGTGATGGTGAATCAACTGGAAGAACTAGTTTCTTATGAGAATATTACAATTCATAATGAATTTGTACACATGGATGCCAATTTGAATTACACTGTAGATCCATGCGGAAAATATACCAAATAGTTGTTCATGGCCATGAATAGGAAATACAAAGTAGACACATGCCATAGGATTTCATAGTCATGAACAAGGCCCAGTGAAAACTAATCTCAAAATCAATATGAAGATATATGTATACAATGGAGTACAATCTGATCTCCCATGATCACTGAAGTTATATAGGTACTGGTCCAATGAATGGTAGCAACAACTCAATAAAGATGCTACTATAACTGACATCTTCAAGTCTTCTACACGATCCACCAAAGGTGAAAGTCTACATCATGTGAATAGAGGAGTTGAGGTCAAACACAATGAGAGTTCATTTGATTACCGATCATTAATGGATACCGTTAACAAATGCGAGATGAAATACCGATAATGAAAGTAGGTATCAAGGCACTGAGTACATTATTACAAGTGCGAATAAAGGTGTTGAGGTTGAACACTTGAAGAATCCATCGATCAAGAGACATTAATGTATTCCCAAATGTTGATGGCAGGAGAACCTGCCACTAATGACTGCAAACCTCTAGATACTCATAGGACTCTAGGCCTCGTTTCCATAATAGATGAGTTGAATTCGATGGAAGGAGACCCACTGAAAGGAGAGAATTAAGGCATCTCTCATCGAGGTACAAAGCAATATATTGATTATTTGGAGGAACTTGGATGAAGAGGATGTTCACGAACCAACGACCCCGTGCATCTTTCGCATGCACCAGATGAAAGTAGTGAACGAAAAAGACCCTCTGAATAGAATCCAATAAGGAAAACTTCCGACAAAGTCGAGGAAACCACCAATAAGGCTAATGTCATCCAAGACAATGCACGAATCCAAATGTGTGAATAGATTTCTTGCCGTCAAACATAAGGGAAGCCCCCTAGTGAGCGACCAATGAGGAGATGTCGACTGTTGGGATCAAGGTTACCTACCCATAACAAAAGTAGGACTAGGGTGCACAATAGGACTACAACTTCATGTGATTCTGAGACATACTGAGGATATGGTCGACATGCAAAGTCAATATTTCTAAGAAATGGCTGACACAGGCCTATAGACATCCTTTGAACAAGAGCACGAGACATATGGATGACTCTGACATCATAGACTTAATAATGAAACTTTGTGATGCAGGAGGCACCAATCATACTCTCCATAGGGATTGGAAGAGTAACCAGTCAGAGGATTAAACTCTAAGTAACAAGCTCAACTTCCTAAGGTCATGCTAAACCCAAAATTTGGATGAAAAGTGGACTCAAAAGTTTGTGCTCTTTTCAAAGGTGAAACGACTGCTGCCAACATGAGATAATATTCTTTTCCCGCCCGTATTTTTTTTTCATAGACAAATGAATGCTATGATACAAGAGAGGAAACATGTGTCGTGAGTAAGAAACTGGTTCCAATAGTGGACCATACATATGCTCAATGCAAGGAGGCGCATGAAGGATGTGGACACTCGGGGGAATTTTTCCTCTTAAGGTACATGCTGTCAAGTTGCAAAGGATATAAATAAGGCTCTACTTGGCTAGAGATTCAAATTGATGAGGTAATAGGATTAAAGAGAGAAAGCGGGAACCGAAAATAAGCTTAATAATGCAAGCAAGAGAATGATATGCAGTTATGACTTAACTCCAAAGAATGTGCTTTTTCATAAATTTAGTCCCCTAGGCCTGGAAAAAAGTATAAAACAATACCCAGGAGAACTCTTCTAGCCACTATTGACTAGAGTATTCCTTTTTCGAAATTAGTCTACTTGGTCCGAAAAAGGGTTAAAATTACACCAAATAGACGACCTTTCAAATCCAATTAACAAGTGTGAAAGAGACAAGTTCACTTGAAAATATTTTCTCTTTTTTATAGAGTCGGAAAATAGATTAACCAAGACTCGATGATGTTGTTTTAAGGAGCATATCATGGGGGAGGCAAGGGCTCCCATGTAGGACTCTTGTCGAAAGTCAACAACTCACAGATAGTTGACACAAGATTGGGAAAACCCAAATCTTTCCAAGTCGAGGAGGATAAATACTTGCAAAGGTTACCTTATCTACAATATATCGAAGAATGCCCCTTATCTGGAAGGGTGTAGAAGAAGGAAGGTGAGGCTCTTCAAGGTCATTCCAATCAAAGGAAACCACCTTAGGACTTGGAGGGAGCATACTCAAAGAGAGTAGGATGATCCCTTGTTCAGAAGGTACAAGACTAGAAATGGCAAGGACATGGTCGAAAGATGCATCATCCTCCAAAAGAAGAGTGGGATTGACTGAATATTGCATCGACGATGTCACTTCCTTAGACTTTTCACTCTCCAAGAGAAGAGTGGGATCGACCAACTATTGCATCAGCATGACCACTTCTTCAACCATTGGTTGAAAATGATGCGAGACAACAAGGTTAAGAGACACATCAACCCCAAAAATAGGAGTGGTGTCGGTCGAAGATTACATCAACGTGACTGATGGTTGAACATGATGCGAGATAACGTGGTCAAGAGATGAATAAAATCTAAAAATAAGAGTGGTTTCAATTGAAGATTGCATCGACATGACCACTGTATCAACTAAAGAAGGATTAGAATGTTGGGAAACCAAAGCTGACTCAGAACCCTAAGGGCTATCAGACAAGGACTGCACTTCTTGTACCATGAAAGTAGCAGGGCATAGACAAGTTAGGTGACCTCCTTTGCAAAGTCTACAAAGGAACTTGGGATTATTTCCTATACATCTAGGCTTCTCAATCATATGAATTACCCCAGCATGAATTGCAATGGTTGGTGACATGCTCCCAGCATGACTTGCAGAGGCTAGTAGCTCATATCCAACATGACTTGCAGATGCTGGTGATGAATCCCCAACATGACTAGCAGAGGTTAGTGATGTATGTGAAGTGTGACTAGCAGTGACTAGAGTTGTGCCCCCAACATGACTTGTAATGACTGGTTTCATGTCCTCAACATGACTTGTATATGTTGTTGACCAATCTCCAACATGACTAGAAAAGGTTGGTGATATAATGACAATATGACTCGCAGTGACTGGACTTGTGCTTCTAGCATGATTAGTGGTGGATGGTTGCGGCATTTGAGAACAAGGTTCCGGGAAACACTGGTTTTGAGAAATTGCGGGCCAGGAAGGGTTCTGGTATATACCATGGCCCTATCCAGGAGGATAGTTTCCTCCTCCAAATTGATTCATAAAGTGTTGTAAGGGCATCGTCAGTGAAGAAGCCACTTGCAAAGAGAAAGCAACATGACAAGGGTTACTAAGGTGAGGATATATGTTTCCCCTATATGAAGGAACTTTGTGAAGGGGGTTGCACATACTATAAAACTGACTCCCCCCGGATGAAACACCAGAGGATATATGGAGGTCCGCCATGGGAAAAGCATTTGTAGGAACCGACATAGCGGAAGAAGGATAGATGGACAAAATGTAATAAGTAGAATGACCACCCATTTGAGCACTTGCTCCTGGAAAAGTGAATCTAGGATTGGATCCATAGGAAGGAATATTCCAACCTCATACCATAAGAGTTGGTTGAGGGATATGACTCCCATCAAATGAAAAGGGAGAATAAGGAGGCATCATGCCTCCATAAACAAAACTAGGATTCACATAAAGCGGCGAGACAAAGGATGGCAAGTGTGAAGGCATGTCTGACATAACAAGAGAAAAATGATTAGAGGCCCAAGGTACTGGCTAAGTATCGTGATTCGATGTACCACTTGGAAATACAAAAGGATTCGTCCCCATGGAATGATAAAATACCATGGGTCGGGTAACGCTAACTGAGGGAGTCACGGGGGCTCCACTAACCATAATAATGAAAACTGAATATGTTATACAAAATCCTAAGGCCAACTAATAATCAGAGAGCACATCAAAGTAAAGCAAAAAGGCCAATGCACACAAACAAGATATAATGGTTGAAAAGGGACCTCCCTCACTAGAGTAGTTATGCCTCACCCAAGAGGGTCTTGAGACTCCCTTCAAAATATCGAAGGTATCATAATCAGTTATAAGGGACCTCATGGGATTAACAACATAGTCAGTCAGATCCCCCCGAAGAGGTAATCCTCCATAAATGTTGTGTGTTGTCCAAACCTTATCTAACTCAAGGTACCTACAGAATAATCCTTGCAAGTAACCTATGTGGCTACCTATTTCAAGAAACTAAAGCCACCATGATATAGCCAATGCCCAGGAGAATAGTCGTAAGTTAGGTCCACTGTATGGGCAGGGTAACAAATCTCAAAATCTTGAAAGCACTGCCTCTCATGGAGTTAAAGGTACTAGAAAGACCATCGAATACGAATAGATCCCTAGAAATATCTCTAATGCTAAGAAGGTATTAGAGGGCTATCTCTGAAACCAACTTCGTGCGACCTCGTTCTTAACTCCGGTGTGAGCGAAGCGTCTTGACGTCACTAATTACACAATGGATTTCACCACTCCTTGGTCATACACATATGTTGCGTTTAATATCCTTGGATAAGTTTACTCACAAAATCCTATTCCAAGGCCCTGTATCCTAAGCTTGTTTGTGTACTCTGAAAAATAAAATCGTTTCTAATCAATTTTAATTAATCAACATTACTTTTAATGGCTTTTTTTACTCAAAAGATGTGGTCGTGAAACTGATAATGTTATGACTCAACATTTAAAAGAAATGAATATAAACAAAATACTAAGTCCTAATTAAAATTCTCAAAAGATGATAAGCTTCCAAAATACAACTTTCGATTCAACTCTGAAATTTCAATAAGATGCAATCTTTCCATGTATATCAAGATCAATACTAAATAACCCAAAAGAGAAAATGCCATAATGCAAAATGTATATTTTTATTTTATTTTCAATATAAAGAAATGAAAATGCAAGGAATGAATAACAACCTGATATATAGACCCTACTGCAATAAAAAGAGACAAGCCAAGCAAGATACCAAGAAGAAAACACTCATACCAAGATGTAAGGACAACCAATGCAAAATATGATAAGAAAGAAAAACTGCCCGAAAATTCAACCAAAAGAAGGTTTCCTATCACTCTGTAGGCACTTAACAATTAGGACAGAGACCCAAGAAGACTCAACAACCATCAAAACTCACCCAACAAACACCAAACTCATATATATAGTCAATAAAGTTGATGTACATGACCGTTTAAGGAAAACTCACATATGTACGTGCCCTATAGAAGGAAAACTAGCATATGTATGCATCTGTCAAGGGAAAACCCGCGTATATGTATTAAAACACTGCCAGGGTAAGGAATAAGCTAAGAAAACTCATATACAAGGTAAAAATATGTTGTCAAGCAATCAAGCGACAAGAAAACTCAGTCTAACAAAGAGCAATTCTAGAAGAAAAACACTAAAGACCTCAACAAATAGAAGATTCAATCCCTAGTATGGTCGCCAAAACCGACACAATTTTTAATTTTGGGCACAAAACCCGATGTACGTGGGATGTAATGGTACAACCTATGTATACGAACACTGTAATACTATTAGGGCACGTATATGTGGAAAAACATGATTTTTTAGCTCTGGGAAGTGCACAAGGGACTTCAAGTCTGCATAGGGAAATGTAAAAGGCCTTCTGATCAAGTTGCATGGGGTGAGGCAAATCTTGCTATAACAACATGTATATGTTCACCATGAGTTATGGTCTTTTTGCAAGGTAACTATCATCGTTTCCTATACTTGGGTCAATTAAACACTTTCAATTCTCATTTGGCCTGACCAATATGGGCATGTACCTTCTCACAAACTACTTTGTCTCTTGTCTCCTTGTACTATCACAATCCTTCATCAGTTTTAGCATAATTTATTCCTCCCCTCAAGATGTGATCCTTTTCCTTTAGTCATCCCACTATTGTTGGAGACTCCCCCTTTCTTTGTCTTGGGGCCTCCTGGACTATTGTTGATGTGGTGTGGTTCTTTCTGACTAGTGGTACCATTCGTATATGGGTGTACTACTATGAATTGATATGATCTGACCACCTAAATCCTTCTTAAGTTTCCCCCATGGTCGATGTTGGAGCAGGAAAATTTGGGAGTTAAGAGCAGTAAGCGAGGCAGAATGGACCAAAGGAAACAACGCGCCAGGAAAGAAGGAAAATTAGCGCGACAAAGGGAAATGGAAGTAGTGCATAAGGAAAGAAGGAAGATCAATGCAAGGAATAGTTGGATCAAAGACCAAGTGCGTAGAAGGAAGTTAGAAAGTGGACAAGTGGAGTCCACTTAGAATTAGGGTTTTTTAGTGATAACGTAAGGGTTTTTCCCATTTTGTAATATAAATATGATGTATGAGGTAGATAGGGAGATAATCTCAGAACTGGTGTGTGAAGAACCACTTTTGGAGAACTTTTTGAGTCTTAAGTCGCAGTACTAGGTTTTGGCTAAGAGCTGTGGAGATCGAGTTGTATCAGTGTTGGAGAATCATGAAGCATAATTGAGGGTCAAGTCACAAGCTATGGATCTTGGTGCGACGCTGGTCAACCTCACAGTTTATAAACCTATGATGTAATGAATGAAACACAAGACCTTTTTTTGATGAAGAATAAATAAGAAGCAGAGGATCTTTGTGGACGTAGCCCAGGGGGGTGAACCACGGTAAAATCTTGTGTTGCAATGTGTATGAATGGCTTTATGTTGATTTTATACTTAATGATGAATGAATGGTTAGATGAATGCCTCTCTTAGGGTTTATTTACAATGCACAATACTAATAATGCATAATGGATGTTATTGAATGGATAAAATAGTAGATCTGATGAATGTTATGGTAGAATGCATGTTAAAGTAGAAGTAGAAGTAAAAGGAACATCCTCAATCCCTTCTATTACTGTAGACATCTTCTTCCTGCAGTCACCCATAAGCCATCTCGGGTGAGACTGCGTTGTGCACTCTGTGCGTGGTGTAGCCTTTTGGTTTACCAGAAGGGCCGATGGTGAATAGGTTTTTTTTGGAGAACTAAGGTAGAACTCAGGTCAACCCATACATCCAAAAAATGGTTCTGTTGTTAGCTGGAACTCAGAAGAACAACCTAGAAGGGGTTTGGTGATGAAGATGCAGTGGTAAAAAGGGATGTTCAGGCCATGGAATCCTACAAATCAAGAGATTGAAATATGGTTAGAGACAAAACAACTCAAGTTCACACAGAAAGATAATAGAAGTACTAGGTATACACCACGCTAGTATCTACGGAGGTATGTGTTTACTAATTTGCATGAGGCATATTTATGTTATTTTCTAGAGTTATTAGAGGAGTGGATATCGAGGTTGAAGGATACCCATCCAACTAAGGAGATTAGGCCAGTAGAGTGGACTGTTGAGAATATTGCACGATTGGAAAGGGTTAATAACAAATTCACGTGCAGAGTGGATTTTTGGTTAGACAATGTTATTGTGGGGTTTATTACTAAATTTGCAGTAGACACAACAAAGTCATATACTGCTGCAGAGCATGATTTCTTGAAGGGACCTAGAGGGAGGTACATCAGGTCAATTTACACGTCGATCAAGATATTATTACATGATAAAGGCATGATGACCATGGAATCAAACAACTAAACCACTCTACCTACATGGGGGAGTTGGGGGAAGCACTAAGGGAGATATGAGATATGGATAAGGCTCTAGAGATTATCCAGATGAAGGAAGCAATGGACCCCATCATGATGGATGATTAATAGACTAGGGAGATCATAAGGAAAGTAGGTGTGATGCGAATGGATGACCATACCAACATAAGATGAATAACAAGAAGATGGAAGTAGTCGAGCAAGAGGGCGTGGACAATGATGAGGAAGATGTAGAGGATCTCCATGCCACTAGGATGGTTGAGGATCTCTTGTGCACCACATATGAGAGGAAAACCAAAGTTCATGGGTCCGACGTAGAAGAAGGCTCTCCATTCCAGATCCGAATTAGTGTGGAACCCACAACCCCATGTGCGACTAAGACATGTGAAGAAGAAAAAATAGTTAACCCACAAGTGATTAGTGGTAGAATAATTTTTATAAGATGTGGGTCCATTGGAAAATAAAGAAGAAGTGTAAGTTCAATAGGTAGCAGTCAGGTATCTACACCATGCAAAAGTGGTAGTATAATGAAATTCATAATGGTAGGACAAGATCCAACTATTAGGTTACCAGAGTTCTGAGGAGAAGGGTTAGAGGACCCAAAAAAGCATTTATTTATCTGTGAGAAGATATGGGTAGCTAAGAAGATTACATATGAATATACAAAGTTTGCGTAGTTGGAAATAACATTCAGAGACCGCACATTAGACTGGTACATGGGTCTTGCAACAAATAATCCAACGAGAGTACCTACAACTATAACATAAGTGAAGAGGCAATTAATCAATGAATTTCAGAAACTAAGCTCAGAGGATTAGTTCATGAATAAAATGATAGAGATCAAGAAAAAACTAGGAGAATCAATCTGGGGGGTGGAACAGAAGTTCAAAAGACTAAAAGGTAAGTTGAAGTATCCTATTATTGATATGCAACATAGACATTTATTTGTTAACTCTTTGTTGGCACACTTGAAGTATCCTTTGCGACATTAGAAGTTCCAAAGTCAAGCTGAGGCCCTGCAAGAAGATTTAAATTTAGAGGAAAATCAGTATAAGAAGACAGATCCAACTGTGGATGAGCTGAGACAAGACCTAAATAACTTAACATTTCAATTGAATCAGAATAAAAGTAAGGAAAAAAGGGAAGATGTTTGCTGCACACTATGAAGAACTGAAGGGCATCACAAGAATGAATGTCCATTATTTGCGTAGTATATTGGAGTGGGTATGAAAAACCCTTTATTTTTAGGAGGGCCATGGTGTGAGATTTGTAAAACACATGGGAATGATCCCTATAATTTCCCCATGAAGCAAAAGTATTAGACAGTACCAAAGAGTACATTTTGTAATTTTTGCAAGTCAGTTGGACATGAAGAGAAAGACTGCAGAACTTTGGAGATGATGAAAGAGGGGATTTCATATACATATAGGGTGCAAGTTGAACACATAACAGGACAACCTACACAACAGGCACAGTATAACAATGTGCAACAACCACAATATAATACCGCACAGATGTTTCAGCCACAACCGTAGTAAAAAAATGTGCAACAATTTGGAGCACCACGAAAGTATAACAACACACAACAATGCAAAACACCACCACAATATAATAATGCATAACCGCAATACAACCAGGGACCTTAGTATAATACACCATGTTGAGATAATCAAGGTAACATAGGAGGCTTCAGAGGAGGAGGTCATGGAGGAAGAGGCTTTGGAGGAGGTTAAGGACCAATAGTTTGTCATAACTGTCAGAAACCAAGGAACTATGAAAGAGACTACCCACAACCACCTGCGACATGTATGTATTGTTACGTAGCATATCATGAGACATAAGATTGTCTGACACTTTTGGTGAAGATACAGAACAAGAGGAACCAAAACAATCAGAACGTACAATGGATTGTTGTGGAAAATAGAGAAGATGATTGGAATAAGATCAACATCTTTACTAAAGTGGAACCAAGATAGGAGAAGATGCAACAAAGAAGGACCAGGATCAGTACCAGTGGGTCAGGAAGAATACTGCTCCTGAACAAAAGTTTGATGCGCACAAAGAGAAAGAGATATTCAAAGAAGCTAGGAAGGATATCCTAAAAGAAAATATTACATCTACTTCAGGAACAAAGCCAATAGACGAGATATCAATGTATGGCATGCCTCCATTATTTGATCAGACCGACAAAGAGAAACCTTTAGAGCAAGTAAGTAACTTAAGAAACTTTTTGGGGTCATGTGTAAAATTGCTGGATGATAAAAATTCTTTACAAGTACTGTTGAGTTTGTTAAAAAAGTGCAATTCTAGGGAAGAAGGGGTAAAAAGAGTGAATCGGGTCCATAAGAAGAGAAGAAAAAGTAGGGAATTCAGGCTGAATGCAAACATTGGAGATTTCAATATGGGGGATATTATATTAGACCTAGGGTATGAAGTCAATGTTATGCCAAAGAAGACATGGAAAGCTATGGGAGAACCTTAATAGGGGTATTCACCTATTCGGTTAAAGTTAGAAAATCAACATAGAGTGGAGCCGATTGGAAGACTAAAAGGGATACCAGTAGATCTAGATGGAATGTGCACCATGGCAGACTTTGAATTCATTGACATAGTAGATAATACTTCGCCATATCCAACATTGTTGGGTCTGGATTGGGATTTTTATAACTAGGCCATTATTGCGCCATGCCCAACATTGTTGAGTTTGAATACATAGTTATTGTGCCATTAGATCCCTCAGAAGGAGGAAGATATGTGGGGCATGCGACAGACAATATTCTTACAGAAGATATAAATCATTTATACAGAACTACCGTACGCGAAGAGGATTATATCAACCAAACTGCAGATGGAATGTTGAGTTGGAGGAGTATTATTTCTTGTGCTTCAGACTTTGACACGAGATTGGAGAACTGGAAACAATGACTACATGAATTATCCACCAGAAGATGTGTCATAATGATGCGTGTGCTAAGATGGATTGGTTCATAGGTAAGAGAGCCTCGTACTTTTTATGGTTTAAATGACTTAGAATATTTTCTAATGAAGTTTGAATTAGAGGTAGTAGAAAGTCAGAGATTACCAATATTAGATATTTCTTTGAAAGATACACCTTCCCGTTAGTGGGGTATACAGAAGGACAAGATAAACAACTGGTTTCAGTGCGAGAGGTTACTATGCATCATATTCTGTGCAGAGCAGGAGAACAAAGTGTTGGAGAAATATGAGGGATTTAGACAACGTAAAGAACATGTAGATAAGTGCATTGTTCAATGGAGATTATTAGCACTAGAAGAATGGCCACACCATTTTATTCACACATTAGAAATCATCCCAAAGAACTGGTACGCAAAACAGGAACATCGTAGAGAAACTGCGAACTGGGAAGAGATACACCATAATTTCGTAGTTACATTTTCCTTTGAACATGAAATTACATAGATATATACAATGCTGAAATTGGTAAGAGACATTATATTTGAAGAAATATAATTTGAAATAATCCCAACATATCAGAAGTAGACCAGACAGACAGTTAAACAATTTCTACACTGTTGTCACGTTGTAGAAGAAGAAGGTCCAATAGAAGAAAACTCACGCAATATCCAGATCCCAGAAGTTGAAGGTGAAAGGGAAGTACAAGGTCCAAAGCTAGATTCAAAAGATTATGTTGCACCCCTAAAGATAAAAAAGGTAAACATTGGAACTGCATAAAACCCAAAGATTGCAAGCATTGGAGATTATTAGGATAATCAAACTGCAGAGAGAATCACAGAATTACTATACGAGTACAGTGACGTATTACCAAATAAATTTTTAGAGATGAAGGGATTAGCAAGAGAACAAGGAGAGATGAATATAGTGTTCAGCACTCAACACACCCTAAACATCCTATGTCAAATTTTACTTTTTTGTGTACCACTTGATCTTTTGCACTGTCTAATTCCACTTCATTATGAAAAATGTTGCCTTTGCCTATCATCTTGACTCTCATTAAGTCTTTCAAAGTTTTCTTGAATCTATGAAAACCCATGACTTAAAATGATTGAATTTTAAATAAAGAATCAACAACCAAAACTTTTCACCCGATGCGCCCAAATTCGACATCGGAAGGAATTAAAAGATGAAAGAAAATCAATCAAAAAAATCGCATTCGCCGAGCACCGATCTTCACCGACATCAGCAAAATAAAGTTTTCTTTCATGACAAGCATCACACAAGGATATTGCCGATAACTGATCCCTTTCGGCATCGGTAAAAGGAGAAGAGATTAAATGTTAACGGAAAAATAAATGATATCGTTGATAGCCAATACTCGACACGCTTAGCGAAATCGGAGAAGACCAAATCACGACTAACATTCGGACCACGCTAAAAGTTTTTCTCCGATCGTCGACTTCTAAAACACTTCGGCATAGGGATTTTTGAGGAAGATAATCCACATGAAAACTAGTGTTAGGTTTGTCCCCGATCGCTGACCCCCGATACCTTGTCGGCTAGGCGAGTAACAGTCTTCAGTGTAATATCATTGTATGGTGGGGAGAAAACACACAAAGCAACTCAGAACACCACTGAGGGTAAATTCAGAGTTAACTTGGAGGAATTAAGGTTTTTCTGAATGTCGCGAGCAAGTGGCATTGCATAGTGAATTCCAGGCTTGAAAATACATTCCGATTTAGAAAGGAAAAGATATGGACAAAGAACACAGGAAATAGATACACAAAGGAAGGAAATAATACATCCAACTACTACAACTAGAATCCTTTCATCAAATTTTCAGGACTTTTGCATTAGATTTCGATCGAGCTCAAATAATATACAATAGACGCTCTCTACACTATTTGGCCAACCAACCTAGCTTACATTGAAAGCATGAAATATATAGGCGAAGGCACTGCTTGGGCTGCCCTTCTACTATCCCTAGAATCTAGGAAACGAGCCTTCCTCTGATCAATGTCATTTTGTATGAGCTCTTTCCCAAAATATAAAACAACTATGTACGACCGCGTCATAACCACTTGTTTCTTATTTTGGTCATCAGCAGGTCTCGTCATAGGGGTGGTGATGTGTCACATTTTTTCGACGTCCCTTGTGCTTCACTCAGCTGCATGACTATATCCTATGCTTCCTGGAGTTGTCTCTTGAGACATGCCACGTTCCCTTCGTGGCCTTCTAATGCTAACACCTCAAGGGTCTTTGCTACCAACTGTCGTCTTAATTCTCTATTTTCTTGGTAGAGTTCGACAATGGTGAGTTGTGCTTATTTCAGTTGTTGAGTCGGCTCTCGAACGTTAGTTCTTGTGGCATCTGTCCTCCTCATTCTACTCTTGCCTTCTTGACTTGTTCATTCGATAGGCTCTAGCCGAATAACGCACATAAGAAATTCCTCGACAGTTGATCTTGCACGCGGATTGCTTGGGACTTGGGTTTTCCTGACTTCCTTGGCCTACCCCTTCTACAGGGTATCGACTGTTGGGGAGGCATGTCTTCCAACGTCCTTCCTTCTGGTGCAACTCCTTCCACTTTGGCCTTCACACAGTGTGATATCATCATTTCCGTGCGTAGATGGGAATATCCCTTTGAAACCTTGGGGATGCCTGCTACGAGTAGGAACGAATCCTAGTCTCTTTGGGGCTTAGGCATGGTGCTTTTGCTGCTTTGCATGCCCTTTCTTATGTTTTGAGGGGTTCCCATGGTGAAACACGTATCTGACTTATGCCCGAAAGACTTGGAAAGGGCCCGAGGTGGAAAACTTGATCAGTCTGGGCTCACGAGACGAACTACCAACAATTCATAAGCTCAAATGGTGAGTAGAATGCATGAAAAACATCCATAATTTATAACAGAGAGGGAAGTAGGTGGAATTGTGCCAGGGAACACTGAATTCAAAATGAATGGATGTTTTGAAGCAAACTTAAGATTTTCTGTTGCACATCCATGCGACGAGTATGTTCCGGGGCGTGCGAGGTACAACCAATAGGAGTTGTAGGGCATGTATGATACGAGCGTCATGATTTTTCATCCTTCCAGCCTTCATGATGAGCTAATGATGGTTGCTTCACTTGCCAACACAACTTCTATTTAAACAACTTGCCTTGACCTAAGGCACCTAACGACTTCCCTTATGACAGGACCCGACTCTTTTGGAACAGACTCATACTCTTAACAGATGTTTGACTCTGCCATCCTTTACCAACTCAAAGGGCCAACCGGCCACTGGCTTGAATTTGACCCACATGTTATTCCGTACCTGATCTTTCATGCTGCAACACACATATGTAACCTAACTAAGTTACACCCTAAATAGATAAAAATGACGGCGCTAACAGAAGCAAAGCAAGCAATTCGAAAGCTGCAGAGATCCCGTGAGTATTAAATAACCAGGTTTAGCAAGATTTACAGGTATGTACCCGTTTGGATTTTTCATGCTTACACTTCATACATATATTTTACCCAGTGTTTCTCTATATGCAGTCTCTAAAGGATTTTATTTTTTGATTACAGGAAATATGCCTTTGAGTATTGGGCAAACATGGCGCGGGAGCCTCATCGGGAGATTCAAGAAAAATGGGCCAAGTGCGAGAAGAGTTGGGTCAAATTCAACAAGGAAATGAAGGATATCAGACTCCCTGAGTTTGGCATGCCCAACGACTTTGTCTAATTGCGCGACATAGTCAAATCGAACACCGAGCAAGACTCATTATGGGCCAAAGAAATAACAAAGGTGACAGACGCAACGCAAGGTCAGGAGCAACAATTTATGGGACACCTGATCAAAGCTCGGGCTATGCTGAAACAATTAACTTCCAGTCTAGTCAAGTATCGTGCACATTCGATAGAGATAAGAGAGATTTATGCAGCCCCGATGGAACAACATAGATTCCCATACGATAACAACTGCGAAGAGATTTTCATCAAGTGGTTGGAGTACGAGAAGAGTCACCCTCTTAAGTGGTATCTTGAGATGACTCTTAGACAAATTGACAAGAGAGAACGCCACGTGGATTTTTTTTTTACTTATCTACACTGTAGCCGTTATTTTTAGTTAATTTTATGTTATAAATAGGAGCATCGACTGATTAGTTAAAGGTCGATAGTTGTTGCAAGAAAATCTCATTTTTGGTTTTGTTAAAAACTATTTCGGAGCTGCCTTTAATTGAGAAGTCCTTATGGACCAGAGACAAGTTTTTGTTTTCATCAAATGCGTCTATGATTGGATGTGGAGAAGAACTATTTTCTATTTCATCTCATGGATGGATGCAGTAACGAGTAAGAGCTATTAAATCTATTGATAATCTATCTAATGCAATTCTGTAAAGTTCTTTCTTTAATGATGAAAATGAATCTTTGTGTTATTATGTGATTGATGATTAGGGTTGAGTGAATTATTTTACTTGCCATCGTTTATCACATGTATGTTTTCTTTATGAGAATTTGTATCTTAGTCAGTAATTGGAATACTCACATGGTTAACGTATTAGTACTAGGCCTGTGGTATATGATCACTGCCTGCATGCTAGAGTAAAGGGTTATCCCAAGCTCAACTTCTTCTCTAGTAGTTAAACTTGTTCCTATTTTGTTACCTAGTTGGTTTATACCAGCTTCCATCTTATAACGGTCCCACTTAAGAGAAAATACAAAAAGAGAAAGTCCAATCTGAAGGAGACACCTTCAAAAGAAAACATAAATCCCATCGATTAATTGGACGGATCGCAAGATTTGGAGAACCATTCCACTATTAAACATTGCAGAGTCTAATTGGGCCTCGGTGGCGGGTTTGGTTCCTTCTGTTGAGTTAAAGGGATATAGGACCCATCAACAGAATTGGTGCTAGAAGGAGGGCCTGAAGAATGAATGGTTGAATATATATTTCACATAATATCTTAGACAACCTATAGATTCAAAACAACCCACATGCATGGCTAGTCATTCCCAAGACAACCCACACACGTTGATTAATCCTAAAATGAGTAACTCACCCCAACACGAGGAAGAACGCTTGTTTCTTGATATACCTTACGCTCTTCCTCACGAGGAATTGAATCAATTCAAAAGAATCACAAGAGCATATGCCCGACAGATCGATGCATTTTCCTTATCTCCGATACTTCCTCGAAGACAAAAAATAAGCAGACCAGTGGTCGACACCCCCAACTAGGTTTTTGTGCACACAGTAGAATACCTAATATATTTCACAATCATTGAAATCGAACATCCTCTTAATATAATCCCTGAAACGCCAATCGACAATGTCTCTGATCCAGACGAGTTTTAAGAAGAAGAAGGGTTTAACTCAGGATCTGAAGACATGGAAGATAATCATGACCATGATGAAGAAGGGGAAAAACCACCTTAGAATAATCAACCTTGGTTTTCCAGAGATGCTTTGGCCATCCCTAGATGAGTACACAATCTTCCCCAACACCCAGAGAAATCACTTCCTAAATTTGATCCCGAAACTTCAGGATTACCTGAAGACCATATCAAGAAATTCATACTAGCTATCAGACTTATGAATTTCCAACATGAAGACGTAGTATGAAGGTTATTCCCCTACACTTTCGAGAATTTGGCTTCCACGTGGTATTTTAACTTACCTGTAGGATCCATAACAAGTTGGACAAAGTTTCAAAAATATTTTTTAGATAAATTTGTAGAAGAGACTACTACAGAAGCTTTGATGGTTGAGTTGTTCACCGCCACCATGAGTTTGAAGGAAAGGGTCAAAGACTTCAACCAAATATTCACAACTATCTTAAATAAATTTCAGCCCAAAGCTAAACCTACGCAAGAGTTGCAAATTGAAGTATATGCTAATGCTCTCCCAGCTTCTATTTCCATGTTTGTGAAGAGGGCTAACAAACGAACCCTGGCTGAGAATTTTGAAGAAGCCAAAATGATAGAGTTCCAAATGAAAGGATGCAAAGAAAGTCAGGTCTCCTTAGTTAAGAAAGAATCTCAAACCCCTCCTCGGAGGGGACTATTTCTCACTATACCCCCATGGAAATGAGCAGAACAAGCTCCTAAAAATGGAAGTGGGGACATAGAGGACATACAACGCATGGTCAAGAAGTTGTCAAATGAAATCATAGACATGAATAGAACTGCAGGTGTGGGAAACCAAGGCCAAAGGCCCTATAAGCCTCTCTTTAAAATAAATCCACCATTCAAAGCAATTGAACCTCCCCTAGACAACCTAAACATAGATCTAGGAAATGTAGCATCCGACTCTTTCTGCACTTATCACCAAGAGAACCACTCTGAAAGAGATTGCCCTCAATGGGTGCATGCCATGAATTTGATGGCCAATCGATTTCTAGATGAGGTCTCCCTATCCGAACAACCAAGTAGGTCAACTATAAATATCACCGATCAGTAAGAGGCTGATCCATCAGAAGAAACAACCATGTTGATATGGGATCTTGATGTACCTATGCCTTCTGATGACCTATGTGAAGTCTAGGAACCACTCACAGAAGTCTTGGCTATGTAAACACGAAGTAGGGGTCAACTGGTCTCAGACAACCTTGCCCCTGCCCAAACTTCGGGAGGAAGATCAACTCCCGATCACTTGAAAGCACCTTTTTCTCCCCGTAAGAACCTTATAAATATCCATATGCGAGAATCGCCCAAGATGGATTACAACATAGTAGAAGATTTGAAGAAGTTGAATGCTAATATATCAGTTATAGACATATGTAGAATCCCTCGGCAAAAGGACTTCCTGTTACAAGCTTTGAAATCAGTAAAAATCCTACGACAAACACTGATCGGGGATGAAATCCAACTGCCACATATCTAGGGAATAAACCAACTGTGAATGCCTGCTTTGAAGATAAGAAGGGAAAACCTTTTATCCCACCGTTCCTTTTAAAATTCGAAGTCTTCAATAGAAACCTCCATAATTGTTTGGTCGATTTAGGAGAATCCTCTAATGTTATGCCACTGTCTATTTGCAAAAAACTAAACACAGTTCCTCTCAAAAGCAATAAACATGTAATAAAATTGGACAGAACCCAGGTAAAGGTCATGGGAGAACTCAAATATGTAATGATTAGAATAACAACACATCTTAAATTTGTGCAAGTGGTTGACATCATTGTAGTAGATATACCAAAAGCTTATGGATTATTATTAAGCTAAGACTGGTTTGAGAAGTTAAACAGATACTTTAGTACAGACTAGGCTCACCTCTGGTTTCCATTAAAGGGGCACAACAATATGATCAGAATTGACAGGGAAAGATATCTAAAACATATAGTCACTGACCTAGAAACCCTAAACGAACTCTCATCTATAGATTTCCCTGTGCTAGGAAATTATTCATGTGATTCCTACTTCGGGAACTTCTCCCCTCTCTCATCTGATGTCCCTCTTACTCAAAACTCCGAAATGAATTTTCAGGAGTAATTTTCGACGACGACAGAAGAAGCCCTTTTCTTCCAAGAACCCACGTTAGAAATCATAGAACAAACAGGAGGAAAAGAGGAAAGTGACAGGAAATAAGAAGTTGAAATATTTTTCCCACAAGTTTGGAAATTATACTTTGATGGCTCTAAATCGCAATAAGGGTCTGGGGTAGGGTGCATCCTCATTAATCCTAAAGGTAAACGACATTTTCTATCCCGTAGACTTGAATTTGAGTGCACAAACAATACCGTCGAGTATGAAGCTCTAGTATAGGGGCTAAAGAAAGCCATAGACCTAAATGTCAAATAATTAAAGGTTTTTGAAGATTCTGAAATCATTGTTAGACAACTAAGGAATACTATACATTGCAACTCCCCGCACCTAAAGAATTACCAATAGGAAGTGCATAGGTTAATAGAGCAATTTGAAGCTTTTAACATTACATCGATTCCCAGAGCAAAGAACATTCTTGTTGATTCCCTGGCCATCGCTGCTTCAAGGCTGTCACCTTTGGAAGATTATGAAGCCTCCTGTTTCACTGTGGAGCTAATCTACAAGCCATCGGTGCCCAACAACATTTCTAATTGGAAGGTATTTGAAGGAGATGAACATATCATAAAATTTATGACTAACCAAGATAATTTCAAAGACTTGGCTATTGACAATGAAGTATTCTAGGAACAATCAACAGAGTTCGATCCTCAGACAGATCAACCAACTGATAGATCAAAGTCTCACACAATTCCTAAGGGAATAGCTAATTTAGAGAACCTTTTTGACCTAAAACAAAGATTTAAGGGGTCAAAAATGCAAAGACCGGTAGTTCCTGTCCTATGCATGAAACCATAAATCTCTGAACCTCGAAAAACCCAAAAAATGTAAACCTTGTTAAGACGATATCTAAAGAGGAAAGAAAGGCTTATCTCAAACTCTTTAGACAATATCAAGATGTCTTTGCATGGTCCTACCGAGACTTGAAAACTTATGATACCCGTATGATTCAACACACCATCCCACTAAAACCTGAAGTGAAACCCTTCCAACAAAAACTCCGGAAATACCACTCATCCCTAGAGCCTCTTTTGTGTAAGGAGTTAAAGAAACTGTTAGATGCCAAAATTATCTTCCAAATTAGACACTCATGGGTAGCTAATTTAGTTCCTGTAAAGAAAAATTCTGGGGAGATTCGCCTATGCATAGATTTCAGAAATCTCAATAGGGATTCAGAAAAGGACAACTACCCAGCCCCACCAATGGAGCAACTCCTGCAGACCGTGTCTAGATGGTTTCTCAGGGTACAACTAGGTTCTAGTTTCAAAATAAGACCGCTTTAAAACTACCTTCCGAACCAAGTGGGGAACTTTCTCTTATAAACACATGTCTTTTGGGTTAATCAATGCAGGAGCGACCTTCCATAGGGCCATGAACGTAGCATTTCAGGAACTAATCAACAAATGTGTAGTAGTATACTTGGATGGCGTGACTGTGTATTCAAAGAACAAAGAAGACCACATCCAACACTTAACCCATATTTTCGAAAGGTGTAGAAAATACGAAATATCCTTAAACCTTAAGAAAATTATTTTTGGTGTCGAGGAAGGTAAGTTGTTAGGCCACATCATATCTCAAGCATGAATTCACATAGACCCAGAAATAATTTAGGCTATAGCTCAACTTCCATTGCCTCACAAAAATAAGGCTATGCAATCATTCTTCGGGAAAATCAATTTTGTGAGGAAGTTCACTCTCGATTTCGCAGAAACTATCAAACCCCTACAAAAAATGATTTGTAAGGATGTTAAGTTTAAGTGGGATGATGAAGGGAATAAGGTTTTCAACAATATTAAAACTAGAATCTCTTAAGCCCTAGTACTATGAAGTCCCAATTTCAACAAAGATTTCTTCCTCTATACTTTCGCCTCTGACCAGTCGCTAGCCGCGGTATTAACTCAGATGGACGATGAAAAAAACTAAGCCCCGGTATCGTTCATGAGCACTAATCTTTAGGGGTACAAACTAAATTATCCTGCTATAGATAAATAGGCTTATGCAATTTATAAGGTGGTAAAACATTTCAGATCTTACATCCTCAAGAAACACACCAAAGTAATCGGATTGCAGATCGTACCTCACCCTGCAGTCCGATCCCTATTTACTCAACATGAAATGGGGGAAATAAGAGGAAATTAGATGGAAGTAGTTCAAGAATTTGATCTACATATAAAACCTGCTAAATTATTTAAAGGACAATGGTTATGCAAACTGGCGGCTGAAGCTCAAGATCAAGTAAATAAAGACCCCGGATGGGAGAACAAAATGGCATTATGGTTTGGTGAAGCTTCATACATTTCCCCAGGACAAGAGTCTTGGTATGAGAAACTGACTTATCTCCTATACCATGGGACCTGTCCGGAAAACCTCAACCCTAGAGAAAGGAGATATCTTAGGTTAAAATCTGCACAATATCACCTCATAAATTTGGTACTCTTCCGGGTTAATTATGATGGGGTACTTTTGAGATGCCTTGAACTTGAAGATGCAGAGAAAGTTCTGAAGGAGCTCCATGATGGCCCTGCTGGTGGAAATTTTGCAGGAGACACCATCGCTCATAATATACTGAGGGATGGCTATTAATGGCCTACTTTGTTCAAGGATGCTCACACATACACTAGAAACTATAAAACTTGTCAAATAAGCGTTGGGAGAGAGAAGAGAGAAGCGGTCCCACTCCAACTGGTGACCGTTTCTAGGCCTTTTGAGTAATGGGGATTAGATATCATAGGAGAAATTACACCAAGTTCTTTGAAACAACATAAGTACATACTTACTGCCACCAATTACTTCATGAAATGGGCAGAGGCCATCCCTCTGACTCATGTAAACGAGAAGGTGGTAATCCAATTAATAGAACAACAACTAATCACCAGATTCAACGTCACTTCTGTCCTAGTTCTAGATAATGAAACTTACTTTTATTCCACCCTATTAACAGGTTTTTCTCTAGAAAAAGGAATCATAATTAGGTACTCTGTAAATTACTATCCACAGGGAAACAGAGTGGTAGAATCAACTAATAAGAACCTAATGAGGATATTAAAGAAAACGGTTGCAGACAACCAGAGGAATTAACATAATTCACTTTATAACTCTTTATGGGCCAGTATAGTCACACCAAGGAAGCTATAGGGAATTCCCCATACTTTCTAGTATATAGGTAGGAATCCATTCTCCCCAATGGGCTATATCTTCCATCCCTTTAACTCGCTCAGAATTCCAGAGACAAGCCCTCATCGAACTTACAACAAAGAATTGACACCCTGCTCATGTTAGAAGAATAAAGGGAGAAATCTAAGTCAAAGTTCATAGCCCACTAGTAGATAGTTAAAAGATGGTTTGATAAGCATAAGGGTAAAGAGAAGAATTTTGAAGTAGGAGACCTAGCCATGAAGTGGGACATAGAAAATTAGCCTAAGGGAAATCATTCTAAGTTCTAAAATCTATGGCTCAGACCTTTCCAGGTGGCTGAGAAGATTGGGTTAGGCACATATCGACTACAGAATCCGAGGGGAGAATATGACGGTCTCCCAGTAAATGGCCAAGCCTTTAAACAAAATTTTCATTAAAAAAGAAAAAAAAAGGGGGAAATTTTTAATTTTGTTTATTTTTTGATACGTCGATTTATCTTTTTCATTTATACATTTTTGTTTTTTATTTTGTGATCATGCTTCCGATTTTTTGAAAGATTGTGTTTATCGAGACAATGGTTGACCTAAAATCACACGACATAGTGAAATCTCTTCCTAACCCATCGCTCACATACAAACACAAGAAACGATGAGGAACCTACGGTTGTCTCAAGGGATTCTCTATCTAACCTGCACAGATGAAAAACCTTGGAGAAATACGGAAGTGTATGCTTAGTGGTTTGCTAAGACCTTAAGGGAAAGAAGGAAAGATGGAAAGGACTACATGCACCTTAGAGATAGAGCTAGTGAGTTTCACCTTAACCACCTCATATTTTTTCAAATAACATACGTCCTCCTCTCCCACTCGCTCAGGGCATTCTGCAGAAATAAAAGTCAAATATATCAAATGAGCACATAGTAGGAGAGGGTATGCAGATAACTCTACCGGGGCTATGGATGCTCGCTGGCAGTGGAGCAAGGTCTATGATGTTGGGGTGAGTCCGCCAAGGCTATGGATGCTCGTTGACATCAGAGAAACACCGTAACAAGTGAGTAAAGGTAACTAAAGGCTCTGTGCTAGTGAATGCTTTACTAGATTTTTTTCAAATAGGGCGTGAGTCAGGGTTACAGGAAACGAAGGAGGAATAAAGGTTGAAAACTCCATAGGCAGACCCAGATGCATCAACTGAAGAATTTCAAATGCAAAGGTAAAAGAGGCTCTAATTTAAAACCAATTAAGTTCTCCACCAACTTTTTCATCAGTCGGGAACGAAGGAGGAACCGAGATTATGATTTTGCCCAGTAAGTCACCATTTGTTGAGAACTCAACACACCCTAAAAAGCCTATGTAAAATTTTACTTTTTTGGGTACCACTTGATCTTTTGCACTGTCTAATTCGACTTCATTGTGAAAAATGTTGCATTTTCTTATCATCTTGACTCTCATTAAGTATTTTAAATTTTGATTGAATCTATGAAAACCCATGACTTAAAAGGATTGAATTTTAAATAAAGAATCAACAGCCAAAACTTTTCACCCGATGTGCTCAAATTCGACATCAGAAGGAATTAAAAGATGAAAGAAAATCACTCAAAAAAATCGCAGTCGTCGAGCACTGATCTTCATTGGCATCGGCAAAATAAAGTTTTCTTTCACGACAAGCATCACATAAGGATATCGCCGATAACTGATCCCTTTCAACATCGGTAAAAGGAGAAGAGAGTAAACATTAACGGAGAAAGAAATGATATCGCCGATAGTCGATACCCGACGCGCTTAGCGAAATCAGAGAAGACCAAATCACGACTAACATTCAGACCACGCTAAAATTTTTTCTTCGATCTCCGACTTTCGAAATGTTTCAGAATCGAGAGTTTTGAGGAAGCTAATCCACAGGAAAACTAGTGATAGGTTTGTCCCCGGTCGCTGACCCCTGATACCTTGTCGGCTAGATGAGTAACAATCTTCCGTGTAAGATCATCGTATGGCGGGGAGAAAAACACACAAAGCAACTTAGAACACCACTGAGGGTAAATTTATATTTAACTTGGAGGAAATACGGTTTGTCTAAATGGCGCGAACAAGTAGCACTGTGCAGCAAATTCCAGGCTCGAAAATACGTTTCGATTCAGACAGGAAAAGATATGGACAAAGAACACAGGAAATATATATGCAAAGGAAGGAAACAATACATCCAACTGCTATAATTAGAATCCTTTCATCAAAGTTTCATGACTTTTTCATTAGATTTCGATCGAGCTCAAATTATATACAATAGACGCTCTCTACACTATTTGGCCAACCAACCTAGCTTACATTTAAAACATGAAATATATAGGCGAAGGTGCCACTTGGGTTGCCCTTCTCTCTAGCTACTATCCCTAGAATCTAGAAAACAAGCCTTCTTCTAATCAATGGCCTTTCGTATGACCTCTTTCCCAAAATAGAAAACAACTGTGTACGGTCGCGTCATAACCGCTTGTTTCTTAGTTCGGTCATCAGCAGGTCTCATAATATGGGTGGTGATGTGTCACATTTTTCTGATGTCCCTTGTACTTCGCGCAGCTGCACGATTGTATCCTGCACTTCTTGGAGCTGTCTCTTGAGCCACGTCACGTTCCCTTCATGACCTTGTGATGCTGACACCTCAAGGGTCTTTGCTGCCAGTTGTCATCTTAATTATCTGTTTTCTTGGTAGAGTTCGACAATGACGAGTTGTACTTGTTTCAGTTGTTGAGTCGGATCTCAAACGTTAGTGCTCATGGCATCTGTTCTCCTCATTCTACTCCCACTTTCCTAACTTGTGCCTTTGACAGGCTCTAGCTGAATAGCGCACATAAGTAATTCCTTGGAATTCGATCTTGTGTGCAACTCGCTTGGGACTTGGGTTTCCCTGACTTCCTTGTTCTTCCTTGGCCTACCCCTTCTCCGGGGTATCGACTGTTAGGGAGGCATGTCTTCCAACATCCTTCCTTCTAGTGAAACTCCTTCCACTTCAGCCTTTGCATGGTGTGATATCATCATTTCTGCATGCAGATGGGAATCTCCCTTTGAAACCTTGGGGATGCCCGCTGCGAGTAGAAACGAAGCCTAGTCGCTTTAGGGCTCAGGCCTGACACTTCTGCTACTTCGCATGCCCTTTATTATGTTTTGAGTAGTTCCCATGGTGCAACATGTATCTATCTTATGCGTGAAATACTTGGTGAGGGCTCGAGGCAGAAAACTTGATCAATTTGGGTTTGCGAGACGAACTACCAACAATGCATAAGCTCGACTGGTGAGTAGAATGCATGCAGAACATCCAGAATTTATAACAGAGCGGGCAGTAGGTGGAAACGTGCCAGGGAACACTGAATTCATGGAGACTGGATGTTTTGAAGTGAACTGAAGATTTTATGTGGTACATCCATGCGACAAGTACGTTCCAGGGCATGCAAGGTACAACCGATAAAAGTTGCAAGGCGTATGTGATACGAGCGTCGTGATTTTTTATCCTTCTAGCCTTCATGATGAGTTGATGATGGTTGTTTCACTTGTCGACGCGACTTCTGTTTAAATAACTTGCCTCGACCTGAGGAACCTAATGACTTCCCTTATGACATGACCTAACTCTTTTGGAATAGACTCGTACTCTTAACACATGTTTGACTCTGACATCCTTTCCTGACACCAAGGGCCAACTGACCATTGGCTTGAATTTGACCCACATGTTATTCCATACCCGATCTTTCATGCTGCGAAACACAGACGTAACCTGACTAAGGCCCACCCTAACTAGAAAAAAATGATAGCGCTAACAAAAGCGAAGCAAGCAATTCGAAAGCTGTAGAGATCCCGTGAGTATCAAATAACCAGGTTTAGAAAGATTTACAGGTATGTACCAATCTGGATTTTTCATTCTTACACTTCATACATATATTTTACCCAGTGTTTCTCTATACACAGTCTCTAAAGGATTTTATTTTTTGATTGCAAGAAATATGCCTCCGAGTATTGGGAAAACATGGTGCGGGAGCCTCATCGGGAGATTAAGGAAAAATGGGCCAATTGCTAGAAGATTTGGGTCAAAATCAACAAGGCAATGAAGGATATCGGACTCCCAGAGTTTTGCATGCCCGATGACTCTGTCAAATTGTGCGACATAGTCAAATCGCACATCGAGCAAGAATCATTATGGGCTGAAGAAATAGCAAAGTTGACAGACATGATAGAAGGTCAAGATCACAATTTATGGAACACCCGATAAAATCTTGAGCTATGTTGCAACAATTAAGTGCCAGTCTAGTCAAGTATCGTGCACATGTGATAGAGATAAGAGAGATTTATGCGGCCCCGATGGAACAACATATATTCCCATACACCAACACCTACAAGGAGTTGTTCATCAAGTGGTCTAAGTACAAGAAGAGTCACCCTCTTCAGTGATATCTTGAGATGACTCTTAGACAGACTGATAGGAGAGAAAGCCACGTGGAAAATTTTGTTTTACTTATCTGCACTGTAGCCGTTATTTTTAGTTAATTTTTTGTTATAAATATGAACATTGACCGATTAGTTAAGGTCAATGGTTGTTGCAAGAAACTCTCATTTTTGGTTTTGTTAAGAACTTTTTCGGAGCTGCCTTTAATTGAGAAGTCCTTCTGGACTAGAGACAAGTTTATGTTTTCATCAAATGCGTCTATGATTGGATGTGGAGAAGAAATATTTCCTATTTCGTCTCATGAATGGATGCAGTAACGAGTAAGAGCTATTAAATCTATTGATAAGTTATCTGATGCAATGCTTTACAATTCTTTCTTTAATGATGAAAATGAATCTTTGTGTTATTATGTGATTGTTGATTAGAGTTGAGTGAATTATTTTACTTGCCATCATTTATCACATGTATGTTTTCTTTATGATAATTTGTATCTCAATCAGTAATTCAGATACTCACATGGTTAACGTATTAGTACTAGGCCTGTGGTAGATGATCACTGCCTGCATGCTAGAGTAAAGGGTTATCCCAAGCTCAACTTCTTTTTCAGTAGTTCAACTTGTTCCTATTTTGTTACATAGTTGGTTTATACTGGCTTCCATCTTATAACGGTCCCACTTAAGAGAAAATAA
Source organism: Picea engelmannii (assembly GCA_009831015.1). Lineage (NCBI taxonomy): Eukaryota > Viridiplantae > Streptophyta > Pinopsida > Pinales > Pinaceae > Picea > Picea engelmannii. Next base: position 953,423 of record ML777112.1, read on the forward strand.
AAAAAGAGAAAGTCCAAACTGAAGGAGACACGTTCACAAGAAAACGTAAAGCCCATCAATTAATTGGTTGGATCGCAAGATCTGGAGAACCATTCCACTATTAAACACTACATAGTCTAATTGGGCCCCGGTGGCAGGTTCTATTCCTGATGTTTAGTTAAAGGGATCTAGGACCCATCAATAGATACCTTTGAAGCCAGAAGCCAGACCTATAAGACAGAGACCTTACAGGTTGAATCCAATATACAAGGAGAAAGTGAAGGCATAAATTGACAAGATGTTAGAAGTTGGTGTCATAGAACTTGTGGAAGAATCAAAATGGATCAGTCCTATGGAAAAGAAGCAAGGAGGGATCAAGATTTGTGTAGATTTGAGAAAATTGAATGATGCTTTCTTACATGATCCTTTTCCTACCCCATTTACAAATGAATTTTTTGAGAATGTAGGAGGTCAAGAAGCTTATTCATTTACATATGGGTTTTTAGGATATCATTAGATCATGATAGCACCAGAAGATAGACACAAGACCACATTTTCTACAGAATGGGGACCATTTCAGTATACAGTTATGCGTAGTAGCATCCTTTAAGGACTTTATTCATAAGTTTTTAGAAGTATGATTGGATTATTGTATAGTGTTTAGTTTATTGAAGGACCATGTTGAAGTATTAAGGCTGATGTTGGAAATATGTAGACAATGTCAGATTTCATTGAATATTAAGAAATGAATTTTCAGTTCACCTTTTGGTATTTTTTTAGGGAATGTGGTGTGTAAACATAGTCTACTGGTTGATCCTGTTAAAATTGTTTTCATAGTAACTTATCACCACCGAAATCAGTGCACTAGTTGAAGAGTACACTTGGTCATACAAGATATTACAGGAAATTCATAAGAGGATATGCACATATTACCATGCCAATGGAGAAGTTGTTGAAAAAGGACACCAAATATCAGTGGAATAAATAATGCCAACAAATTTTGGATATTTTGAAGAAGAAGATGACGACTTGCCAATTCTTGTTTTTCCAGACTGGGCAAAAGACTTTCATGTGCATGTGGATGCATCTGCAATACCATTAGGAGTAATATTGACCCAACCAGGAGAAGGTGATATAGATCACCCTATTGCACTTGCAAGCATGAATTTATCATATTCTAAACATAAATATAACACTACAAAAAGGGAAGGATTTGCTATGGTGTATGCTTTGTAGAAATACAAACATTAATTGTTAGGGAAACATTTCAATATGTTTACAGATCATTCTGCACTCATATATTTAGTCAATAAGACAGTGTTGGGGGGAAGGATATGCAAATGAATACTTTTGTTGCAAGAGTTTGACTTTGAATTTGTGGTGAAACCAGTAAGATTGAATGTAGGATGAAATCATTTATCTAGGATAACTAATGGATAATAACCCAACAACTTGGAAGACAACTTTCTAGATGCACAATTGTTTTTAGTACGGATAGTTGATGAGTATTTTGCTGACATTATTGAGTTTTTGAGTACAAGATTTGCACCAAGAGAATTTACTACTGCGCAGAAGAAAAAAATTGTGGTCAGAGTTGCAAACTACCAATTGATTGCAGGTCATTTATACAACCTTGGAGAAGATAACATTTTGTAGGGCCTATTATTTTAGTAGAAACACATGAATGCATAGTTGGAGGACACTACAATGGTAAATCCATTGCGTATAAGGTATTTCATGCATGATTATGGTGGTCAACAGTTCACAAGGATTCAAAGGAATACTGTCAGAAGTGTGATGTTTGTCAGAGAGTTGGGAAGCCATCCAGAAAGGATGAGATGTCAATGAGACCTCAAATTAATTTACAAGTATTTGATAAGTGGGAAGTATATTTTGTAGGTCCAATTAATCCACCAACAAGAATATCATGAGACAAATATATTATTACATCGACATAATACTTAACTAGACGGGTTGAGGCAACACCAGTAAAGGATTGCAACGCAAAGACTACATCACACTTTTTGTTTGAATATGTAGTGATACGGTTTGGATGTCCAAGAATATTGATGAGCGATCAAAGGACTCACTTTATCAACAAAAAAATTGAGGCAATGATGGAATAATTTGAGATACATCATCAGAAGTGCACTCCATATCATCCTCGGGCCAATGGAAAAATTGAAGCATTTAACAAGATATTGGAGAGTGCCTTGACAAATATTTGTAATGTGAACAAAGATGACTAAGATTTGAAGGTACCAACAATACTATGGGCTTATATGACTACATGCAAGAAGCTAACAGGGAAAACACCCTTTAGGTTGGTATATGGACAAGAAGCAGTAGTTACCTTAGATTATTTGATACCAATTCTACGCATTGCAACAATTACAGATATGAAAAAAGAGGCGCATCACAAGAAATATTAGTTCAACTCATGGAATTAGAAGAATACATAATCATAGTTGGTTTCCATCAGGAGGTACAAAAATTAAAATATAAATCAAGGCACGACAGACATATTAAGAAGAAGAAATTCAAGGAAGGAGATTTGGTTCTCCTCTATGACAATAAATATTTGCAGCACCCAGGGAAACTTAGAATGCATTGGCTAGGGCCATACCAAATAAAGTATGTCATAGATGGAGGTGTTGTACAAGTGCAGGACTTATAAGGCAAGGAAGTTCAAGGACTGGTGAATGGTAGTCGACTCAAACTATATAGGGACAATCGAACTACCAACCCTCATTAATTACAATGCAAAAAATAGAATTGTACATATTATATATAGTAGGAAGAAAAAGAAGAAAAAGAAAAAGTAGAAAAAGAAAGAGAAAAGTCGAAAAATCCAAAAATAAGTAGTAAGAGGAATAAGTGGTAGACATACAATTGAGAATGATTGCGCGTAGAAAACAGTAAATGGATGCGACAAAATTTAGGAGACCGTGCACAGGAAAAGTAAACATTGAACGACAGGACAGGGAATGACCGGAAAAGTGAAAAATTGGTGAACGAAAAAGAGAGGGCGCATTAGAGAATTAATGACATAGTCTATAAAAAGGGAAAAGTGGGGAAAACGAAAAAACACTTATGATTTTTGAGAAAAGAGCAACAGATCAAACAAAGTGTGAGTAAGTAAGAATTTGTGAAGAACCCAACTGAGATTTGCAGCCAAGTTTTCCCGAATTAAGAAAATGGCGCCACCAAAGTTCGGACGACCAAGCCAGTTCACGTGAAGGACCCGTAGCACTAATAGACCACTGGAAGAAACAAACAGAGTAGTCAATGTGGATGACATTCCAACTACATATATTGAATCCATTATCCCAACACAGATTGAAGAAGAAAACCCAAAAGAAAAAGAGGTAGAAGTGAGCCAAGTGACGGATGAACGAAAGCCTAGGACATAAGCAAAACCTAATAGAAAAAACCTAGGAGCAACACATGCAGAGGGAGAACAAGGTGATGATGACAGTGATAAAACATAGTCTGATAAAATTGCAGCAGAGGAAAACCCATAGGTTGAATATGACTGTGCCACAGATTAGGAAATCCAAGAAGAAGAAACCCTAAAAGAAACAACAACATGGCCATCGAAAAAGAAGGCAACAATGCACACAAAAACACGGATTGAGTTGTCAGTGCCTCAAATTCCGGACTTAGTCGTCATTGTGAAAGATATGCTGGGATGTGTTCCCAAGTTGTGGTACATCAATCATGATGTAACAGAGGTCGCCAAGTTCCCAGAGCTTGCGCAAGAGGTTTATATGGAATACAAGGGGTCAACATCGAAAGGAATCCCGATTATGGAGCCTAAACAATGGATAGTTGGGATTTCCAACTCCAGCATAATAAATTTATTGGAAATTCCTCACTTTGGTAGGTGTGAAAGACATAAATGCATGCGTGAAACAACTTTTTGCATGCGTACATGGAGGATTTTTATGGATGAATAGACTTGTCTCGATAGATGTCAAACTTATTGCCAAGTTGACAGGGTTACTGACATATGGGGTAAAATCAGAGCAATACCTCAACGATAAAACAAAGGATAAGGCCATTATAGAGGAAGTGAATGCAATATTTGGCACAGGCTGAGGCAACAGAGGGATGATCATTAAAAAAATAAATGAACCAACTACCATATTTGCGACAAAATTGATGGCCTACAAACTACTTAAGAAATGTCACAAAGAAGAAGCACCAACATGGGTGAGCGTAGCATTTGCACAGTGCACAAAGGGTATTGTTTTAAGTTGGGCGCTCTATCTGCTCAAACTTTTCTTAGAAGATTGTAGGGATGCACAGGATGCTGGAATGAAGTTCCACTATTCTTGGCTAATGATTTTGATAGCCTTGGAGGCATGGGAAAAACCTAAGTTTTCAATGTTTTGTGAAATAAAAGGAAGGTGTGGTGCAACAAGATATGAAACCCTATGACACAACACATATTCCAAGTATAGAAAATCCAACTCAAGCATTTTTGGCATGTACATTCAAGAGATGCAGGAGAATATTGCAAATACATGGAGAATCTCACCTGAAGTGGTGAAGGAGCATGAGGAGATAGATAAATTTAAGGAATCCAGACATAGTACATGGATACAAGCCAGAAGAGACCCAAATATGACATGGCTCAGGATGCACTATTTCATTACAATAGAAGAATTCCAGTGGGTACTCACAGAATGGCCAGATCAATGGAAGGTGCCAGTAGCAAGAAAGAAAGGGGAAAAGGGAAAAGAACGGGCATAAGCCGCTATAGTGCATAAATATAGTATCCCAATAGATAATACTAGAAAAGAAACATAGCACAAAAAATCAACAATCACTGGTACAACAATGAAGAAACCAAGGAAGAAGGAAACAATACCAAGAGCCTCAGTGCTAGGAACATACATCATATAAATAACAAATGGGGAAGCACAAAAAAAATAAGGAATATCAACTCAGGAGACACAAACTGGAAGTATACTAGAGGTCACAAAACCTATGCAGATAGAAAAGAGGAAATCAACCATGCAAATGGGAGAACAGAGGAAGAAGACGAGGGCACAAAAGAATCCCATTAGGATCAAAATTACAGATGATGACCTGGAGTTAGTAGTTGATAAGGTAAAAAAATGAAGAGAGGAAGCACTCTATGTCGTAGAATCTCAGAGAGAAGAACTCATGATGAAGACAATGGAATTTAAAACAGTTTTGGAGAGCTTACAACGCACTGTCACACATCAGAAAATAACAGTGCAACATGCACTAGTTCATGAAGAGAAGGAGACAGTCCATAAATAAATAGTGGGGAGCACAAAATTCCATATAAGTCAAAGTATGTTACAAGTATATGAGGAAACAACACAAAAACCCTTGAAGGGATGTGGAAAAGTTGGAATTGGAACTATTCAAGATCCTAACAAAAGCATTATATAAGTTGCAGATGAGCGTAGCGCAAGAGGTTCAATCCAGAGCCAGGATGGATGCAACAAACCTGGAGACAACTAGAGTATTCAAGGAGGAAGAAAAAAGACGCACAAATAGATTGGAGCAAAGACTTGAAGAAGTCTTCCAAACAATTCTGGAGAGCGCACTAGCAAGAGAAATAAACACAGAAGAAAAGCTACATAAGATAGCGCAGACGATGGATGGGTACAAGCAGGAAATAAGAGAATTGGTGGAGAAAATGACACCAACTACCCCACTAGAGGTCAGATAAGAAAGGGAGCAACAAGACATAGAAAAAACATATAATATTGATTTGGAAGTCAAAGAAATAATAGAACTTTACGAGAGGACCGCAAAACTTTGGCCGAGCCTAGTAGAAGATGAAAGGATCCAACAGTTGAATTAGAAAGAATAAAAGTTGAATACTACAATCCAGGATTTGAAGCAGAGACAAAATAAAATGAGCATTTCAGATAGGCTCAAAAGTGCACAAGAGATGAAAAACTTGCAGGTAGAGGTAAGGGATGTGCAAGAGGAGAAGCAAGCATGACAAGATCAGCTGGATCCACTACAGGAGCAAGATGAAAAAATGATAGCAGAGCTGGAGACAAAAAAGGAAGGCTGGAACAGATGCACTCAAAGAGTTTAGAAGTACTAAAGGAGCACATAATAATGAAAGTGGTGGAGACTCTGACATAGAAGAAAGCGTATGAAAAGAGCCAAGTGGATGAATTAGCAAATAAGTTCCAGGCATTAGAGAAATCAGTGCAGGAGGCACACACTTTCTGAGTGGCTTGGGATGAGACACAAGTTAGTGTTCGAGGCCTGTTGGAGCAAGGAATTTTTGGATTTAAGTGTAGTAAGCGAGGTATAATGGATCAAAGGAAACAACGTGCCATGCAAGAAGGAAAAGTAGTGTGACAAAGGGAAAAGGAAGCAACGCACCAAGAAAGAAGGAAGATCAACGCAAGGAAAGGTTGGATCGAAGACCAACCACATAGAAGGCAATTAGAAAGTGGAAAAGTGGAGTCCAATTATAATTAGGGTTTTTGAGTCAGAGTGTAAAGGTTTTTTCCCATTTTGTAATATAAATATGATGTATGAGGTAGATAGGGATATAATCTTAGAACTTGTGTGTGAATAACCACTTTTGGAGAATTGTTTTAGTAAAGAGTTGCAGTACTAAGTTTTGACTAAGAGATTTGGAGCTCAAGTTGTATCAATATTGGAGAATCACGAAGCATAACTGAGGATCATGTCACAAGCTGTGGATCTTGGTGCGACGCTGGTCAACCTCACCATTTATAAACCTATGATGTAATGCGCGCAATGTAGGACCTTTTTTTGATGAAGAATAAATAAGAAGGACAATATCTTTGTGGATGTAGCCCATGGGAGGTGAACCACGGTAAAATCTTGTGTTGCAATGTGTCTGAATGGATTTATGTTGATTTTATTATTAATGATGAATGAATGGTTAGATGAATTCCTATGTTATGGTTTAATTACAACACGCAATACTAATATTGCAGAATGAATGTTATTGAATGGATAAAATAGTACATCTGATGAATGCTATGGTAGAATGCATGTTAAAGTACAAGTAGAAGTAAAAGGAACATCCCCAATCCCTTCCATGACTGCAAACATCTGTGTCCTGCAGTCACCCATAAGCCATCTCGGGTGAGGCTTCCCTGTGCACTCTGTGCATGGTGTAGCCTTCTGGTTTACCAGAAGGGCCAATGGTGAATAGGGTTTTGTTGGAGAACCAAGGTAGAACCCAAGTCAGCCCATACATCCAACGATCGACATATTGTGCTAGGCCTCAACCAATTGAAACTAACCTTCCTATCCACTATAACACACTAGCTTCTTGGTGCTAGTCTCACTTCAAGAAGTTGTTGCAATGATAGTTTGATGGAGGACCCTTATATTTCCATGCAATAGTGTCCCTTTGTTATACAAAGTTCTATAAAATTTTGGTGGCATCGATCAATACTGACCATCATATGACATCACTGGTCACATTAACTAACTTTTCACTTGAGATTCACTCATAGCCTATCCGACGACACAACTCTATGTCAGGTACTATCCTTGATGGTCACATCATGCAATTGTTTTATAATCTCACTCCATTCATCCATTGAGCATTGTCCTTTCCAATATCTCTCATCCAAAGAGGTTTAACTGACGTCTCGAGACAACCTGTTACACCATAGAGGGAATAATAAGCCCCAAACAAGCATTTTTATCCCCCCTAGATGACATAATTAAGCCCCAAGATGCCAAACGCACCCATAAAATGAAATTTTTTGACATGACAGTGCCACGTGGGTTCCACAAGGTGGTGGTGGGTCATGACGGCGATGTCAACATGGTGCCATCAATGGTCTTGCCTAGATACTGACGATTTTCGTCGTAGTTGAGCATGTCTTGGAGTAGGTGGTTTGATTACAAATCATCCAAGGGGAGTTGGAATTCTAACGAATATAAGACATAGATAGATGTCCGATGAATGTCTAGGCACCGAGGAAAAAAAATGAAATTTTGAGAATTACTTAGTAATTTCCAATGGTACGATCGACTTTATCTGTACCATTGAAACTCCCAATCAGACTTAAACACCATATGTAGTAGTGGCATCTCCATGGGTTAAATTTCTACCAATGATGAGGGTACCTCAACAAAAGCTCCAGTCTAATATTTTAGTTAAGGACCCATATTCTTAGATAGCTAGTCTTGCATTTAATCACCCCGCAATGTTTATTAATCATTACAACTCCACACACAACTCCAAGGGTTTATTTACTACAAATGGCATGGGTGTAATACCCCCAATATGAACCCCAATTGTAAATGTACATATGTTTTATGTTGATGATTACAACTGTGTGAGACATTCTCTAGGACATAGACTAATTGAGTCGATCTGAGAGAGAGCCCCTAAGAGGGGTGTGTGGTTCCTATCTGAGACAGAGCTGGAACGTAGAGATGGCCTCCTCCTTACAGAGAGTTGAGAAGAACTCCAGATGATTCTCCCATGTAACACAGTGAGAAATGAGATCTACTGATTTGGACGTGCATGTGGTTGAGCACAAGGTGAAAGTGTGAATTCCCATAGAGTTGGGTGCATCGTCATGAGACAGAGATGAAGATGATGTATTAGCCTGCTCTGAGCAGCGAGTTGAGATGATGAACTTCATATGACTCTCCTGTGTAATGCAGTGGGAAAAAATATCTGTTGAGTGGACGTGCCTATGGATGAGCACATGTGAATGTGATCCTAGTGGCTGAGCACTAGTGAAAGTGGTTCTCCTCTGTAATGCAGTGAGATAGAGATATGGACATCCCTATGGATGTGCCCCTAGTGGCTAAGCACTAGTGGGTGTATGATATCCCTTGCTATATTGTTCAAGAGTTAGACCTGCCTGTAACCCTATTTGTAATGTAAAGGGTACAGGTCGGCCCCACCTTAATGTAAAAGATAATTAATGTAATAGGTAATTAATATAAAAGATAATTAATATAAAATATAATGAATGTAATAGATAATTAATATAAAAGATAATTAATATAAAATATAATTAATATGGTAATTATTAATTATATTTTGAGTTATTGAGGTCGGTCCTATTGTGCCAAAAGACACATCATTTGATGTGACAAGTATTATATAAATAAAGGTGAATCCCCATTGAGGAAACACACTTATCATTGTGTAATCTCGTGATTTTAGAACTTGTGGTCTAAAATTACGAGAATTACAACACCCTCTTGTGTGCTAGGTTTGGTGATGGTGTGGGAGGTCTTTCTCTTAAGGAATATAGCAAAGGATTGGCTAGGTTTTCTTCCCTTGTTGAGAAGGGTTTCCCAAAATAATTCTTATGTACTTGTGCATGGTTATTCTTCTTGTGATCTTGGGTTGCTGCAGTAGTTATGGTTCAAGAAATAGCTAAACAAAAAATTTAAAGAGGATACATGAGCCATAGCTCATTGAAAATCCAACATGGTATCAGATAAATCTTGAAGAAAATCATTGCACAAGATTGAAGGAAGGTTGTAAATATCTACTATAGGTGTAAAACGAAGAGGGTCAAACCTCTCTTTAAAACTCTATGGTAAATGTTGAGGCCATACCTAAGAGGAGACCGTAAGGAAATACCCTAAAGAAGAGACCCTAAGAGGAGACTGCAACACAAAAGATCCTTGTTGAAGACCCTAAGAGAAGATCACAACAAGAGAGAGGCTCCTCTAAAATATTCCGCAGAAGACCCTACAAAAAACTCTTAATAAAGAAGGGTCAGACTCCTTCTAAGGTGAAATCTTAACATAAAAAACGCAACCCAGAAATTTGTGGCAAAAGAAAGGGCCATAATTTCTATGGTAGAATAAGACCTAGACGAGCTCTGTGTGAGGGAAGCCACTTGGTTCGTGATGTCTCGGCCTGCTAAGAAAAGAGAGAAAAACCACATCCTAGGAGAGGATCGACATGCTAGCCACAAGTCCTTTTTGGGCAGCTGCTAAGGGCTGTCATGACCACAAATTGTAAGACTTAAATCCTAAAATTGCAGACCTATGGCAGCGAATAAAAAAGGTAGTATCCAAACTTCTTGAGGTGAATTTTATGGCTTCTACAGCTAGAATAATCCCCAAAACAGATACCCTAAACAATAGACCTACAGGAGGAGGACAATTAGGCCAAAAATGGTAGCATAACTAAGTTTTATGAGCAGTAAAGAGAAGGCTGATTAGCCCTATTCTTGCTATAGCAGACCACAGAATTAGAGGGCCATTAAATTTGTTTAGAGATATACTAAATTAATATTATGGGAATGAATAAAATCAACATTCATGAATTCTTATGTAAATCATGTCTCAAGCCTCATTGATGAGCCCAACAAAAAACAATTTTTTTGCTGAGATGTTTGGAGCTGCAAGATCTGTAAACATAAAATGCTCCTTTTCAGTCAAATTACTGTTAAGTTCTTATCTCTACAAAACGATGCATGGAGTCCCCTCATTTTCATTTTTTGAGAATATTCATAGTGACAAGAGATACATAATCCTTTTGATATTATATTAAAAGTTGCTACAAGGAAATGGCAATATGCTCCTCTTTGTGGTAACAACATGTGTGCTCCAAAGTGAGAGGTGAAGTTACAATGCCAGGTGAAAATTTTGGTGAGCAATAAAAATGATGTGATAGATGACACACTTGCAAAATTATGAAACATAAAGTACTATCCAAATAATGAAAGCTTGAAGAAATTTTATGTGAGAACCAATAATGTGAAAAGAAAGCAACACAAGCATAATCTCCATTGGTGTACATTCTCAGGTATGCACTTGTATATATTATTGTCATCATTGTCATAAGGGTACTTGCAGGAGGAATAAACTCTTGGTGCAATCATGGATCCATAAGGATCTCAGTGCATCCAGAGGAGCAACACATTGGAATTGAAGACTCTAGGTTTGATTGTTTTAAATTATCATGATTATAACCTACATTTCTAAGGTTGCCACATTACAAGTAGGTGTTGTAGCTATGACAACAATCCTTAAAATGTTTTGATTCTAGATATGTACTCATGAATCTCCTCTAGGAGATATTCTTGTCTTGTTTCCTTTTGTCTGTTTTCTTGTTCCAGGCAGGCTAACAACAAAGGAATAAGATTATCCTTCAGACTTCAGAGGGAGTCACTTGATTCACAAGGAGTCAAAATAATTGAGAAAGAGAGACAATACCTTCTTCCCCTTCAGCAGTCCAAAGGAATATAGCCATTAATAAAGTTGATCTAGTTGTTCCAGTTGATATTCCCAGGGACTTTGCAATAGGCATAAAAGGCTTGTCTGGGCTTGACAAACTTTGCAAGAGGCAGAAAGACATGCAACTGATGGAAGTATCGAGAAATATAAAACAAGACTTGTAGTCAGAGGATTCTCACAAGTAGAGGGAGTGAACTATGATGAGACATATTGATCCAGTAATTCGATACACTTGTTGGGCCCTTCGTTTTTGGATAAGTAATTGCGCAAGTTTTGACTGAGCACGAGTTGCACAAGCTTCATCAGAGGCCTGGAGAAAGAGAAAAATAAAATAGTTGCAAAAGTCAACGCAACGCAAGCTAAGAGCTGAGAAGGAAGACACAACCTAGCTTATATATATGGATAAACATAATTGTAAAAGGGTTGGTCAGGATTATTGAAAAAGGGTTAGTTGGGTTGTGGGTGAGTCAATTGATTTAGTCGTTCTAGTTATTGTTAACCAAGTTGTTTTAGCTATTGATGATCATTGTAAGTCGAGGTAAGTCCAATACTGAGTCTGTAATGAATTTGATCTATCAGGTTGAGAATTGGAACTCTGTGACTTGAGTCCAGAGCCAAGAGTCTGAACAACGCACTTCTGTGTAATTCTGAGTCTGTAATCATAGAGAGATTCCAAAGATAATACGAAGAAGGACCTAAATTTTCAAATATGATGTGTCTTTGTGTGTTTACTTATGCATTACAATATCTCCTTATGGATTATGAGTTCTAGTTGACGGTTCTACGTTTAAATGCTTGCTAGCGACATAAGTAGGTTCAATTCTTGCACATGTATGTTTCAGACCTGTTCATGGCTCCTGCGCAAGATCAAGAATGAGTCCTGAAGGATCTATGGATCCTCTCAAGTCTTTTCCCTACCCTTCCCTATCTATCTGTCTCAACAACGCTTTGGGTGAGACTTCTTCTCTTCAGAGGAGATGAAAATGCTAGCACTCTAGACTACACGGTACCTTTTGTTGGTAACCTGAGAAGGACCCTGGTCTGATCAAACTCGTGCCAAAAAAATGGCTCCGTTGTTGGGACCTATGTTAAAAGGGAACCCATAGGGAGAATGATTCCACTGATTCATGGATCTGGTATTGATCAATGGTGGGAAAGGAACTGTGACACCTTCATATGGAAAGAAGTAGAACTGAGGAGAAAATCAATGGAGAACACTCACGAAGAAATATTTTACTCGGAAAGATCGAGCGACCAGTACGAGATTTTCTGGTTTAAATTCCCGGAAGAATTTTTCCACTGGATAAAGAGGCTCCAAGAAGCTCCATAGTTCCAAGGGTGGGTTAAGAGGATCTACGCGTGGGATACCGAGAATCTAGAAGCACTTCAAAGGTTGGATTGTCCAGTTACACGACCTGTGGATTTCTAGGTCAACACCACACTAGAAGGATACATAATTGAATTTGCAGCTGCGAACCACCAGTCTTTCTTGTGGGCTGAGGAAATATTCAAGAAAGACGCAAGAGGAAGGCTGTTGAGAGAAATCCCCCTGTGGATTAAGGTTTTCTTGATGGAGGAAGGGGTGTTGGTTATGTCCCCAACTGAAATGGCAGTGTAAACACCCTCACTTGGGGTAGGGCGAGGCGGGGTAAGAGTCATGGCATGAGAGAGGGGAAGGGTTCTTTGAAAAATGGGGGGGAAACAACAAGAAATGGACTTAAGAGATGATTGAGCCTTGAAGAGAGTTGTCATAGTTGAGAAGTGGTGGCGCAGTAAGATTAAGAAAGCAACAAGATAGTCTAAGAAGTTAAGGAAAGAAGGTGGATCGAGAGAAGTAGAAGAAAGACAGATGGAAGAATTGCAGAAGATGAGAAGACAAGAACGACTGGCCAGTCAAAGGGTGAACGAGAGAGAGACGTGGAGAGAAAGAAGTCCCCAGGAGGTGGGACAAGAAGGAGAAGGTACCGATGTGAGAGAGGAAGACATCGACATGAATCTTGGAGAAGGAAGAGAAGATTTAGCCCCGATAATAGGAGAGATCGGGAAACAAACCAAAGAGATCGTCCCAGTGGAAGAAAATGAGACCCCCAGATCAAAGAAAACTGCCCCAAAGCCAGTGGCGCCAGCCTCGAATCACCCATACCCCAAGTGTCTTCTATACAATGAGTAAGTCCGTTACTACCTTCTCATGCTAATTCTGTTCTAGTACAATTAATTAGTTAGTCACAATAAGGAAGTTCAAGTACAGGGAGGATACCGGGATCCCCTGGTAGATCACAAGCCGGACCATTAGAATTCATATTAATAGGAACAACAAGATCAACAATGGCCAACCATGCAGGAGGTTCGATTGCTCGATACCCAGAATTTTAGGGTAAGGGAGATGAAGACATTGAGCATCACTGGTTCCTGTGCGAAGGAATCTAGAGATCCAAAGGGACTCTGGATGCGAATAAGTTGGTCGAGTTCCAGACTACCTTGAAAGGTCGTGTCCTCAAGTGGTACATGAAGATCATTGAGCCGGGAGTTCCAGGGATGAAAGGTCAAGCATTCACACTTGGCCAGGTACGGACAAGGTTCATAGAAAAATTCAAACTACCCTAGTCAGAACAATAGGCTCTATCAGAGTTGCATGAGATACAATAGCGGGAAGGTGAATCCGCCTAGGAATACAACCAGAAGTTCAAAGATGCCATAGGGAGGTTGGCACATACAATCCATGAAGAACATCAAAGGGAGTGGTACATTAAGGGGTTACTGCCTCTGACTCGAATTCCGCTAACGCAATAACAGATAACCACGTTAACAGATGCCTTGGAACAATCGATGAGGATTGAAGCCATGGAGGTATACCCTGGGAACCTAAGAATAACCAGACCCCCGATAGATGCAAATTTGGCACAACTACAAGGGCATATATTGAAACTCATAGAAAATATTCAAGAGCTGACGATACCCAGACCAGGACAGCCACAAGTTTGATGCACTGGATGTTATACGAAAGTTCATCTGCTGAACGAATGTTCACAAATGAGGGGAATGGGACCTCCTTAGAATCCGATGGTAGCACCACTAGGACCCACAGGAGGAGTTGCGCAAGTCTCGATGAACTTACCATTCCAGAACCCCACCCCATACCATGCTTTTCCAGGAGGCCAAGAAGCACCAACAACCGAGTATTGTGAAATCTGTCGAACCCATGGACATGGGCCAAGACAGTGCCCCATCATGCAGAAATATTTGACTGTACCAAACACAATACACTGTGAGTTCTATGTGTCTACCACGCATACTACTAATCAATGTAGAACATTGGATGCACTTGCAGACAGGTTAGATCGAACAACATTCAGGGTGAATGAAAACCCTCAGGGACCAGGAAGAGGTCGAGGAGGTGGAGCCGGAGGAGACTTTAGAGGAGGAAGAACTGGGGGAAGAGGACCAAGAAAATGATATAATTGTGATCAACAAGGTCACTTGGCTAGAGATTATCCTCATCCAAGGCGGCCATGGTGATCTCACTGTAGAACCAATGGACACACAACAAAAGACTGCCCAGAGTTAATAGTAAAGTGGGAAGACAGAGTGCGACAAAGAGGAACTAACCTTATCAGCTCAGAAATCAAGAGGATTTCTAAGGGACAATTGCCCAATATTAATATCGTTACTTGAGGAGGAGCGAAGGTAGGAGCTGATGCTGATTCTCTACCTCAGATCCAGAAAGCAGCACCCAAGGGAGATAGGTACGACCCTCTAAAACAAAAGATGTTCTTTAAAGATGCCATAGAAGTATTCCAGAATATTCCTAATCCTGAAATACGAGAGAACCCTCCCTAGGTGACTGTTTACCCTAAGATGGCACAAGTACCTGCTTCACCCCTTGCACCCAGAAACCGTGTAGTCATACCAAGACAACCTAAACAACCTCAAAACGTAGTCGGACTGTGGTTTCAATTATTCTCTGACATTCTAGGGAATGATCAACTAACAGAAAAGTTGCACAATGCGCTATACCTAGTTTTGGGAAACGAAGAACCCCTAGAAGCAAGGATAAGGGCCAATCTTCCTGAGAAAAATACTTAGAGAGTGGAGCAAAGAAAAGTACGAACCAACAAGAAATTCAGATTAATAGCCCAGTTAGATGAATTTGAAATTAAGGATGTCATGTTGGACCTAGGGTTAGATGTAAACATTCTGCCTAGAAGACCTATGAAGCCTTAGGAAAAATGAGGCTAACATATTCCCCAATTCAGTTAAGAATGGAAAACCAATACTGTATATTCCCCATAGGAAGATTGGAGAATGTGGAAATAGATGTAGCAGGATTAAAAACAGTGGCTGACTTTGAAGTCATTGAGATCATGGGAGATAAGGACCCCTACCTTGAACTACTTGGTATTGATTGGGCCTATGATAATTATGCAGTAATCGACTTAAAGAAAGACACCATGACCTTTGAGGCCGAGGGAATCAAGGTAGTTCAACCTTTGGATCCATATGTAGGACCCAGGTATACATAACCAATAGAAAATAATATGGAGGGAGAAGACTTGGACCAGTTGTACACCGTAACAACTGGGACAAGAAATGATTATATAAACCCCACCACCGATGGGTTAGTAAGTTGGAGAAGTATACAATTAGTAGATGAAGATTCAGAATTGGATTTTGACAGTTGGCAACAAGGGTCGCACAGAATATTCTCTAGAAGACGCGCAATTGTTAGAGTGACCAGATGGGTTGGGACCAAAGTTAGAGAACACCCAGTATATGATGGCACCTCAGATCTCGACAGTTTCTTGCAAAATATGGAGGAAGATGTGAGAGAAGATCAAAGAGTCTTGGTACTAGATGTAGCCTTCTAGAAATACCCTGCCAGATGGTGGGCTAATCATAAATCCGTTCTCATAACTTGGGATGAGGTGAAGCAAGCTATCAAGTACAGGTTCCAGAACAAGGAGAAACTAGAATCAAAGATGTATATGGATCTCCAAGTTGCACAACTGTTCAGCGGAGAATCATATCCTAGAACACACATCAAACAGTGCATGACTCAGTGGCAAGCTGCGGGGATATCCTCTCACTTCTGGATTCAGGTATTTCCCCACTCTCTAAGTCCAATCCCAAAAGCGTGGTTTATACATGAATAAACTAGAAGACAAACCAGCAACTGGAAAACAATGGAAGCTCAATTCTACAAGGACTTTTCATTCACAAGTAAGTACCCCGAGCTTGAAGTAGTCCTACAAAATATTAAAGAATTTCTTTTTACAGATAATGATAGTCAGAAATCAAACTTAGTGATATGTGCCAAGCATAGCCAAGAACCTCAGACAAATCTCCACTTATGCTCAACTGAGATGCCTATAGAATGCTATCAGATTAGCAAAGATTCAGAAAGAATAGACGACTTAGAAGAATTGAGAAACCTAGCCATCAAAGAAACATAGGGGAGCAGAGAAATCCAAAACACTATACCCAGCCAGACCGATAGTTCCTACAATCACCCATTAAAATTGCGCAAAATCAACATAGGGACCGTAGAGCAACCCAAGATAGCTATGGTGGGAGATTATTGGGATGAGCAAACCAGTCAGGAAATACAGAGTTTACTGCAGGAATATGAGGATTTGTTCCCAAAGACTTTTTCCGAGTTAAAGGGAATCAAAGGAGTCATGGGAGAAATGAAGATTGAGTTAAAACCAAGATCCAAGCCTGTCAGACATAGACCATACCATCTTAATCCAAGAGTAAAAGAGAAAGTTAAGAAGGAGATAGATAAGATGTTAGAAATAGGTCTCATTTTTGCAGTAGAAGAAGCAGAGTGGGTTAGCCTGATAGTCGTTCAAAGCAAGAAAGACATAGAGGATATTATAGTCTATGTAGATTACAGAAGTCTTAACTCTGCCTGTGTACATGACCCCTTCCCAAGACCCTTTACAAATGAGGTGCTAGAAAAGGTTGGGGGAAAGGAAGCATACTCATTCACAGATGGATTTTCAGGATACCATCAAGACAAGATCACTGAAGAGGACAAAAGAAAGACCACTTTCATAAAAGAATGGGGATATTTTGCATACAACGTAATGCCATTTGGCTTAAAGAACGCCCCTGTAGTTTTCTCCAGGATTGTGATAACAAATTTTAAAGAGTTCATTCACAAATTTATAGAAGTCTATATGGATGATTGGACAATATAAATCCTTCTCAAGGAACATGTAGCAATGCTAAGGCTAATTTTTGATAGATGCAGGGAGTTGCAGATCTCATTGAATCTCAGAAAGTGCATTTTCTATGTACCACATGGCAATTTGTTGGGCCATATAGTCTGCCAAGAAGGAGTACTGGTATACCCAGCCAAATTTGCGGCCATTGTGAATATGACACCATCCACGAGTGCTAAGCAGTTGCGCTCCATGCTAGGACACATAGGTTACTATCACAAGTTCATCCGAAGATATGCTAACATTACTGCACCTCTGGAAAACCTAGTGAGAAAGGTTGAAACGTTCCAATGGACCCCAGAATGTGATAAAGCCTTTGATACACTTAAGGAGAAACTCATCACAACACTGATTATGATATTCCCAAACTGGGATAATGAATTTCACGTCCATGTAGATGCTTCAGGAATTGCCTTAGGAGCCATCTTAACGAAACCTAGAGACGAAGCTATGGATCACCCTATCCATTTTGTGAGTCGGAAGTTGTTGCAAGTAGAACGCAACTACACAACGATAGAAAGGGAGGGTCTGGCCATGATTTATGCTTTGCATAAATTTAGACATTATTTGTTAGGGTCTCATTTCAAATTATTCACTGGTCATTCTGCATTGAAATATCTAGTTAACAAACCTATGTTGGAAGAGAGAATCTGTAGATGGTTGCTGTTATTTCAAGAATTTTCCTTTGAAGTTATCATCAAGATGGGAAGATGCAACGTAGGACTTGATCACCTTTCCAGGATAAAGTTAGGGGAAAGTGGCAAAGTGATAGATGACAAGCTCCCAGATGAATATTTGTTCAGGATTGAGGCCATACCAGAATACCTAGAGGACATAACAATATTTCTCAGTACAGGGGCCTGTCCTGAAACTTATTCCGCAACCCAGAAATTCCATATGGTTGTTAGAGAAGCAGATTACCAGCTGATCATCGAATAGTTGTATAAACTAGGACTAGACATCATCCTCAGATGGTGTGTCCTGGATCATGAAAGGAAGGATATACTCTGGGAATGCCATAGTGGAGTTGCAGTATGCCACGTAGGAGGAAAGGCCACGACATAAAAAGTTCTACAGGAAGGACTTTGGTGGGAAACACTCTTCAAGGACACAAAAGTATATGCTAGATCATGTGATGTTTGTCAATGCTTGGGCAAGCTGTCATGCCGAGATGAACTACCACTACAACCAGTCAGAGCCCTACAAGCATTTGAGAAATGGGCAGTTGACTTCATTGGACCAATCAACCCCATAGCCAAACATTCAAAATCTAGGTACATCATTACCATGACTGACTACCTTACCCATTGGGAAGAAGCAACAACTGTACAGGACTATTCGACAGATACTGCTGCCAGGTTTATTTTTGAGAACATCATTACTCGATTCAGATGTCCCAGGAGCCTAACCAACGATCAGGGAGCTCATTTTCTTAGCAACACTATAACAACACTTACAACATAATTTCTAATTCAACATCACAAGAGCAGTCCATACCACCCACAGGCCAATGGAATAGTCGGAGAATTCAACAAGATCCTGGAAAGGGGACTAACAAAGGTCTGTTGCAAAAACTGAGAGGACTGGGATGATCGAGTTCCAACTGTACTATGGGCTTACAGGACAACCACAAAGAAAATCCAAAGGTACACACCGTTTTAGTTGGTTTATATGAGAGAGGCATTGGTGCCTGTAGAGTTCATCACTCCAAGTTTGAATATTGCACAAGTCACACACATGGCAGAAGAGGAATCCATTGTGCAGAGACTTATAGGACTATGAGAACTCGAGGAGACCAGATGTCTAGCAGACTTTCATCAGTCGGTTGAAAAAACAAGACAAAAATCTTGGCATGACAGGCACATTAAGACCAAGGTATTCACACAAGGAGACAAGGTGCCACTCTACGATAGTTGGTACCAGAAGCATCCTGGAAAGCTGCGTATGCATTGGTTGGGACAATTCATGTTTGCGGATATCCAACCATCGGGAGCAGTTCGACTCACACAAATGGATGGTCTGTTGCAACCAATATGGGTGAATGGCGCTCACCTAAATCCCTACCTATCTCACAAATGAGGAAGAGGGACCACCGATCTAGTCCAAAAGAGCTTGTACAATAGTTAGATTTGAGTTTTCTGAAATTTTTGTAAGTTCAGTAATAAAGTCAATATGCGCGGTGTTGCGCCATGACACATAGTTCATTTTCTGATTAAGTGTTGTTTGATACAAAACTAATGACTCAGCAGTACATGATCCAAAGCTTAAGAGAATCCATTAATGACAGTCATTAAGATGATAGGGACAACCTCTTTGGTCGGAGAAAGGATGAATCCGAATATGATCGGAATCCATATGCCACACGAACCTAGTCTAGTCACAACCTTTATTTCCATTGCAGTACCATGTTTGAAGTTCGTTAAGCCATAAAGCCACGTTATGAAAAGATGCCATCAAATTTCATGCCCGAATACCCAACCATCAAAAGGAAAGGTTTGAAATTAACCACATCCCTATTCCACTCACGAAAATAAGTAAATGCCAGAATCACCCAATAGGATTTACCCTATTAAACTATCCCGTCAGACAACTCAGATCTCGTTGCATCCATACAGTCATGATGAACAACAATTATTGCTAAAATTACTCATCAAGCCAAGTATAAGGCCCTAAGAATTCACCCGAGAATGCATCATTCCCAAAAGAAGCATAGCCATTTTCGAATTCAGTAGAGAGAACCAGTCAATACCATTATGAAATTTGTCATACTTAGTCGGCCGCACAAGCCTGAATGCCGAGGGCCACAGCTAGCCGAAGTTCCATGGCGAAAGAAGCAGTACCAAACGAACCCTATGACCCCTGGTTCGAGGTCGTGAGTGATCTAAAGGGAAAAGTGGAGCATGTTAAGCTCCTTAACCTTGACCTCACGGATTCAGTCTTCTTTCCACAGATGCACACATATGTCTTTTGGGAGATGGCCCCGAATGGATTCGGAGGTATGAAATTTGTGCCAAAAGAAGACTTCATCAACTTATTCAATTCAACCATCTTGAACCTGAGAGACCTACCAGTCTTTGGTACCACGGGTGAGATTGTGCGGTGCATGAAATTTCTGATAAGCAGGGTGCATGACAGAAGTCTATGGTTAGACAAGCGGTATCCAATCCATGCAAAAGACATCCAACAACTTACTAGACTATCCTCCCAAGGAGAGGATGTGTTAAAAGGATTCCAGGGTCCTAGTAAGCACGGGAAAAAGAAAGACGAGCTCAACATGTATGATAAATTCAACACAAAGAGGGGAGGACGCACATCAATAATTGAAACAATACTACCAGAGACAGCCAATTCATACTGGCTGTTACATCATAGACAACAAGGTTATGAGATCATACTATAAGGGAGAATGCACTCTAGATGCATTATCAGTCGCTGACTTTTGCGCCAATGGAGAAGTGTTCAATTGGTGTAGTTACCTGCTAGAGGAACTACTAGTGGCATGCGAGGAGGCACAAGAGAAGGGAGGTACCTTCACCTATGGATACCTACTTGTGGCATTAGAAATGTTCAAATGGAAGCCACCTATGGGAAGACAACTGGAAATACCAGATAAGGGCCACATAGCAAAATTTTTTGAGCCATGGTAGTCCAGACCAGAGTCGAATAATACAGCCTTCAATGCCACAACATTTGCTAAGTGGTACAACAGCTTGATAGACGCAACGCAGAAGTTGCGCATCCTGCAAGAGCTTCTAAACTGCAACATGAGAAATATTGCCTTCAACATGAACCAACACCATACATTTGTCTGGCCGAGACATGTCAGCAGGGAACATTTCCACATAAGGATGCTGTCGTTTTATCTAGACAAGGAGGCCTTTGACAGGGAAGTCATGTTCTTGCCAGGAGTCAAATGTAACCCGCATAAGTCAGGGATGAATTACACCTTGCCTGCAGAGCTGTTGAAGAAAAAATACAAAGAAGCAGGAGAAGGACCGAGCACAGACCCAAAGCCAAAGAAGCCAGATGCTCCGATATACTCAGACTCTGAGGAGGAATAAGAGATACAATAGTTAGAGTGAAGGAAAAGACCAACCCTCCGTCAACTTCCAACCGATGTCATATTGTCAGGTGCGGATGTTAACCAGATCTTGGGTGTTGTGTTCGGTACCGAACCATTGGTGAAGAGGCCCAAAACCGAGGTCTCGCCGAACAAACCTCTGAACTCCTAACCCCTTGCCTCAGCCGCCCCCCACACCCACGCAACAATCAAAGCCACCACTATCATTGATATTCAGGATGACCCGGAGCTTGAAACACTTTCGTCCACATTTGTCACTGAGCATCCCCCATCACCTCCACCACCCCAATCACCAAACCCCGCCACCACCAGTCCACCCTAGACCACCACCCCTGAGCCGATGCAACTCGATCAGCCAGAAATAATAGAGCGAAGACCCCCAGGAATAACCCAAGAGTTATCCAAACCAAAATCAAAAGTTTCTGGTCTAGACCCCAACGTATCAGAGCCGAGCAGGATGCT
This sequence comes from Picea engelmannii, assembly GCA_009831015.1. Lineage (NCBI taxonomy): Eukaryota > Viridiplantae > Streptophyta > Pinopsida > Pinales > Pinaceae > Picea > Picea engelmannii. Next base: position 975,383 of record ML777112.1, read on the forward strand.
GAATGATCCAAATCCAGACACCCAGGAACAACATCCAAAGTCTTCAGCGCAAGGAAAACAAACCCGAACTAGAGAGGAGTCGGAAGTCGAAAGCAACCAGAAAATCACCTCACCAGCCAAGGGTGAGGATGCCTAAGAAATCAAGGCGCATGAAGCAGAAGCACTGGAAGAGCCGGAGATACCAGATGCTCAGAATGGACTAGAATCAACAACCAGGTAGGATACGACATCCGCATGAGCACAAATGGAGTGGGTCCTCCAGAACCCTCAACAATGCACCAAATTGATGCAACTCTACATAGCCAGAATAAAGGTTTTGACTCTTTTTCCCTCAATGATAAGGTTGAGAATCACACCAACGCCACCAACAGAGGAGGAGGTAGAAACCTTCTTAGACCACTCAATGACCAGTGTACTCCCACTACAGGCACGAGCACCCAATGATGCAAATCCTTCATACGTCGACTTGGTACAGTGCCCAGTGACACAATTATTTGGACTAATCAGAGCATCAACGAACCAATTGGAACAAAGGCTCCAGAAGGCCAAGAGAGCTATAGAGATTGCAAGGAAGGAAGATTTCATCGACCAAACATGCAGGATACAACAAGATCATGACAAACTCCAAGTCCAACACAAACTGGAAAAAGTGCAGGAAAGACTCATTGAAGCCTGGTTGGAGATTCAAAAGGTTGTGCCTGACCTACCTGAAGCTAACGAGGTCGACGAACTAGAGAAATAGATCGAGCTGCTACAAGAAGCATGGATACAACTCGCTACTCGCACTGGGCAGCTGAAAGCAAAGTTACAACAAGCCCAACAAGAGGCAGAATAACAACCCTAGATGCTACATGAGCAGATGCAGAAGATAATATTGCAAGGTAACAACGCCCGAGTAGCATTGTACAAGCACACAACGAAATGCACCAAAATATTCAGGTAAGTCAACGATTGGATGGGCATCATCGCTCGACGAAACCAAGTCTTGGAGGAGGTGCGCATAAAGATCCAGGTGCTAAAAGAAGAATTTGTAGCCACAATGGACCCCATAGAGAAACAACAGAAGTTCGACCAAATCCAACAAGCCGACAATGAACTGAATACACTCTTTGAGGCACAGTCCATAGCTAAGAAGGAGTTGTGCAGCTTTCGACTTGTAATTCAGATAGCCTACATGCAAATGCATCAAGTTGATGCAACAACAAATTCCAAGTGGAACTTGTTGGTTGACGCCAAGACAAAGAAATATAGCAAAGAGACAACACAATAGTTTCTTGCAGAGGCATCACTCCTCGCCCAGAAATGGAAGGACAAAGTTGGAAGATTTCAAGGAGTGAAACAACGAGCCTTAGAGTTAGTACCAGAGTTGGGCCCTTCGTTTGAAGAGGTAAAAGAAGAGAAAACACAGACAAAAGAGCCCAAGGAAGAAGAAAATATGGACAAGGGAAAACAACAGATGCTCCTGGAGGATGTGAAAGAACCAAGCACTTGACTCAAGGGCGAGTCAAGGATTGTGGTCGGAGCTTGTTGGACCCTTTGTTTTTGGATAAGGAATTGTGCAGGTTTTGACTGAGCACGAGTTGCGCAAGCTTCATCATAGGCCTGGATAAATAGCAACATAAAATAGTTGCGAAAGTCAGGGCAATGCCAGCTAAGCAACATATTGTTGAAACAGAACAAGAAAACATGCAAGCCGAGAAGGAAGACACAACCTAACTTATATATAGGGATAAAAATAATTGTAAAAGGGTTGGCCAGGACAATTGAAAAAGGGTTAGTCAGGTTGTGGGTGAGTCGATTGATTTAGTCATTCTAGTTGTTGTTAACCAGGTTGTTTTAGCTGTTGATGATCATTGTAAGTCAAGGTAAGTCCAGTACCGAGTCTGTAATGAATTGGATCTTTCAGGTTGAGAATTGGAGTTCTGTGACTTGAGTCCAAAGCCAAGAGTCTGAACAACACACTGCTGTGTAATTTTGATTCTGTAATCAGAGAAAGATTCCACAAATAATATGAAGAAGGACCTAAATTTTCAAATATGATGTGTCTTTGTGTGTTTACTTATGCATTACAATATCTCCTTATGGCTTATGAGTTCTAGTTGATGGTTCTACATTTAAATACTTGCTAGCGACATAAGTAGGTTCAATTCTTGCACATGTATGTTTTAGACCTATTCATGGCTCTTGCGCAAGATCAAGAATGAGTCCTGAAGGCTCTATGGATCCTCTCAAGTCTTTTCCCTATGCTTCCCTATCTATCTGTCTCAGCAACGCTTCAGGTGAGACTTCTTCTCTTCAGAGGAGATGAAAATGCCAGTGCTCTAGACTACATGGTACTTTTTGTTGGTAACTTGAGAAGGACCCTGGTCTGATCAAACTCGCGCCAACAACACTTCCATCTGTACTGCCATCCATGAGTTGGAAATTACATCAAATAGATGGATTCTTGATGAGTTTGGGTTCCAACAAAAGTATTATTGATCCAAACCTATACTATTACATTGTTGGTGATGAGAGCCTGATTTTGATGACTTATTCAGGAAGTCATGTTGTTGGATACAACCAAGCCTCAACTTCTAATTTCGAGATGAAGGATCTAGGTATGATGCACTACTTCTTGGGACAAGAAGTATAACAGAGGACTGATGATATTTTCTTGATTCAAGGAAAATATACAGTGGATATTAAAGAAGTTTGGTATGACATAATACAAATCCATGTCTACACTGATGGTGATGGATTTGACGAAAGAATAAATGATGATGATTCAGATGAGATTGATACACATGTGTACTGACAACTGATTGGATGATTGATGTATCTGGTTAACACAAAACTTGATATATGCTATGCAATGAATGTGCCTAGTCAATCCATGAGTCAGTCGATACATACTCACTAGATAGTAGTAAAGCATGTATTGAGATATATACGAGGCACATTTAGATATGGCTTGAGATATGCCTCCAGTGTGAGCTTGAGTTTGCAGGGATATGCTGATACATATTGAGAAAAGAGTATAGTGGACCGAAAGACCACATCTGGTTGTTGTTTTACCATGAATTTTACCATGGTTTCCTGGTGAAGAAGGAATCAAAGCTTTGTGGTATTGAGTACCACAAAAGAAGAGTATATAACATTGAGTGTGCGAAGCAGTGTGGCTTCACAAGCTTCTGATAGATTTACTTGATCATGAGATGGATTCTATGATGATAACCAGAGCTGTGTGTAAAGATCTTCAAGAACCTTGTGCTTCATGATAGGATCGAAACACGTTGAGATAAAATAACATTATATCAGAGACATATTGTAGAGGAAAGCAGTACATGTGCAATATCTTCCTACACACGAGCAGATTGAAGATATCTTTGCCAAACCGCTTGCCAATACAAAGTTTGAGTACTTCTGTGAGAAACTAGCTTGGTGGAGATTACATCCCTAGTTGAGAGGGAGTGTTGATGATTACAACCAGGATGAAGTTTGAATACTTCCATGCGAGACTTGGCTTGATGGAGAATGCCTCCCTAGCTGAGAGGGAGTGTTGATGATTACAGCTGCGTGAGACATTCTCCAGGACACAGACTGATTGAGTCAACCTGAGAGAGCCCCTAAGAGGGGTGTTTGGTTCCTATCTGAGAAAGAGATGGAACGTAGAGATGGCCTCCTCCTTACAGAGAGTTGAGAAGAACTCCAGATGATTCTCCTGTGTAATGCAGTGAGAAAGGAGATATGCCGAGTTCGACGTGCCTGTGGTTGAGAACAAGGTGAACGTTTGAATTCCCATAGAGTTGGGTGCATCGTCATGAGACATAGATGGATATTATGTATTAACCTCCTCTGAATAGAGAGTTGAGATGATGAACTCCAAATGACTCTCCTGTGTAATGTAGTGGGAAAGAAGATCTATTGAGTGGACGTGTCTATGGACGAGCACAGGTGAACGTGATCCTAGTGGCTGAGCACTAGTGAGAGTGGTTCTCCTGTGTAATGCAGTGCGATAGAGATATGGACATCCCTATGGATGTGCCCCTAGTGGCTGAGCACTAGTGGGTGTATGAGATCCCTTGCTATATTGTTCAATATTCAGACCTGCCTGTAACCCTATTTGTAATGTAAAGGGTACATGTCAGCCCCACCTTAATGTAAAAGATAATTAATATGGTAATTATTAATTATATTTTGAGTTATTAAGGTCGACCCTATTGTGTCAAAAGACACATCATTTGATGTGACAAGTCTTATATAAATAAAGGTGAATCCTCATTGAGGAAACACACTTATCATTGTGTAATCTCATGATTTCAGAAGTTGTGGTCTAAAATTATGAGAATTACAACACCCTCTTATGTGCTAGGTTTGGTGATGGTGTGGGAGGTCTTTCTCTTGAGGAATATAGAAAAGGATTGGTTGGGTTTTTTTCCCTTGTTGAGAAGGGTTTCCCAAGATACTTCTTGTGTACTTGTGCATGGTTATTCTTCTTGTGATCTTGGTTTGCTGTAGTAGTTATGGTTCAAGCAAGAACTAATTTTTTTTTTTAAAGAGGATACATGAGCCATAACTCATTGAAAATCCAACATTTTATAGGCTGGTGAGCTAAGATGTTTTGGGCATGAGTGCTTATGTGATTTAGGCCAGAGAGCCTATGTGTTGAAAGGCCAACAATCCTAAGAAATGTAATATGTAGTCACACTTGGATATATTAATTAAATACATCACTATTGCATACCAAGTCAGACGAGAGAGTATGGGGGGATAAGAATCCATGAGAGGGAAAAGGGGATGGGACTTGATAGGAAAAGGGGCTAAGTCAAGGGGGCTTAAGCCAATGAATAAAATAATAGTATTCGTAAGTCCTAAGTCATATGATATATTTTTATCCTAAGTTCCTAAGTGAGGGGAACAAATTACAAGTGGAGGAAAATATAGTTCCTAAAGTGACAAGTGTCACTGTAGGAACATGCATACTTAATGTTGAGAATTGAGTGCAATTCTCACTCTTGGCCACTCATTCATTCTATCATTAGTACCATTTCCTCGAGAGTGGGAGATGTGAAGCTAAATTTTACCTAGTAAATCCTTGGTGGTTTTAGTTTGAAGAGGCAGGTTGTCAGGCCTGTGGAGTATTCTTTCTAAGTGAGAGAATTGTTGGGTATAGGTTTTCATGTGTGTTGAGACAGCGGGTGTTGAGCTCTTAGAGAATCCTTGTGTTCCAAGTGTCATAGATATCCGAGACTTCCTAACCGACTTTTTGTTGAATCCTTGGAAGGGAAGTCAGATAGCTTAATTACTATTAAGAAGAGAAGGGGTACACTTCCTGGGGTGGGACAAGCTATGGGGAATGAGATGTTGTGAGCTAGGAACTTTTGTTGGAGTTGCCACCTAGGCCTAGTTGAGTTGTATGTTAGATATTTGACCTCATGGATTCATAGCCATAGCTCGGGGGTGACCTGCTATTGTGAGTGTATGAACAATAGAGTTTATGGCTACAAGGAACATCTAAGGTCTATAGTTAGGAAATGATTTTAATTCAAAGGTAAGTGCCTTTTATGTGTTTTATAATGATTTATGTGTGGTTAATCTGGTTGTGGTATTTTGTGTATAGTTATGCTTGTATATATGTTATTAGGATTGCATAATTGTGTTCATATGCAGGGCATGGTAACTAATAAATAGTATCAGAGAATTTTTTTTGTTTAGTGTGGCTCAGCTTGGAAGTTGCGGACATTACATTGTGGTATCAAAACAATTTTTTGGATTTGCTGGTAGTGGGGAACGTTACAATGGGTACCTTGCTAAATACTATAGTTCAATATTTTGGTTAAGAAAACATTCATAGGTAGTTGGTCTTGAGTTTGATCACCCCCTCAGTGCTTGTGTATCTCTATAACTTCACATACAACACCATTGGTTGAATTTATACCAATGACCCATATCTTGTTGAATGTCTCAGTGCTTAATGACCCATATCCATAAGTAGGTGTTGGAGTTCAATCCCCCTCATGGTGCCCATACATCACTAAAATTCCATATACAACTCCATGGGTTGAATTTCTACTAATTACACAGATATCTTGCTATATGCCTCGATTTGGCATTTTTGTTAAGGATCGATATTGATAAGTAGTTAGTTTTGAGTTCCATCCCCCTTGTGGTGCTTTTTCATTGCAACAACTCTACATACAACATTGTGGGTTGAATTTCCACCAATAACATTAGTACCTTGTTGAATGCCTCAATCTAGAATTTTGTTATTTACTGATATATACATGTCGTTTTCCTTTAGTTCAATCCAACCCATAATACCCATGTGATTGCTATAAATCTATGATTTGAATTTCTACAAATGATGTGAGTACCTTTCTCAATGCCTTGGACTTGGATTTTGGTAAAGAACTCATATCCACAAGTAAGTGGAATTGAGTTTGGGTACCTCACCGAATGTCCCAAATTCCTAGTTGATGTTCTCCTTATGATTATGGATGCTACTTTCATGCCTTTGGATCACTCTCTTGACATGAGGGTTCTTTCTATTTCATGTGTCATCATCTTCTTGGAGCATTTTAGTGACTTTGCATGATGATGTTATGCTGTTGCTTTGTCACTAGGAGGGTGTGTTCTACATGCTCCTGTTATGTTGGATATGTGATGAGGGGGCATACTTGATTATTGGATGGAGTTATCACTTCCTAATTCCCCCTTCTCTTATGATGTTCATGTGGTTGGGTGATGCATGTTTCCCTGGCGTGATTTTTCTAGCTTATATAACATTATGATATTAGATAATACCTAGGGGGAATGTGTTTAATGATGTTAGTACCCTTGTCAATGTAATTTATCCTAAGATTGAGTTATAATAGAGGGGTGGGTGTTCATCTTTGCAATACAAAAATCCCATTACAGTCAAATACTTCATTTCCCTTCAATTTATGTTTGTGTAAATCTTTCATGCTTGTACAAATGGTTTATACTTTTTCAATCATGGTCTATCATCTACTAAAGAAAATCCTCATAGCATTCCATTACAAATCTTTTACTTACAATTTTGGCATCAATAGGATACACATTTTATGCAACCATCACTTTATGGTTGACCATAGAAAAATTCCGATGAGAGCATTTAAGTTAGAGAAATACTAGAATTTTTCCAAATAAAAACATTATTTACCATTTAAATATCCCATTATAAATTAAGACTCTTTCTTCCATCAATCAATGAACTTTTAAAATAATAAATATGAAATGAAACTACCTTTTCCTTTTATGTAATAACAAATGTAGCTATAAAAACCTAAGTTCAAGCTACCAAAAACAATTGTTGGTCTTGGGGATTGTATATGAAATTTGTTAAATAGACAAATCATCTAGAAGTTCCAAGATAAAGTTGAGAGTCATTTTGGCTTTGTTTAAATAATAAATCATCACATATAACAATAAAACCAAAAACTCTCTCTAATACTTGATTTTAACATTCCTAAATATATTTTAGGAAATAATGTAAATAAAACAAATATAGCAAAGCTATTAAGAATAAAAATTCTTTACAAATTATCTAAGTAAACTCTTTGAATTATAACCCTACACTAAACTTGAATCTTTATCTAAGATTTCCACCAAAAACTTACATATAGACTCTAGTTTCTATGTTTTTTTATACATAATTATAATGTTCCAAAGAAACAATAATTACTCAAAGTTACCTCATACTTCATTATTATTGTCTAATGAAAAAAGTTAATTTGAAGCATCATTTTAAAGTTCTAAATCTATTTTAATTTCTAATTTCTCTTTTCATTTAAATTAAAAAATTCATCATTAATATCAATAAATTTAAATAAATATAAATTATATTAATATGATATTTCAGGTGAGTCCATTTATAAGTGAATATTTCTAAAATGCAATGTATTTATAAGGAAAGAAGGGATAAAAAACTAAAATATAAGTGGATATTCCGAAAATGCAATGTATTTATAAGGAAAAAAGGATAAAAAACTAAAATGCAATACAGTTATAAAAAAAATCATAAATCCTATGTAATATGTTTGTAAAAAAAATTATTAAAATATTGAAAAAAACTAAAAATTCTTACAATTATTATATTATTTTTTCATAATTCATTTTCAAATGCATTTACATCATTTATATATAAATTAGTTTACATTATTTTATATTATACTCAAATTAATACAAATTAAAATGAGATTTAATATTTTTTAAATTTTAATATATATATAGGTTAAGTTCATGAATGCTATCTGTTTTATCTAAATTTAATTCCCATCTTAATTTATTTCTTTTCTATTTGAAGTATGTTTTATCTGAATTTAATTCCCATCTTAATTTATTTTATCTGAATTTAATTCCCATCTTAATTTATTTCTTTTCTATTTGAAGTATAAATTACAGAACAAATATATATTTATAAAATAAACACCTCATACTTTATTATTATTGTCTAATGAAAAAAAGTTAATTTGAAGCATCATTTTAAAATTCTTAATCTGTTTTAATTTCTAATTTCTCCTTTCATTTAAATTAAAAAATTCATCATTAATATCAATAAATTTAAATAAATATAAATTATATTAATATGATATTTCAGGTGATTCCATTTATAAATGGATATTCCGAAAATGCAATGTATTTATAAGGAAAGAAGGGATAAAAAACTAAAATGCAATACAGTTATAAGAAAAATCATGAATCCTATGTAATATGTTTATAACAAAAAATATTAAAATATTGAGAAAAACTAAAAATTCTTACAATTATTATATTATTTTTCCATAATTCATTTTCAAATGCATTTACATCATTTATATATAAATTAGTTTACATTGTTTTATATTATACTCAAATTAATACAAACTAAAATAAATTAAAATGAGATTTAATATTTTTTAAATTTAATTGGCATTTTAATTTATTTATTTTCTATTTAAAGTACAAATTACAGAACAAATATATATTTATAAAATAAACAACAATAATTATTTTCTTTTTTTATTAAATGTACAAAAATTATATATATATATATATATATATATATATATATATATATATATAACTTCTAATTCAAAATAAAAATTACAGAACAAATATATATTTTTAAAATAAACAACAATAATTCTTTTCTTTTTCTATTCAATGTACACATTACAGAATATATATATAACTTCTAAACATTTAGATTATATCTGTAACTGCTTAAATCTAGACAAATAAAATAAACAACAATAATTCTTTTCTTTTTCTATTCAATGTACAAATTACAGAATATATATATAACTTCTAAACATTTAGATTATATCTGTAACTGCTTAAATCTATAGATACAAATTTATTATGGAATTTTCAAACAATTTATTATTAATTTTCAAACATAAAAAAACAAAAGATAAAACATTTAATCTCCAAAGCACTTAAATACATGCTTGAATACTTAAAACAAACACAGAAATAACTGAACGATAATCACAAAGATCATAAGTCTACAAATACAAAATTTTCAAACAGAGAAAAAAAAACACCAAAGATAAAACATTTAATCTCGAAGGCATTTAAATACATGTTTGAATGCTCAAAATAAACACAGAAATAACTTAACGATAATCACAAAGATCACAAGTCTGAAAACAAATTGTGAAGAATGGTCATTTAGCCGTCTTCACCGCCATGGTATTTCCGGCCCAGAATTTGGTGAATGCTTTGCAGCCACCTGCTTTGTTGTTCGCTCCTTAACCACTTGCTTTGGTGTTCGCTTTTCAGTCGTCGACTTTGGTTGTGTTTTACCTTCACCCGCTGCCTTTGGTGGTGTTTTCCTGTCAATCGTTGGCTTTCCATGCACGCCATTTGCTTTTCCATTTTCACTTTCATGCACACTCTTAGCTTTATCATTTTCTAGCAAATGTGGCTTCACCTGCAAAGATTGACGTTCTGTCATTTCTCGGAGCCGATCATCTTTGGATTCGAGATCCTTGTTCAGGCAATTCATGGCAGTCTCCAACTCCCTTATTCTGCCTTGAAGAAGGGCATTTTCTTCTGTACATTTGTTCATTTCAGTGATCAAAGAATTGTTTTTATGCTCAAGGAACGTTTTTGAATCTGCATTATCCAGAAGCTCATGTCGTAAATCAACTAGCTGATGTCGTAATTCAACTAGCTGGCCCTCTTTCTTCTCTTCCATGGCTCTGGAGGATTCGAGATCCTTTTTGACAGATTCCAGACTATTTTCCAACTCCCTTAATGTGCCCTTAAGATTTACCTTTTCTTCTTCTGAAACTAATGTTCTTCTATCCATTTCACTTTGTAAGGTGTTCGTTTTCTCTTCCAGAAACATTTTTGCAGCAGCCAGTGATGAAACTTCACTTCGTAAAGAATTCGTTTTCTCTTCCAGAAACATTTTTGCAATCTCCAAATCCCTTACTCTGTCTTCAAGAAGGGCATTTTCTTCTGTATATTTGTTCATTTCAGTGATCAAAGAATTATTTTTCTGCTTAAGGCACGTTTTTGCCTCTTCATTGTTCAAAAGCTCATGTCGTAAATCAGCTATTTGGCCCTCTCTATTCTCTTCCATGGCTCTGGAGGATTCCAGATCCTTGTTGAGCGAATCCAGAGCTGTTTCCAACTCCCTTATTATGCCCTTAAGATTTACCTTTTCTTCTTCTGAAACCAAAGTTCTTCTATCCATTTCACTTTGTAAGGAGTTCGTTTCCTCTTCCAGAAACACTTTTGCAGCAGCAAGTGATGAAACTTCACTTTGTAAAGAAATCGTTTCCTCTTCCAGAAACATTTTTGCAGCACCAAGTGATGACAGTTGATCTTTTAATTCTGCATGTCGTGAGTCGAATTTCATCCTCTGTTCTTCCTTTTCATGTAATATTTTGACATGCGTTTCATGCAACTGTCCAATTTTTTTGCTCAGCTCCTCAACTTGCTTGTTAAGTCTAACATTTTCAACACTCGATTCTTCAGCTCTCTGATTTTGTTTTTCAAGCAAACACTTGGTACTGTCCAACTCTTCTTGTAGCATTTCATTCTGTTTTTTAAGAGAAAGTTCTGTTAACTTGTACTTGTACTGCTGAATTAGATCTGATTGTTGTTGGACTCCTTCAATGATAGGTTGCTGAAGGCTGTTAATTGTTTTTTCCAATGCTGCAATTATCATAAGCGGGGAGATTTTGCCCGGCTGGGAGACTTTATCATAAACTCTGACTTTGCTGGACTTGGATTTTACTTTTTCTTCATCTTTATTCGCGGAACTACTTTCTGACCGGGAAAATCTTCGCCCGCCACCACTTTCAGGCATGGAAAATCTTCTGTCATCACCTCTCCCTCTGCGTATACCTCTTTCTTCCATCATCTGGTTAACAACCCGGAACGGAAAAAGCTTAACAACCTCTAAAAACACAGAAACCAAATGAAAACTTTGAAAGCTTTGGCAAATCGTGAGGCAATAAATAATATTTGTACGCCCTTCCTTCCCTAACACCCCCCGAATGATCTGAATACCATGAATGTAATGTGAGTGACATTAGAGACATTTGATGCTCTATATATTTATAGAGCATCAAAGTTCTTATTTATCATTTTTTATAAAGATGGGCCGACCGCTCATAAATCAATTCAAATCAAAATAATTTCACACCGTCATTGTATATTTTGTTGAGTAAAATGGGCGTGCCTTCCCTATGCTCCACCCATGGTTTCCCAACTCAATCCCATCCATATGAAGGTTTCTTACATGGTTCTAGATTTTGTTCCTCATCGTATCATAAAATCATACTTGAGTTACACTAATGCATGCTTGTTGTTTTAATGATGCGTATATTTTTTAATGTTTTATTTTGATATTTTGATTTTGGTTAAAAAATATCTCAGTTATATTAATGTTGGTTTTTTTTTTAAATTATGTGGTATTTTTTTTTAATGTTTTTTAATTTGAGTTAGATATTTTTTTTTTAGAGTTTAATATTTTATAGTGTTATGTATTGCGAAACTTTACATATAGTTTCATAAATTGAATTTTTATTTATGGCATGGTTACAGTTTTGAATGTATCTATATAAAATTTTGGTTAAGGAACCATATTTATGGGGAGTCATTGAGTTTGATCTCCTTATGGTGCCTTTGCAGTGCTACAATTCTATGGGTTGAATTTCAACAAATGATTTGGCTGCCTTGTTGAATGCTTTGTCTTAGATTTTGGTTAAGGATCAATATCCATGAGGAGTGAGTGAGTTGGTCTTAAGTATGATCCCTTTGTGGTGCTTGTGCATCAAAAAACTCCATGAGTTAAATTTATGTGAATGGCATGGGTTTGATATTCTAGTTAAGGCCTCGTACCTAGAGGGAGTTGGCCTTGAGTTTGATCCACCCATGGTGCTTGTGCATTGCTACAACTCCACATACAACTCCACGGGTAAATTTCAACAAATGACATGGGTACCTTGTTGAATGCCCTTGTTTGGGATTTTGGTTAAAAGGACCCATATCCACAAGACTTTGTCATCCCCCCATGGTGCTCGTGCATTGTTACAATTCATATCCACAAGACTTGGTCATCCCCCCATGGTGTTATTCGATTAGGAAAGTCGAATAGACAGTTAACGTCGCCAGTAGAACAGTTAGGAAATGTAATCGACTGGTAACTGCACATCGCATATATATGCATGATTATGTAATGGAAATGCGAAGCCTATTTAGCTATAATAAAATGCATTGATGGTTCTCCCATTATTTGTGTATGTATATCTATATGTCTATGTGTTTCTCTATATAATGTTGTATTATGTGTTTCTCTATGTAAGGATCTACCGGTAACCTTCTCGTACTTTCCCTTAGACTACAACATTGGTTCTATTTCCGGTGCTTCTGAACTCGGGCATGCATAGTAAAAAGGCACATAGATGTTAACCTTGGAGGAAATACGTGAATAGTGGGAGCGTAAAATTACCAATTATATCAAAATTTACGCAAGAAGAAATCGGCTGATGCTAGCCGAAGCAGGGACTTAGTTCTTCTCGGAGATGCACAAATGATTTTTGGAATCCATTCCAAAAGCACTCTATAAATATTTCAGTCAATCTTATGTGCAGACGCACTCTTGATGAGTAGTTGATGCGCATAATCATAAACAGAGGGAGAACAAACCTTAATGAGTGGTTCGAGAAGATCATTCAAGAATATATTGAAGAGCAAGCTTTGAAGATAGAGAGTTAGTTGAAACCATCAAGCACACATTTTATATAGAACTTCATGATGGGTTTATTTGCACCATTATGTCCTTAATTCACACATTTCTCTTAGACAAGGGAGCCGATGACATCGTCGAGTACCGACCCCTTCTGAAAAATCCTTCTTCGAACTCTAATTGGAAAGAGAAATAATACAAGTGGGAATATTTTTTGGAATCTAACTGCAAATATACCAGAGAAACTTGGGAGTACTTATTTAATAAATGAGCATATAAAAAATGATGAACACCGTTGACCGCGAGTAAGTCACGTCGATGTCGAGGGGTTGGATGATCTATGAGACGATATAAGTAGAAGTTGAAGTTGAAGCACACCCAATTCGAAAATGTCAGAAGTTGAGAGGAAGATAATTGAATCAAGTACAAATTTTGCACATCGAATGCATACCCATAAACCCTCATTGGATATACAAAAATTTGAGTGGGACAAACATCAAAAGAGGCAAGAAGAGTTACAAAATGAGAGGGATCTCTGAAAATCTCATAGAAAAAATACCCAGGTGCGACGAATCGTTGGAGTAGCCCTTGAAAGTGCCCCAACGACTCCTGGGAGGAGTAGAAGCTTACAATTGAGTATGGCAGCCAGTGGAACCCAACAAGAAATTGACCAAGTCGATATGAATATCGATGACTCAAGACTCGTGGTTCGACTTTTCCCTGCAAGAAGTCCCAACATGCATTTCAGAGATTTCCTCTCATGTGGATACACATCCACCAAGGGTGTGGTGTCGAACTGACAATGTCGGTAAGATAAGAGACACGGTACTCATTGAAGCACAAGAAAACACTGAAAATTGACCAAAATATATACTACTTCATATAAGAGACCTCACAGACTCTGCCTCCCTACTAAATCTACTTTTGGAAGATTCTAACTCAACAAACAGTGAAAACGAATCGACATGACCCTTTAGAGGATGATTCATCGAGTATATAGACAAATCTTGTGAGATAGATGCTCCAAGTCCAAGCAGCGAACAAATGCAGTTAGTGATCGATTACATCTCGACTAAAGATCAACAATAGATTGTACTGGTTGAGTCGAATATTCAGACTTCGACTCAATAAAGTAGTTCGACTTCTTAGTTGACTTCAACTCAAACTCTTGCAATAGTTCCAACCTTGAAAAAATTCAATAAAATAACAATCGGGCTTAACCACATCTCGATCTATGAAGGTGACGAAGATCCCAAATGACCCTAGTTCATTTGAGAAAAAATCGGGGATGCAGCTGACATAACTGACGAGGATAAACAAATGGCACAATTCGGTGCCGCACTTTGAGCTAGAGCTCTAACCTAGTTTATGAATTAAAAAGACAATCAACAACACTCAAAATCAGATATCAAGCAAAATTTCCTCAAATTCTTCAAAACACAAGACATCAACAACCTTGTGGCACAAAAATTGAAATAAATCAAGCAGAATCCAGGAGAAACCATCTGAGAATATGATAAAAGGTTTAAAGACCTTTTGAGTCAGATTCCATATGCAATTGACAAGAAATTGCTTATACAATGGTACGTAGTAGGACTATTGCAAAAGAACAGAGTACCACTATGCATGTACGATCTCCTGACATGTGAAGAAGTATTGAAAAAATCCCAACGAATTGAAATGGATGATGAAAGTGCTTCGACTTCATCATTCATTGAAAAATGTCTGGAAGAAAAGCTTGCAGAATTACAACAATCAATCAAAAACATGTCGATATCTCGCAATGAACTATGGTGTACAATTAGTTCTAGCCAAGGCCATACAAAATATTACTACAAATTCAACAATGCACTAGATCCTGCAGTTCCTCAAATCCAAATCAAGATATTATGTGATATTTGTGAAGGTGTAACAAATCATGCTACAATATATTTTCTGCATAATATAAGGAATGTGCGACCTAAGTGGTGTCACATATGCGAAGAAAACAATCACTCAACATAAGAATGTCGACTGAATGGGAAAATCCGAACAAATATTCACCCAGTATATCATACACAGACGGTCAACTAGAACGTTGACCAAGGTAATGGAAATGCTTACATAGGTCGAGGTCGTGGAGGCTAAGAGGAGGATGAGGAAATTTTGGCAGAGAACAAGGTTAAGGACATTATTACTTCTTTAATTGTTGGAAAGGTGACCACATTAGTCTGAATTTCCCATTCAAAGACATAATTGATCTCAAGTTCTGTAATGTTTTTGAAGTGGTAGATCACTCCCTGAAAGACTATCCAATCGTATTAGAAAAAGTAATGAATAAAATAAATGTAAATCTCTTGCACACAGTACCAAAACATGATATTTTGAATTAAAATAACCTCCATGTAGTAACAAACTCGGGAGTTGGAGAAGACATTTATGCAAAACCATCAAGTCAACTGAGGGGAGGTCGAAACACGTATCCCAACCCAGAACATGAAGAAAAACTAATGTAAGAAGTAATGAAATTTTTCAGAAACATTGACTAGGATAAAAGCAAATAAGGGAGGACATGAAAACATCACAGACACTATGATGGATGAATTTTTGAAATTACTGAAGGAAAAACAGTCATTTGGTCGCTTGATCGACCTATTGGGTATTCTAAGAGAGTATAAATATGACCAAAGACCAGTCAAAAGTCTTTGGCATTTGTCTTAGGAAATATAAACAAATGAATTCGACCCACAATTCGACTTCAAAATCAACGGATATATGATCAAACAAGATGTATTCGTCTTTGGGTCCCAAGTAAATATCCTTCCAATAAAAACATGGGTTCGACTCAGAAAACCCCTACTTCAGCCTAAAATGAACTTTCTAAAGCTATCATATTAGAGGTTCATCGAACCAATTGGAACACTTAAAAGTGTAATAACATCCATAATGGGAATCCCAATTAGAGTCGAATCCTGATGAGATTCGACTTTGAAGTAATCAATCTGGTGGAAGGAATCCCTTCCTACCATGCATTAGTCGGATGATATTGAGGTTGGAACACGAGGGCCACAATTTCCCTTGAAAGAGATAGAATCAAATTGAAAGGAAGTGGCAAAAAAATCATAATCCCTCTGGACCCAAAGGAATAAAAACCTTTGGTCAAGACATAGGACGAAGCTCATGAATCTCGTCAACTATATCAACTAATGAATGAGAAGAATGATAATATAGAACCCAACAGTGAAGGAGAAATATTAGTCGGGTCTCCATGGTCAATAGATCAAAACTCAGATACATAACTATACAATTGGAAAATGGAAAATTATGAAGCACAAGAAAAAGAGTGTTGGTTGATAGAAGTGATACCAATAAGGAAATCCAAATCATGTTTCTTAGTACAAGAAGTACCTATCATGGTCAAAATAAATCTCAAGCAAACACCAACATTAATCCCGACGCATTTACAAATAAAGAAACCCTTGTGGTTCGACAAATGTAACTCTCCATCGATGCATGTCGATGAGATTTCCAAGTCAGTCAGAGAACAAGGGAGAGTACAAAGACTAGTTGATTCCTTCACAAACCAAGCATCTTCATGGTGGGATACACATACACCTTGATTGAAAATGTGGAATACCGCCACCCTTTACTTTGTGGAAAGATTTGGTGGAAAAAATAATCAACATATCTCAACATCCTGACCTTTAAACTTGGGTTAGACCCAGTCAATCACATCCATCAAAGTGAGAAGGAATGGAGGAAAGTAGGCTACTGAGACGAGAGAGTGTGGCCACATATGTTCCAAAATACATCGGATGATATACCACACAGAGCACACATGGTATGAAATCAAAGAAGAATGTGGGCACACATTTGATTGGAACAAAATAAAAAACAATTCCCTCAAATAATTTGAATTCAAACTTGAAAAATCATTGTTGCAGGAAGTAACAGGAGAGATAAAAAAATTCTTAGAAAAAACAAGTCCCCCAGAGATTCATAAAAAAGGAAAAGCTAAAGTCGACGTGGGCTCAACTTTGACTTGTAACTTAGTATCGACACCCAGTCCATATAGTGTCATAGCTCATTGAATAGATATGGAAAACATAAGTTTTCCAGGGTAGATTTTATGATTGAAGAAAAACCATCCAAGAGTACAAAACTATGTAAACACAGTCTACTCCGTAACTAAGAAAGAGAAAGAAGAAAAAGAAGATATAGAATATCTTGACTTCCCATCAAGCTCAATAAAGTTGTGAAAGGAGAATTCCAATTGGATTAGTCAAAGTTCCTGAATGGATGGATGCAAAAATTAATACCAAAGAGTTCGACATCTCAATAAATGGTCAACCAAAAATGGCCATAATAGGTGACTATTGGTTCGACAATCAAACAATGGAAATATTTGACCAATTGAAAGAGTACTAGGATGTATTTTCACATGATTACAAAGGCCTCAAAGTATTGGTACAAGAGATGGAGGAAATAAAAATTGACCTCATCCCTGGGGCCAAACCTGTTAAAAAACGACTGTATAATTTGGCACATAAATACAAGCCCATTGTCCAAAATGAAATTGAAGCAATGCTAGTTGTTGGAATTATATATCTGATCACCAAGTCGGAATGGGAAATTCCAATGGTCATTCAACCCAAGAAGCATGACCCAAAGAAGCTGAGAATCTGTGTTGACTTCCGAGGACTAAATAAACTCATAGTAACTTATCCATTCCTGAAGCCATTTGTTGATTATATTATTAATGAAGTGGAGTGACATGAATGTTATTACTTCACCGATGGATTCTCTTGATACAATCAAGTACCTATAGCAACATAATATTTGGAAAAAAATACATTTGTCTCCGAGTTTGGATCATTTGCATATAGAGTAATTCCATTCGGCCTAAAAAACACCCCAACAATCTTATCCAGGATAGTATTCAAGGCATTCCAAGTGTATAATTATATAACAATGGTTGTGTATTTTGACGACTGGACTATCTACAGCCTACTAAAAGACCATATCCAATGGTTAAGAGCGAAGTTGTAAATATGTAAGTATATTCACTTGTCATTAAAAATTAAAAAAAGTGCATCTTTTCCACACATATAGGCATATTGTTAGGCCACATTGTATGCAAGTATGGAATTAAAGCTGACATGGCTAAGATCAAGGTTATTTTTGAATTGAAGCAACCATTTAACCAAAAGCAAATCAAAATCTTCCTTGGACACACTGGGTATTATAGAAATTTTATCCCACACTACTCTGACATCACTTTTCCAATCAATGAGCTATTAAAGAAAGAAGTTGAGTTCCACTGGAGTCATAAATGTGACAAATCTTTTGAAATGAGTTAGGAATGTGAAAAATCTTTTGAAATATTAAAAATAAAATCGATAGAAGTGCTTATCTTAAGATTTCCAAACTGGTTAAGGAAATTCCATGTTCATGTGGATGCATCTAATGTCGTTGTGGGCTCGGTCTTAGCCTAGCCATATGATGACATGGTCGACCACCCGAATGAATATGCGAGTCAAAAATTGAATAAAGCATAAAGGAACTACTCCACGACCTAACGTGAATCTTTAGCAATGATATTTTCCTTGTGAAAATTCCAACGCTATCTATTAGAAAATCCCTTTATATTTTTTATGGACTATCATGCACTGAAATATCTAGTAAACAAACCGGTCCATCAAGGAAAAATTTGTCGATAGCTACTATGCTTTCAAGAATTCAACTTTGAAGTAGTAGTTTGACCTGGAAAGAAGAAATCCATATTAGACCATTTGTCCCTACTCAAGACATGAGAATATCTTACCAGAATAGATGATGATTTACCATATGCGAATTTATTCAGAGTTGAAGTAGCTCCCAAAGAACTAGAAGAAATTGCAAATTTTATAGAAGAAGGGAAGGCACTTGAAGATATCCTAGCCAACAACCAAAATATCCTAGCAATGAAAGATGCTCCATTCACTCTCATGAATGGATATATATACAAGCTAGGACTTGACAATATTCTGTGAAGATGTGCATTAGAGCATGAACGTGAAGACATCATTAATGAGGCACATGTAGTTCCAGCGGGAGGTCACTTTGAAGCTGACATGACAGCTAGGAAAATAACTCAATCCAGTCTTTGGTGGTTGACCTTACACAAATATTGTCGAGAACAGATAAATAAATGCGACAAGTTTCAGAGGATAGGTCAACCATTATGGAAAAATGAAATGCC
Source organism: Picea engelmannii (assembly GCA_009831015.1). NCBI lineage: Eukaryota > Viridiplantae > Streptophyta > Pinopsida > Pinales > Pinaceae > Picea > Picea engelmannii. Next base: position 994,795 of record ML777112.1, read on the forward strand.
TTTACATTTGGTAAACCCTAGTTTAATGTTTGAAATCTGGGCCATTGATTTTGTTGGTCCATTCCCAAGAAGAGAAAAATGGTCAGGATCAAAATACATCGTTATAGCTATCGAATACTTAACCAAATGGGCAGAATCAGAACAAGTCGAGAATTGCACAAAGGAAAAATCTACAAAATTCATCTACAAAAACATAGTAACCAGATTTGGCTGCCCTTTGACAATAAATAGTGATCAGGGAACCCACTTCATCAACGATACAATTGAATTATTGCTTAAGAATTTCTTGATCAACCATATAAAGACAATTTCATTTCATCCAAAGGATAATGGAGCCGTCGAGTCATTTAATAAGGAATTACACAAGGGCTTAACGAAAATATGTGGACTTGACAGAGACGATTGAGATGATACATTTCCAACAATATTGTGGGCCTATAGAACAACGTACAAAAGATCAAATGGATAAACACTCTTCAAGTTATTCTATGGTCAAGAAGCAGTAATCTCATTACACTTCTGTGTTAATGCAGGTCGGATAGCCTTTGTCCTGGAATTCAACCACGTGCTTAACAAAAGACAACACTTCTATCAACTCAACCAATTAGAAGAATAAATGATGTTGGTGCAATAAAATTAGGAAATCCAAAAGAAACAACATAAATCTTTATACGATCAACACCTTAAGAAGAAGGATATTAACGATGGAGACTTGGTACTTTTATATGGTAGTAAGGTAAAAGGAAAACCGAGGAAGCTAGAAATTACATGGTTGGGTTTGTATGTGGTTGAGGACATTCGACCTCCCAAAGTAGTACAATTAAAAATATTACAAGAGAACCCCTTCAATAAACTAATCAATGGAGCTTGATTGAAAAAAGATCATACATAGCATTCTAAATCCATGTTGGTGAAAAATTCTCAAGGGAACCAGTAGGACTTGACTGGATTGAAAACCTTCTAGGTGGCCTAAGTCAAAAGTGAAAGTAAAAGAACAAATAGAGAAAAATAAAAAATAAAATAAAGACAAGAAAAAACAATAAAAGTAAAAGTAATATTGAGGAAAGAAAAATCAAGAAATCAAAATTAAGAAAACAATAAACAATTCAGTTTCCATAATTAGGTACAAAAAATTGATTGACAACTATAGATTATATGACCAACTCACACTATCAATTCACATAATCATGCTAAAATATTCGAAGATGAGAAGAGAATAGAGTCCCTAGTCAACAATCAGAGAGGAAGCGCAAAAATCAAGAGCAATTGAAGTACCCAAACAAGATTTGTGCCATTACCTAAACAAGTGTACTAGTCGATCAATTGAAAGAGAAGAGCATCATTCAATTGAATAAAAAACTCATATGCAAATTTTGAAGATCAAGCGAGCGGGAAAAATATCAAACAAGCGAGTGTGCAAACAACACTTCAAGAAAACAAGAACATCATCAAAAAATAATGTATGTATTCAAAATATTGAGCATTAGTCGACTTGACAGGAAAGAAGAAACCGACACGGTTGGACTCTTTGACCAGAGGTCCCCAACTTCCTGGAAGAACTAAACCAATCAAGTCGCTCAAGTCAAGCACACCCCCCCTAGAGAAACTGAAATCGACGGAGTCGATGTGACTAAGTCGTGCGATTGCATTAATGTCATTAATGCTTGACGAGAAAATTTTGACTGTCAAGTCGTCGTCAACGTAGAAGTACCCTCACACAAGCAAACAATTAATTTTGACACCACTATCATGACAGTCGAATTAATATCATCGTTGGAATAATTTTAGTCCCCGTTCCATCTCCTTCCTATTAATTTGGATGAGGCATATGGCTTTGCCTCAGTTTTGTTTACACCTGAGTACCTGAACAATGAGGCTATAGAAATCCTAGTTTTTCAATTGAGCCTAGAACTCCGAAAAGATCAATCCAACCTCCAAGAAATCACATAAATTTTGAGAATGAGAGGACATGTCGAGGATTCATTGGTTGAACTGAGGAAAAAATCCAAATTTGACAGGGCAGACACAATTGAACTAGAAGTGCACATGGAAAAAATTCACAGTGCTCGAATATAATAGATTGACTAGTCTCGTCATTGGAAAAAATTTACCGTATGGGAAATGGAAGATGACGCATGGAAAGAGGAAACAAATTTCCTTGAGCAAGTAAGTATCCTACACTTTTTTGGCACACCTTAGGTCCTAGAGTTTGAAGGATGGAAAGAGGAGGCTGCAAAGTTCCTCACGAGTCAGTACCACAATGGCAATCTGTGGATAAATTTTCTAGTCGGGATCATCGAAGGAATGATCCACAGAATCATTGGAATTCCTCATGGGAAAACTCCCATTCCAAAAACTCTAAACCCTAATGACTGGATCCAAACTCTCACCGGAGGAGTGTCAACAAAAAACTCCAAAGGATTGTTGATCAACAAAGTAACATACCTCCGAGAAAAGTGGACATGTATAATAATGTCAATGTGCCTAACAAATATGGGTTGAGCTTCGAACGTGAAGCTTACAATGTTAAAACCTATTGTCTCAATCTCTCAGTTGGAGATGCAGTTCGACTAGGCGGACCACCTAGCTACGTTAATCAAGAGCAATTGCAAGGATTTCCAAGAGAATGGTCATGCAATCAAATTCCCATCACTCCTAATTTGTATCACTATGAGTCAGGTATTTCCATTCAAGGAACCTAACTTTACTTCATGACAAACCCCGACCATGAATAACTTCAGGACTTTTTCACCAGGAATAGTTGGATCATCTGACTCCATCTCGGTTGACATAATGTTTAAATGTTGGGTAGATCATTTGAAGAATGTATCACATAAGTAGAGATTAGAGAAGGAATTTCGAAGGGAATTAACACCAATTGCTCATGTTCAACTAAGCCTTAACACCGCCATGCTCTAGTGTGGCATTGTTATAGGCCTAGACCCTGAAGAACTGAAATTCCAACTAAAAATATATCAAATCTTCTAGGAACTTGATTGACAGTTGGGGTTTGAAACCCCAATTCCACCAGAGGTATTGAAGGATAATCAAATCATTTTAACACCACTAATTGATGGAGAGAAAGGAGAAGAAAGAGAAGAGGCCTTGTACATAGTCCCATTTGTATCAAATCTTGACAAGGAAGGAGGCACACCAACAAATCAAACACCGACTAAGAAAATAAAACAAGAAAAAGCATCCAAAGGAAATCAACTCCAATACAACAGAAAATCGACTCCAATACAGTTCCCAAAGATGTAAATATCACTTGGAAAGAAAAATTCAAGTCAAATATGGCTCTTGATTTTAATGACCCCATGATCAGAGAAAAAAATGTTGTCTTCGCCAAAAATTTAACTGAAAGAGCTCGAGAAAAAGAAAAAGACCAAGAATTTACCCAGAATATTTTGAAGTCAAGCATAGGGCCACAATTCAAAGAATCCATGGAAACTCTTAATGTGAAGCGCATTGAGGAAAAAAAACCAGAGTAGCTTTAGACAACGGGTCAAAACAAGAGGACAAAAGAAGAAAATATTGGAGGAAGAGTAAGAACAAAACACATAACGATTGACCCCAATTACATCACGTTGGTATAAGAGAATTCGACCTAACCCCAGTATAAATCCCATTCCAAAGAAGCAACGAACAAGAATAGGTACAGTCGACCTTAGAAGAGAATCACCACCACCCAAGCCTAATCCAATCATTGAAGAAAGAAGAACAAGAAGGAAGAAAAAATAATAGAAAAAAAAAGTAGGGAAAAGGCGACGACAAGTGTCATCGGATGAAACAATTTTAGAATCCCCTAGTCACAATCAATGAAGTGCATCACACTCGAGGTCAGAGGATATCGACCATAAAATACATATTGGAACCGCCAAAAAGACTGTTATATTTGGAGAGACTATTTCCTACTTCAACCTACTGGAAATAGGAATTCAACACATGGAGAAGGATTAATAAGAAAAATTATCCAAGGGTCAGCCAACACCTTTCCTGCACACAATTCAGTCAATGCATAACCAATTATAGTACTATTGGAAAACACAGACTCCTCAAAAAAATCCAATGAGGAAGCAAGGAAAAACAACCCACAGACTGTCCAAACAGAAGAACAACAAAAACAAGGAAATAATGATGGAACATGATCACTCCAAAAGTCAAGCATCCCTTTAGAAAAGTCCCCACAAAGGTCATTCAGATCCTCTAGAATGAACTAAAAACACAAAGAAAAACAATGCACAAGATCATGAGAATGATGGAAATGGGAGAAACAAGATGTTGACACACAACCAGGAATAGGGGAGAAAAACAAAGAAAACTCAAGAAACAAGGATTCCGACAAAGGAAATGACGTCGACAAAGTAACAAAAAACAATACAGAGCAACAAGATCTAGAAGAGACAAGCAAGAAAAATAAAACCATACATAGGAAAGAAAGTGATTTAAAGGAAATCACATGCACAACCTTCAAACCATTCGGGTTGACAGAACCACCAGAAGAAACAATATTTGACCCAACAGTCACGTCATATTCCAGATGATGGACCTATTGTTGTGAGAAATATTACCTTGCGGATAGGTTAAGCCCCCCTTAGCCGGGTTTTCTTCAGCTAAGACAAAATAGAGCAAATGGACTCTAACATCCCTTGCTCCTGTCTATTTACACATGAAAATGAGAAGAAGGAAAAGGAAAGAAGAGTGCACCTTTTTTGAAGGTTTTTCTCTTTGCTACTTATTGTTATAGCATTGGATCCAGTCCTAGATCGAACACAATCTCCCCGCACTTATAAAGAACGATCTTCATCTTCTACTTCTTGCACAAATTTAGGTGAAATAAAATCTAACTAAATGAAACAAGCATAAACATTAATGTGTAAAGTAAATGAGACAGAAGTATGGGACTAGGCTAAGATTATATTCATGAGAAACAATGGACAACATTTGCAATCATGTGATGTTGAGAAAGCTTCCGCCAATGCTCCTCCTATCTAGCCCCTTTTTTGCACTTCCAGAATGCTTTTGAACTATCTATGAATGTCATAAGAACAATTGTTTGATACTCTTCAGAACACTCCCTTTTACCTTTGAGTGGCCTCCTTATATAGCAAATGAAGGCCCAACTACCATGGAGTATTTTAGGAGTATGGTTGAGGATATGGCCCAAATAATTAGGATCTTCATGCTAGGATCAAGTAGATAGATAGGACTTGAATCCCTTTGACCCAAACAAAATCCAACCTCCTGGAACTTTCCCTCCAAAAAAGGTGGAATTGGTTGTAACCAAATTCATGCTCCCCAAACACTTAACACAGAGCATCACTGACGCTCCCCCATAGTTAAGCAGGGAGTGTCACTAGGGGACTGACACTCCCTATGTATGGGTAGGGGGCGTCAATCATAAGAAATGGTCAAAAACTCAGGTAAAAAGTGGGTTTTCGACCTTCAAATGATGAGTTTTCTTCACCAATTTGTCTAGGGAACATAACCAACACTTCCTCATGATGATAGAGTGTATTTTGGCCTCCATGTGATGGTTTTCTCCATCAATTTGTCTAGGGAACATGACCGACACTTCCACATGATGATAGAGTTGTGACATTCAATTAAGAAACTTAGTATAATATAAGTGTGACACTTAGGAATGTGGAAAATTGACACCTACATAAGTGATACATAAGTGTGACACTTAGTAGAATGAGATACATAAGTGCGCCACTTAGTAGTGTGGAAATTTGGCGTGTAACAAATTCCCCCTAAAGTGTGAGGTCAGAAGAGAAATTGATGGTTGAAACACTTTACAAAATGATGTGTGCCAAGGGGTGATGGAATCGAAGATCCAGATGGAAGCTGCAAACAAACATCAACCATCATATATATGAATCATCACGATGTAGGCATACCCATGCTCGGTACAAAATGGACTTAAAGCATGGCCACCGACCAATACACTGTGGATCCATGAAAGCAATGACTAAGGATATGGCCACCAAAAATACAATGTGGATCCATACCTCCATGATTGAATCGGGTTGTAGCCACGAAAAAGTACACAGTGGAGCTACTATATGACAACAACAACATAGCCACAAACCAATACAAAGTGGATCTATGTGACATTGTACATTAGTAATATTTCTCTCCATCGCAACTTGGGTTGGGAACATAACATTGGTATGTGCCAAAAAGGTTCCCAAGGTCTTCATCCTGATCCCAAACTAGTACGATTCTAACCATGTGAATACATGTGTTGATTCCAAACATGGTAGAAACCACTTGATTACCAGTCATTAATGTATATCATTAACAAGTGCGGCGGAAATCACTAGTGATGACAATGACTCCCAAGGTACCCTAGTACAATCCAACAAATGTGAATCAACAAGATGAAGTCAAACATTCAGTAGAATCTTTCGATCAGGGGCCAATGATGTAAACCCACTATCGAAAGCAAGAAAACTCTCCATTGAGGCATCTAGGCTCCAAGGCACCAATTGGTTTCTAAGTCTGACTCCTGGATAATGTGTTGAAATTGACAGGAATAGACTCATTGAAGGAGGTTCATGATATGTCCCCCATCATCGACATGAAACTGATTAGGATAGTGATTTGATATGATAGAAAAAATGTGGACAAAATGACATGGGTATGACAATGGATAATACTATAGAGGTTGATTGAAGCTAAGACCTCTCTTGAACATTGCGCGAAACAACAAGTTACTTGGTAGCATGGACTCGATGAGGTATGGATCCAAACATAATGTGACAACAACCAAAGGTTCTCTTCAAAGGAGTTGAAAGAGTATGATGACACATAGAATTGGTATGACTCAGAGACAAGAGGATTACCCAACTGTAAGAAAAATGTAGATAGGTTCCATGTTCAAGGGTGACTAAGAATAGTTGTTGTAATGTTTCAAAATCTTGACCCACTTCCCAAATATTTCCCCCATCCAGATAGATGAGTACCTCTTTGTTTTTAGAAGATCTCGAGGAGGATAACAAATGCTTGGTATAGCTCACCTTTGATAAGTTCTTCTTCACATGTTTAACGAACCTGAAGAAGTAAGGGTTCAATACCAGATGGGTCCTTCAATGAATAATTTTACGAGTCCAAATAAGGTAAACTTGGTCGTTTTTCATGTTTAGGGAGATTGAAAAGAGATTAAAGGAAACTCCAAAGTTGAATTTTTCGCAAATTTAGTCTCCCAAGTCTGAAAAAAGTGTAAAACAATATGCAAGAGAACTCTTCTAACCAAAAGGGGCTAGAGTATACCTTTTTCATAGTTAGTCTTATGAGGTTGAAAAAGGGGTAAACTACCACTCGAAAGACACCCTTCCAAACCTTTTAATGAGTGTGAAAGGAAACACGCTCACTCAACAATCTTTTCATGTTTAGGGAGTCTGAAAAGAGCTTAAAGGAGACTCCAAAGAGTTCCTTTTTCGTATATATTTTACGAGTACAAAAAAGTGATAAAAGTATACTCGGTAACATATTCTCATGTATTAACAATCACGAGAAAGAACAAAGACTGAGCTCAGTTTATTCCCAACGTAATTTTCAAAGGTTTCAACTGATTCCCATGGATGGTTGGTACTTTTCCCTCAGTTGAAGAGTTAGCAACTCAACTCCAGCATGATGTCTAAAGGCTGGAGACATTCCCCCCAAGCTTCGTTTTGTCTGCTAAATATTATGTTGTCACCAATTTTTGTACCATATTAGAATCTTGGATACTAATAGGTAAATGTTCACCAGAGCAATAAATAAGATCAATTGACATAGGCAGATGAAATGAAGGTTCAATTACAAGATCTAGTGAAAGACATGACTCAACATTTACGATATCTAGCAAAAGACTCGACTCAATGTTTACAATATCTAGTGAAAGACTCGACTCAATTAGAGAGGGACCTGTTTCATTTTTTAATGAGCTTGACACAGAAAATGAACTATGCTCATAGACCTCTGATTCATTTTCTAATGAGATTGACAAAAAAATGGGAACTTTGCTCGTAGCTGGTTTCATTTTTACACAAGATTGAAACAGAGAAAAACTATGCTTGGGGTAGGTTTCATTTTTACACAAGCTTGAAATAGAGAAAAACTATGCTTGTGGGTACCTATTTCATCTTTTAACAATCTTGACACAGAAACGAGAACTATGCTCGTGGTTGGTTTCATTTTTCAACGAGCTTGAAACTAGAAAATAAACCTTTCTCAGGGTTGGTTTCATTTTTTGATGAGTTTGAAACCAAAAAATAAAATGTACTCATCACTCTCTACCATGGCTTCCAAGAGGTCTTCATCAGATGGAAGAACAACACTCTGGAAGGAATACATGGTAAGGGACTCACTTGGATCAACATGGGGGAGAGTTGAATCCAAGGTCCCTAACGAGGGAGTTACCGTGTCAATTTTTGAATTTAAATCCGAAGAAGATGAGCATATAGTGAGGGGATCCTTCTCATCATCAGTTGAAAGAATGGGACATGTTTCCACATAATTAACATGTGGTGGGGTGGATACCACTTGCATATAAGGAACGTTCATGAAATTTAGATGGTTGGTGATCATATGAGGGCCAACAAATGAAAGTTGGTCAATGGTCACAAAGTTTCCGTTATGAGGGAAAGACATCACTTGAAAGAGTGTGGACACAACAACTTTCATAGCATAAACATAGTCCTGCCCAATGATCAAATTAAATTACAAGGGGCCTTGGACTGCCATCACATCAATATAGACAGTTTTTCCTCCTAAGGTGACATGTAACCGAGGAATGATCCCTAAAGGTTCAGTGGATATTTTGTTAAAATCCAACAGTTTCTGAGTACCAGACACAAGTTGAGGGGAACCTAGAGCTTTTAAAGCGTTTGAGGATAAAAGGCTAATAGAAGCACCTTCGTCTATAATAGAGTAACATATGTTTGTATCACAAACTTACACAATGATTTGGAAATGAAAGTAAGAAGGAAGGTGAGGTATCGTCAATCTATTCATATCAAAGGAAATGACGTCAGTACTTGGAGGGGGTTCCATGGAAACATGTGAAATGCCCCCTTGTCTAGAGTTATCTTTAGTGACAAGAAGAACCTGGGCATTATCTACTTCACTCTTAAAGGGGAGATTGGGATCGAATGATGATGAAATCAAGTTGACCACTTGAACTTCACTCTCTAAGAGGGAAAGAGTGGGATCGACAACAGATGATGGAACATGGTCGACCACTTGAACTTCAATCTCCAAGGGAAGAGTGGGATCGACCACCGATTGAATGAGATCAATCACTTTATCAACCAATGGTTGGTCTATAGAAATGTTATGGTAACCAGTTGGAATTTGTTACTGGGAAACAACAATCTCTTTCAAAAAATGTGAAGCCTCATCCATATGAGGGAAAAGGTAAGTTTGATGACTTCCTTCACATAACCTACAAGGAAACTTCACTCTACCCTTCTTACTTCCAACCTTACTATCACTAGTTGATGGGTTGTCACCAACATGACTGGAGGCAGTTGGAAACATAGGTTATTGGGAACCTATAGACCACACTTCTAAGATCTTGGGAAGACCAGGTGTTGGTGTCTAAAGATGTCCTAAAAACAACCTTAGTTTAACATTAATTTATCAACCCGGAGATTCATCTTTTATCTCAAGAATATCAGCAAAGTCTATGCAGGTAGCCTAAAATCGTGTAGCTAAACCAAATCTGAGTTCATCAACAATCAAGTTCCTCAAACGTTCACCAAAGATTCTAAGAACTAAATGGAATTGAAATCTTATTATTAAGATGCTGTAAAATGGAAAGGAACTAATTAATCTATTGAATTCACTTAAATAGAAAGCAGTAATTGAATCTAAGTAAGGACTTGCAAAATTAACTATCAATTATGAATTCTAATTACTGGAAAGGAAATAATGAATTACTCTTTCTACGGAAAGAAACAACAATTATAATCTAATCGGAAGGGACAACTAATGTAACTTTGTTGAAAGGAACAACTATTGTAACTTTAATCGAAAGGAACAACTATTGTAACTTTAACCGAAAGGAACAACAATCGTAAATATAAGGAAAAGGAACAATGCTAATGAAAATGTGAGGAACTGTCAAGTAATAACTTCAGAAATGGAAATCATAACGACAATCATTAACAACTAATGGAAATGTCTGTCTTCTATACAAAAACAATCATAAAATCATTATCACACTTATGCATTTATCCTTGGCTATTGTAAAAGAGATCTGAATCACAAAATGGAAATCAAACTTTGAACTGATACAATTACAGAACGAGACAGTAGCTCCTTCAGACTAGGCCCTCGATCTTCAAAAGTACTGCTACGAGAAACTCAGAGCACAAACATGATAAAAACACTCAAAACTTTCATTGATTCCATGGCTGGTAAAACATTTACAAAAACTGCTCGTGCAGAACAATTCTGAATCTAATTACTTGAATGTGTTTTTTCCTTGTTTTTTATGGATCTATTACCCTCTTATATATTACAATAGTTTGGGTAAATCAAGCTATCCTGAGGATCGAAAGATCCTCAGTATTGCTTTACTATTATAAAATTGCAATATAGAAAATGCATTATCTTCAAACTGCTTTGCGCCTAAAAGTCTTCAACCTCCAATAGCTTGCGCATAACCAAAATCTCTTTGATTATCTTTGACAGTTATTTATCCAATTCTGCAACAAAATCAAACCATTCCAATCGTAAATTAGAATCTATTTAATAAAACTTTAATAACAACCCTAAGAGACATATTAATCATATTATTTCCTATCTATCCCTAACTATCTAAAGAATCAATCAAAATCATATCATGAACTGTGGGAAAAAGGAAGATATTTATACCTTTTTCGTAACCCAACACCAGGGAAATCCTTAAGAACGTGACCACCCTTACAAAGACTGCAAGGGAATTTGGGCTTGTGCATTGTCTTGGTAGGTTTGTCGATATCAACAACACTCCTAGTACTATTAACAGTAGTTGATTGATTGCCTCCAACATGACCTGTAGTGGTTGGAATCTTGGTCAGGTATTTATTCTTGTTATCCACTTGGTTACTAGCTTCAAATATTTCACCGGGCGATATAGAAGAAAGGGAAGAAGACTTGACAAGTGAAGAAGGTGAAAAGTCAACATGAGGTTGATTTTCTTCGGGTGGAGGGATTACATACAAATTACTTGGAACATTTGGGATCACTAGAGTGGAAAAAAACCATATCAGTAACCCGATAGTGAATTTTGGAAGACTCAATGTAGCGATATAAGTAGGACCAACGTTTCCAATAGAAGGAAAAACAAAATTTTCCCTGGGAAAAGGGGCCCCTTGGTTGGTAGTTTCTGGAATGGATGTCATAGACACAGACTCAACCTAGGGTTTTATAAATCAAATAGCACACACTATCAAAGTTCCTATAATATAAGAGAAAAAAGTATGGATCTTCCAAAGACGGGAGATGAGGCCATCAACGAAGATATGAGAAGCAGTTACCCTGACCTCCACATAACATCTCTTCTCGGTGCAAGTAACCCTCGCTTTGCAGGGCCACCCTCCATGGGTATTGAAAGTGTGATGTGACATCTACCTCAGGTACCACAAGGAACCTTTTGAAGAAGGAACCCCCCTTGTAGTCACCTGTGTAGAATCCTAGGAAAAACAACTATGTTTACAAATTTCACAACAAATGATCAGGCGGGTAACCAGCCGAAATTCAATACTGAGAAAATGGAACTGGGAATGGTGGAAAAAAACATATGACCCAAATACTAAGAATAAGTGGTGTCAACTCAAGGACTTTCCACTCTTCAAAGCTCCAAACTTCTTGCAGTCCCACTAGGAAAACAAAAGAGGAGAGATCTCAAATCGTCACTTCGCTTGACCTCATTCTTAACTAACGTGTAAGAGGATCTCTCCCAACAAACATCAATTGTTTCTACTTGGATTTCAACACTCTCTATTATTCTATAATCTCGTTTAAGTGGACTTGTGATCATTTTATAATAAAGAAAAGGTATAGTTGATTTTATATTATGCTCTTGTTCCTTTTATGGATGTTTGTTACTCAAAAGGAATTGTGGATGCAACTTGACTATGATGTGTGACACTTGAATCCAATAATACTTCAAAGAAAATATGAATTCAATGCAATATTTAACTTTCGATGAAGGCTATCTATAGAAAGGAGCAAGAGGTTTCAAGAAAATAAATAATTACAACTTTCAAAGAAAGAAACAAAAATTACTCTTTGAATGCATTTTAATTTGCTTTACAATGCAAGCTCAAAAATGCACCACCCAAAAACTAGAATGCAAAATTCCTTTTCGATTGGTTCTAAATGCAATGAAATCCATCAAATTCAATTCTCTTTATGCTTGTTTACTTTCAATTGGAGTGAAAGATTTCAAGGTTAAGATAGAAAAGAACACGAAGCAAAAGGAAATTCCAAACAAAGATGCACTCACAAGATTAATATAAAAATTGAAAGAATCAAGTGAAGAAATTACCTCTAGCACTTGGTCAATCAAACACTTTAAAAGAAACCAATCACTCTTAAAAGCCTTAAAACCAAAACATTCTAGATAAATTGATATTGCAATAGACCCTGAAAACTCCAGAATTCACTTAATGGATCAACAATTGCCAAAAAAGAGAACTCAAATACAGGGCTTGATGCACTTTGTATTATCCCAGAGTTAATGAAAGAGACTTTCAAAATGGACAAGTAAAGGGATTGAAAGATTTTGGAAAGTAAATGACAAGAGTCTGATGGTGTACACTCAACAAAAATAAAGATTACTGACAATCAAAATTGTAGTCAAGGATAAGATAAACCTTGCACAGTTTATGACCTTTTCATAACTTAACTATAGATAACACTTTAAAATAGGAAAAAAGAGTGATAAATACAATATTTACAATCAAACAAGGTCCTAAACAATCATACAAGACCTTGAGACACAAATTTGAGTCAAAAAACTTGAGAAACAGATTTAAAAAAGGCCTAAAACTGACCCTGGAAGGAGATTGATGCCCCTCGGAAGACTAACATGGAGTGTCACTACAAGGGGTGACACTCCCCCAAATAATGACATGGAGCATCAGTTTAGGAAACCAACGCTCTATAGGCCATTGTAGGGGAGTGTCAATTTCTGAAAATGACTCAAACAGACTAAAACTTAGCCCATATTCAATAGGGAAAAGGCTATGGACTCTGTAAACTTCCTAATGAAGAGGAAAACAAAGAATAGTTCCAAAACCAAAACTTCCAATCAAGAAACATACAAATACAAAGGGATAAAAACCAAGGAAAGACTCATTCCCTAGTATGGTGACCATTTTTTTGTTGTGAGAAATCTTAACCTATGGACAGGTTAAGATCCCCTTATCTGTGTTTTCTTCGGCTAAGACAAAATAGAGAAAATGGACACTAACATACCTTGCTCTTGTCTATTTACACAAGAAAATGTGAAGAAGGAAAATTAAATAAGAGTGCACCTTTTTCGAAGGTTGTCCTCGTTTCTCCTTGTTGCTCCAGCATTGGATCCATTCCTAGCTCAAACACAATCTCCCTGCACTTATGAAAAATGATCTTCCTCTTCTACTACTTGCACAAACTTGTTAGATGAAAGAAAACATAACTAAATGAAACAAGCATAAACATTCATGTGTAAAGTAAATGAGATAGAAGTATGGGAATAGGCCAAGATTATATTCATGAGAAACAATGGACAACACTTACAATCATGTGATTTTGAGCAATATTCCTCCAATGCTCCTCCTATATAGCCCCTTTTGTGCACTGGCATAATGCTTCTGAAGTATCTCTAAATGTCATAAGAACAAAGGTTTGATACTCTTCAGAACTCTCCCTTTTACCTTTGAGTGGCCTCCTTATATAGAAAATGAAGGCCCAACCACCATGGAGTATTTTAGGATTACGGTTGAGGATATAGCTCAACTAGTTAGGATCTTTAGGCTAGGATCAAGTAGATAGATAGGACTCGAATCCCTTTGACCCAAACAAACTCCAACCTCCTAGAACCTTCCCTCCAAAAAAGGTGGAATTGGTTGTAACCAAAATGACACTCCCCAAAATATTAACACAAAGTGTCATTGATGCTCCCCCAAAGTTAAGCAGGGAGTGTCACCAAGGGACTGACACTCCCTAAGTATGGGCAGGGGGGTGTCAGCCATAAAAAAATGGTCAAAAAATTAAGGTAAAAAGCGGTTTTTCGATCTTCAAATGATGAGTTTTCTTCACCAATTTTTCTAGGGAACATAACCAACACTTCCTCATGATGATAGAGTCTATTTCAACCTCCATATGATGGGTTTTCTCCTTCAATTTGTCCAGGGAACATGACCAACAGTTCCACATGATGACAGAGTTGTGACATTCAATTACAACACTTAGTAGAATATAAGTGCGACACTTAGGAATGTGGAAAATTGACACCTACATAAGTGCAAAACTTAGTAGAATAATCTAGATGGTCTAGCCTAACAAACAACAACAATCCTGCAATCAGAGTTTTAGAAATTTAAAGAGGTACGTCAAAAATCGGAACATGTCACTTCACAAGATAAAATGTTACATATAGTACTAAAAAATTGGCCGGCATACTTTGCATCAACCTACAACAAACTCAAAGCTCGGAGAGAAATAGTTGATGATTTGAATAAAAAAAGGGACATCGCCACCGACTTAAAAAGTAAATCAACCATAGTGACTCATATTGCAAAGCAAAAAGCAACCAAAACAGAACTGGAAAAGAAAGAAAAGGAATGGTCAAGAGAGGAAACCAAAGCACAAATGAAAACATAACAAGACACTAAAAAACTCAACTTGATCAAATGAAAAACAAAGGAATTTGAAGAGAAATTCGACTGAGAGTCGATCCTTGTACAAGAGGCCTCATTAACCAACATGATGGATTTATTGGTAAAACTAAAATCAATAGGAATCAAATCACAACAGTTCATTGAAGAATGGCATATGTTCTCCCATCATTTTTTGCAAATAGCCTCGACTATTTATCAAGCAACAATTGAAGGACTTCCACAACCAGAATAGTCAAGAGCTTCATCGACTTATCGAAAGAACTTTTAGTTTTTCAATCCCACAATATCCGAGTTGAACTTTTCAGCCATCAGTCAAGGACTCCAGAGTTAGTCACATAAGGATCAGAAGAATCCCATTTATAGGTAAAATTATCTCCACTGCCTCCAAATGTAAGAATGCATGAGTGGGAAATTCCTCAAGAGACAAATGATCAAACAACACAACCATCAGACAAGCCATGATTTAGCAGTCGATATACAAGAAAAATGATTCTAGTAGTGCTCGACACCAACACATTTTCTCGCATATAATTCTCTATCTATCATTATCATTTTGTAAATATATTTTAATGTACTAGCCACACTCCCCCCTTGCTCGAGACAAGTAAGGAATTGAGAGGGGGGGGGGGGGGGGGGGGTGATATGTTGTAGTGGCTAGTCAGCTCTGTCGACTAGACCCATTGGTTGACTAGCCAAGTCGATTGTAGTAGTCAATTAGGAAATTCGGTCGAATAGACAGTTAGAGTCAACTGACCAAACAATTATGAAATGTAACTAAATGGTAATTGTACATCACACACACACACGCATACATGACTATGTAATGGAAAGACAAAGACTCTTTGGCTATAGTAAAATGCATTGATGGTTCTCCCACTATTTGTGTATGTCTATCTATATGTCTATGTGTTTCTCTATATGATGTTGTAGTATGTGTTGCTTTGTGTAAGGATATGTTGATAACCTCTCGTACTTTCCTTTAGACTACAACAATGACTTTTGAATGGAAAAAACATAGATATTTCAGCATTTAAGTGTTAAATAATAAGGTACACACTTTATTTTTTAATCTCATGAATACTTCAAACATTGAGTGTATGAATCTTGATTGTGTGTGCCCCCAAAAAGAATTTACCTAAAAAGGAATCTACACTCATTTAATTCAAAAGAATTTCAAAGTATTAAAAATCGCAATATAACACTTACTTTTTAATCAATAAAAAATTATCAATACATTAAAGCACCCAAAACTAGTAAATTGCATGCACAAATGACACAAATGGTTATTTGTTTAGCTAATACCTTAAATTCCCTATAAGTAGAAAAATAGGATGATTATCCCTATTTAATCGATACCTTAAATTCCCTATAAGTAAAAAGGGAGAATTATTTTCCATATTTAATTGATATTTCAAAGACCCTAAGTAGTGTTACACCTCATTTATATGAGATTTCACATTGGTGGAGTTTATTGCTAGTCACTCGGAGTTATTTGGATGGGTTGGGGTACACGCTCTCTTTCTTTGCTTGGAGATGTTACTTATCGATTGATTTTTTGTTATAGGTTGGAGAGGACTCACTCTTCTTTAGTGGATGGTCATGTTTGATGGTCTCCTTATGATTGTGGATGCTACGTTCATGCCTTTGGATCACTCTCTTTACATGTGGATTCTTGGTATCTCATGTGTCATCATATTCTTGGAGCATTTTAGTGACTTTGTATGATGATGTTATGATGTTGGTTTCTCACTGGGAGGGGGTGTTCTACATGATCCTCTAACATTGGATATGTGATGGGGGGCATACTTGATTATCAAATGGTGTTATCACTTTCTAATGTCCCCTTATCTTCTGATGTTCATGTGGTGGGGTGATGCATGTTTCTATGGTATGATTTCCCAAGGTGATATAACATTGTGATTACTCCGGGAGGTTCTCTACATCCTAGTATGAGAGAGACATTATCATGTACATAACATTACATAAAAAAAAACACCGTTTTTTTATCCCTCTACAAATTGCAACAACCAAATGACTTTGAATTGTAAAGCAATAAAAGTGATTGGGTGGCATGCATGACATTTTCTTAGTTGAGAAAGTTCTTCAAATCTATAATCGACGAGGCAAATGTTAGGAAGGAATTATATGGTATATGATTTGATATATTAACTAGCTTCAACTATTTTGTATTCCTTATGATCCAGGAGGATCTCAGTGTCCACCCACCTATTCAAACGGGCACAAAACAGTTCGTTGGCAATTTACTATTTTTAGCAGTTTTTCGGTTCCTAAACTTATGGGGCCATTTTGAGGGCTTAAATGATGTTTTTCATGATTGGGCACCTTAAAGATATCCCAAGGATTTGATTGAGCCCCGAAAATGAATATTTTCATTGATACCTTTCCAACGAGCTATCGTGCGCTCCAAACGAAGATTGTATGCCAAAGTTACACTCCCGGGAAGTTGATACACCAAACTACCCAAAACAAGGTCTACAAAACGATTTCCTTTTCATCTTTTGGGGTTAGGGTTTTTTATTTTATATGATAAAAAGGAATTTGGAGTGTCATTGTAACATTCATCTTCTTGTGAATGAGCATATCCATCACATCTATGAGAAGAGATGTGATGGCTACTCTCATTCACAAGAAGATGAATGTTACATAACTTTGGCATACAATCTTCGTTTGGGGCGCATGATTGCGCGTTGGAAAGGTATCATGAAAAAATGTCGTTTAGGCCCTCAAAATGACCCCAAAATTTTAGGAACCGAAAAATGCTAAAAGTAGTAAATTGCCAATGAACTGTTTTGAGCCAGTTGGAATAGGTGGGTGGCCAACAAGATCCTCCTGGATCACCTTAATGATTGAAATAAGTCGTATGAATGTGAGTGCGATATTTGTTTTGGGTTTGAAAGTTCCATGAATATATAACCTAACATAAAAGGTTAGACATAGTGTATGGTTTGTGGTTTGATCTATTAATTGAATTTGAGTATTGTGTATCGCTGAAGTTTTTCGGCAACCATCGACTAAAATAAGCCTAAGCCTACTAGATTCTAATCATTTGATTGTCATGCTATAGTCAAAGGACTCCACAAGACAAGAATGAACCTCTAGTGAATGTGAAAAGATATACACTTCCTTACCTATGAAATTGGTGTTTTCATAATCTTAATCAAATTGGCATTTTCTCCCTCCATGAGTCATACCAACCAAACAACATTGAACAATAAAATGGACATTGTTTGAGAGGATATTCTTTATTTTTTTAGGTTTGAAAAATGAAATCTGGTATGTAAATTCAAATTTCAAATACATACGTAAATATTGTATGAGTTAATAGAAAAATAAGATATATATATATATATATATATATATATATATATATATATATATATATTAATTATTTTTAAAATTTATATATTTAAATATTAAATTAAATTTTCAATATACTTAATTTAATGATATTGACTATAAATTTAGTTAAAAACTAGCCTAGATCCATGTTAACCCCGGATTTATCAAGTGTTTATAGGGATTGAATCTCTCGAGGTGCAAACATTTCCTCAAGTTTTGCACTCTAAAATATGTTTGCACCTCAAGATATTTGATCCCTCTTAATGCTTTATAGACCTGGGGTTAAGATGGATCAGGATGGTATTAGAAAACACCTAGAGGGAATGTATTTGATGATGTTAGTACCCTTATCAAATAAATTTTTCCTAATATTGAGTCAGAAGTAGGGGGGTACTACATTTTTCCTTGATGATCTAGCCTTTTCGTGAGGTTGGATAATGCATATGATACATTAATCCATTGATGTTGGTGTGCCCTAGGTTCAAACCTAGGTGGAGATTTTATTTTGTTGTTATTATGATGGGATTTTTCTGAGATATAGCTTTTATTTACATGGTATAATACTTTGATTGAGTTTACCCCCTCATTGGCCCACATGTTGGGGGGGTACTACATTTTCCCTTGATGATATAGCCTTTTCCTAAGGTTGGATGATGTATATGATATATTAATATATTGATGTTAGCGCACCCTAAGTTCAAGCTTAGGTGGAACTATAATTTTGTTGTTATCATGGTGTGCTTTTGCTAGGGAAATATAACTTTTGTTTGTGTGGTATACCACTTTGATGGATTTTACCCCTGTTAGCACCCAAATTTTTAGTGTCGAAATTTTCTTACTTCAGAATTTAGTTGATTTATGCAGCTTGTTTGCTCTTCATTTTCATTCATAAGGCTATCAGTATCATAGGAATTTTTTATAGTCTTTAAAAGGGGACTTTCAAAAGTCACAAGTCATCTTAAAGAAACAATACGTTCCAAAAAATCTTGGTCTTCCAGAAGCTGAATTGCAAGTCTAAAGGATTTTGTCTTTTCTAAAGTATTTAACATTCAGTAGCAGATTTATCAAATTTTCAAAAGGAGTCGCTATAGGAAGTTTTAACTTATGGTAGCGAAATTGGAGAATTTCCTTAAGGAGGCGCTACCCGAAATTTTGGAAATAGAATTTTCAAATTTTGCTTGTTGGTTTGCCTGTTTCCACCATCCAAAAAAGAAAAGGGGAACATGGGTTTTTATTTTATAACCCATGAGATGGTTTTATGCTCTTGATATCATGTCCATACCTCTTCAAAGTGGCCCAAATATCTAGTCAAATATTTCTATCATTCACGTCATTTTCTAGGAAGTAGAATTTGGGCACGATTTCCAAGAAAATGGTAACGAATCTGGAAAATATGGGACATGGGTTTTTCTGAGGACATACCCAATTAAGTTCTTTATGAGAGGATTTTCCAAATTTTTCATGGTTTAGGATAAATCTTCATTTTTCCTAAACTGTTCAACCCATAATTTATGTTGTGGACAACTCTCGAATGCCCAATTAACCAACGCCACGAGCAACACTTGATTCAAAAATATTGACATAGATTAGATTGAATAATGATTTAATTGATGGAATCTAATGCACTCCACATTAGATCCGAGGAAAATCACATATCCCATATTTAAAGACATAGAGTCAACAATAAAAGATCATTTCCATATTTGAATGCAATAGTTGAGAATTCAATTTAATGTAGATCCTCATTTCCAGGAAGTTGGTAACAACCTAGAAATTGTAATCTTCTATAAATTCAATGATTTCAAAGGAAAAATGGATCTTCCTTTTGGAAGGAATCCAAGGGTTCAGTTTTGGAGACCCAAGAGACAAACTTTGAAGGAAAGACTGTATGCATTATTATAAGCCTGAGGGCATTGTTTTTGTAAGTTATTATTCTTACAGATTCCTGAGAATTTAGTTGTCATTATGTATCTCCTTTGTGTTTCTCATAGTCATTCTCTTCATATTTGAATAAAGCTTATGCATCAAAGAATTATTGTACATTAAATCCTTAATGTACATGCTCGGTTTGTTATGAGTTTATTCAAATATCTCATATTCATATTTCAGAAAGCATTTCTAATTGATGGATGTTTTGTCTTATGAATATACTAGTTGGATAAGCCTGTGAGAGTTTGTATAATTCATATGTATATTTCTTTGATTCTGTCTTTCGTTATACCAATTTAGAGTTGTCTGGCATTAATTTCAATTGCATTGAATTTGTAAGAATATACAAAGACTCCATGCCCAATGTTTTGATCATTGATATGCTAGTATTCCAGTTGTTGCCTCGAATTCATTTCTTGTTCTATCCATCCAGATCTCATTGATCCACCAACATCCCAAACTATGCAATCAAATTCTCTTTCAATATGTGCTAGGAATTTCTCTTTTGTAGTCAAGAGAAATCTCTATCACTAACACCCCCTTTCATGGAATTCTCTTCCAAGGCATGCATGTATTATATTACTATTTTTGGAGAGGGGGGGCACACTTCTCTAGGGTGCAGTTTTCTTGTGCACGTGGTTTTGGTAAATCAGTTGATGGTTTTACTTATGACCCAAAGGGGGGAATATATAGGGTTAAATGTATATGATATGACCCCAAGGGGGGGAATATATGGGGCTAAATGTAAATATATATGTAATAAATTCATCCTAATAGTAAAGGTGTTACACACCCGACCCCCTAAATAGCCTTTTAAGGGATGGGGCATAAATTTTTGCTTTCCTACATCTCTCTAAATCCTTCAAATAAGGCGACCAATGTCTTGTGCTCACCAATAGCTTTCTAACGAATATAACATTGTTTGAACTTGAGCTCTGGTTTAAAATTTATGTTCCTTCGAAGTATTTGGGATGTCATTAGCCAATGACCATCCTCTCTACGGCATGGCATCCACATGTCCTTACTCCCCTATACCATCTGACATGGAACTTACATGACCTGGGTCACCGCCCTTGGTGGTGATGTGGTCGCTGGTTGCAAGGAGTGTCTCCCTGTCTCCGCGGATATCGGGCCTTCGACCCTTCAATATTCATACACAGGTCTAAAACTTCCTAGAGACCCAAGGTCCCAAAGTATCTCACCACTCCAAGATCTATGTTGGAGTCCTATTAACCCTTAGATATAACAGTTGGAATCTACCTACACTTACCCATAGCCTAAATTTGGCTAGGGGAAAGTGGGTCCCACCTTAACTCGCGCCCCATGCCATGATGCCACATGGACCTTCCTAGTCACACCACACCACCATGGCGTACATGAACCCACCCAATCAGGGCTTGACACTTCATTGAGGGAGTTTTAGTGCTTCAACATTGACCACACACTCCTATCCTCAAATATCTCGTAGCCCCAGAGTCTCGAAGTCTCGAAGCTTCAGACTCCTGGAGAGGGTCCCACACATGCGCTTAACTTATGGTTTATCACAGGATTTATTTAATCTCGATGAGTAATTAATATCCATCCTTCGGGCCAAAGCCTCAGTTACATTCTACCGTGAACTCCCGAAGTACCAGAATCCCCAAAGTTCCACGGACCATTGATCTAAGATCCTTCGAGATCCTTCTCGACCACTCAATAAAGGATAGTGGACGAATAGAATCAGCAAGTGTAATAACTGACAGAAAAAGGTGGCCACTCTCTCGTGATCACTTCGGCAAGTAAAACTCCGAAAGGTTGAAATCTTGAGAGATTGGAAGAGTCGCGAAGTCGCGAACTCTCGCTAGTCGTCCGATCAAGTGGCATTTCCGGGTAGCATCCTCACCATTGAACCCATAAGAATATTAGGAAGAGGATCACGTCGTTGATCTGTAATCATGATCAACGATGATGAAAGTACCTACGATCAAAAGTTGGTAGGTGTTTAACGATAAGATGGATACCCTGGTAATGGGTACGAGACCGCCAGTTGCTGGTCAAACTATCCAGTCATCGTTCCAAAAGGTTGTCTTAAAAAAAAGTGGATTATGTGTGGTCCCAACATCCCAAAGTCTCGGACCCCCGAATTCCCAAAGCCCGGAGGGATTAGCTCCTTTTTGGGTGTAGCGAAGAGTTCCAGGTCCAGATCATATGGGACTCGACAAGTCCCAAGAGCTAAACTCTTGAAATCATATCCAAGATTTGGTTAAGCCCACAGACTTGAGCTTGTGGTCACTCGAAAGAATGGTTTGAAGGAGGCACCTTTTGCCTACAGGACTTGGAATCTGTAGCACAGAAGGAAATCTCGCTGGATTGACGAGTTCAGGACCGTCTTGTAGAGTCTGTCCCAACTCTGGATTTCTGGATTCGATCCCTGGGTCAGTACATTGCGAAAATTAGTGCATATGCAGATTCAAACAGAGGTCAACTCATCTTCTGCCCAATTACTTTCGAAACCCATTAATCCCAAGTATCATTTGATAAATATCATTAATCAAGAAGCTATTAACAGAACATGAGTTTTAGCTTCTACTTCAAACTTCCCAGACCGCTAGGCCATCAGAGCCACAAACACTACCATTCAATGAGATAAACAATCGTGCCATCATATATATCAGGAATTACATATTACAACAAAACAATCAAGGTAAAATAAAACTCAAAGTCACACTTATTTGAAACTTTGGAATTTGGTTAGCAATTGTTGAAAGGTGTTCCCTTTTCCCGCACCCAACCATAGGCACAATTGTTCTTGGAATATTTGTCAACTGGCCACCCCCTAGCTAGATCATGATTCCATGAGAAGGGTTTTTCTTGATTTCAACAACAAAAAGGCACAAATATTGCTCTCATTTTCCCATAGAAACCTGGTTGTTCAATTTTCTATCCACCAAGCAAGGGAGTATGTTGTGATTTCTCACTCAATCATTGCCACTCCATTTATCAACTTGATTAGAAAACATTATCCAAGCAATCATGTAACCAAAACAATTTATTCACATTTTTCTTCCTCTGAAACTGAGAGCCTCACACGCTCTTCCTCTTCTCTATTGTCCCTTCAGACCCTTTGTGTGTATTATTTTTATTCTTCTTCCCCCTGCCCATGAGTTTTCCTCTCTTTTCTTTCCTTTCCCCGCAATATTTCATGGTCAGATCAAGAAGTTTTCAGATGGTACTCTGCCCATCTCCCTCATTGACTCTTGAGGGAGTACTTCCCAACTACCATCCTGACTGGTAATTAAGTTTTTATGGGATAGAATATTGTTCTATAACTGCACATTTATATCCAGCAGGGTACCAACATGGCAAGGGTCAACTCACCATTATTGGTTCCCCTACCATCCATTCTCATGCATCATGATCTTTCTAGCAACCCTATTTCAACAATCATGACACTAATTTCCTTTCATTTAATAACAAAATATATACATTAATTTCCATGGCAGGGTTCATTGTCTTTCCAACATTCATATGGCAAATCTGTCTATAGTTGTGTTCACAATAATATTAATATTTACAATTTGGGGGAAACAAGGGTGTTACAATCCCCTCACCCTTAAAAGGAACATTTCCATGTTGTTCTACCTACTGCTGTGGTTTTTATGTACAACAATGAACAAAAATGGGTATGCATGTTTCATGTCATCTTCCAATTCCCATGTGGCTTCATCTGGACCAAAGTGTTTTCACTGCACCTTGACCTGGGAAATGTTTTGTTTTTTTTTTTTTTCACTGCACCAGTCAATTATATGATTGGAATCATTTACATTTTTCTTCAATAACGAAACATGGAAAACATTATGCGTTTTTATTGTGGGAGGAAGTGCTAGTATGTATGCTACAGGTCCCACTCTATCCAAAATTTCAAAGGGTCCAAAAAACTGAGGTTCCAGCTTGGCACAAGTCCCCATTCTCAAGGAAATTCTTTTGGGTCTAATCCGGAGATACACATTATCCTCTACTTTGAAATCCATAGGAGTCCTATTTTTGTTTGCATGGCTCTTATGCCAGTCTTGAGCCCATATTTTGTTTTATTTGAATTATTTGTTGTTCCATTTATTTTAATAGTTATATTCCAAGGGTTATTCTGTCTACGGGGTTATTCCAACGGATTGGAATGTTACACTGTCTACCATAGAAAGCCTCAAAAGGGATGATCTTCAATGACTCTTGATAGCCATTGTTATAAGCAAATTCTACCAGTGGTAGGTAGTCTTCCCACTTCCTTGGTTGATGCATAACATGCATTCTTAAAATATCCTCTCATACTTGATTTACCCTTTCTGTATGTCCATCAGTTTGAGGGTGATAGGTTGTACTAAATAGTAATTTAGTTTCAAAACCAACAAACAAAGATTTCCAAAAATTTGAAGTAAATTTGGTATCTCTGTCTGATATTATTTCCTTAGGCATGCCATGCAGTCTAAATATTTATTTCATGAAGATGTTGGAAACATATATTTCCTTACAAATTGATTTTATAGGGATAAAGTGGGCAGCCTTGCTCAACTTATTCGCAACTACAATAATGGCATCATTCTTCTTGGTTGATTTAGGCAATCCAATAATAAAATCCATGGAGATGGTTTCCCATTTCCACTCTAGAATTGGTAGGGGTTGCAATAGCCCTGTTGGATGTTGGTGCTCCACCTTAACCTGCTGACATTCTAAGAATTTAGCCAAGTAGTTAGCTATGTCCTTCTTCATTCTCGGCCAATAAAATAGTTTCTTGGTGGTTGTGATCATTTTCTGATAACCAGGGTGTCCAGTGTATGTTCTTTTATGTAGTTCACCCATTATGAACCTCTTCAAGTCGTCACAGTTTGTAATATACAACCTACCTTTGTAAGTTAGCAGACCATCAATCAATAGTTGATAGCGCTCATACTTTAGCCCGGTGGGCTCTTTCTCTAAGAACTCTTTCATAGTTTTGAAGAACTCATCCACTTCTTGTGCACTTTTGACTCTCTCCTTGATATATGTATTAAAGGTAATTGCAACTGCCAGGTGAATCACTTTCATACTTCTACTGAGGGCATTAACCACTCTGTTTTCATTTCCCTTAATATGTTTGATTTCAAAATCAAATTCACTAAGGAGACCCATCCACCTAACTTTCCTAGCATTGAGTTTGGGCTGGTCAAACAAGTATCTCAACCCACTGTGGTATGTCATCAACACAATTTTTTTTCCTAGGAGGTAATGCCTCCACTTTTTTAAAGCATGTACTATGACATCCAATTCCAATTCATGTGTCACATAATTGATTTCATGTTCATTTAATTTTATGGATTCATAACAAATTACATGCCCTTCTTGCATTAGGACTCCTCCGAGTCCTTCTTTGTTGGCATCTATACACACCAGGAAGTCCTTGTTTGGGTCTGCAATTATTAAGTTGGGGTTTTCTTTTATTTGTCCCTTTGTCCTTGAAAGTTTGAACTTCTTTTGTTCAACCCCTAAGCTCTTCCTATCTTGTGATGGAGAACATCATTGACTCCTACATGTGAGATTTCCTTTGTGGAGGATTGAAGTGGTGGAGGCCCGGATGGATTATGCTAATTTATATGCAAACATTATATATCATTACCACATTCTTGTGTATCTTGGTTGTTGAAGACAATTTGCAAGTGTAAAGCTTTGGGTCTTGTGCTCAACGGCGATCGTCTTTGGACGTCCAGATGAGGTAGGATTATCGCCTTCTCTTGTTATCATTTGATTTATATAGCATACTTGAGATGAGATTTGATTTATGGGTGTCTTTCCGTTTGTTATGATTTTCCCCTAGCCATAGATATTTTCCTCGTAACATAAATGGCAAGTCCACTGGGGAAATCTCCTTTTTGGGGTATTGGGTGTTTTTCTCCTTTATTTTCTCTTTGTTTTCCTGAGTTTCTCTGTCGTCTATTGCTTGACAACCTATATTTTGCGTTATATCTGAGTTTCTTGGCTTAACCCTTTCCTAGGTAGTGTCCTCCTTGACATACATGGGATTTCCCTTGACAGGGCGTGCACATACACAAGTTTTCTTTCTTTAGGGTGTGTATATACACGAATTGTTCTCTGAAAAGTCGTGTACACTATCTCTTTACTCTTTTTGGACGAGTTTAGTGATTGTTGGGTGACTTTTGTTGGTTGTTGAGACTTCTTGGGTCCCTATTTTGATTGTTAAGTGCCTACAGATTGATAGGAAGCCGCTTTGTTGGTGAAATCTTGGGCAAACTCTTTGTCCTTATTTTTGTTGCCCTTTCATTTTGGGTCTAGGTAGTTACTTCTTGGTGTCCTGCTTGGCTTGTCTCTTGGTGCTTGCAGCAAGGTCTTTCTAAAAGTTTCTTTATTCAATCCTTGCATTTCATTCTATTATACTAAAAACAAAAAAAAATTGCTTTCTTGCATTTTACTTATGGCATTTGCACTTTTGGCTTCCTTACATTAGTTTTGGAATATTAGGAAAGATTGCACATCATTGAAATTGTAGAGATTGCATGTTAGAAACAACATTTATAAGCATACCATCTCATTGAAAATCAAGACTGGTCATTAACAATGTTTTTATATTTTTCTTCTTTTATGTTGAGTCGACATACCATAATTTTCACGATCGCACCTCTTGAATAAGCAAAAACCATTAAAATTAACACTGAATAATTAAAATTGATTAGAAACGATTTTATTTTTTAGGGTACACAAACAAGTATAGCACCTAGGGTCAGGGTTCCATTCATATTCAGGGGTCTTTCTAGTGCCTTTACCTCCTTGAGAGGTGGTGCTTTCAGGATTTCGGGCTTTACTACCCTGCCCATATGGTGGACCGGACTTGTTACTGCTCATTGTTGATGTCGAGGGACTAAAGACTCCCCAACACCAATATCTCGACCTCCCATGGGGCTAGGTGGGAAGAGACGAGAATGTCACCCTGGGTTTAGAGGCCCAACAAGAAAACACATTCGACTCTAGGCTAAATCTCCTCTAACCTACAATCCAAGCATGAAATCATTTTGCTTTGTGTATAAAATATTTGATTTTTGTTTAGTTTTGCAACTTTATAATTTTGTATTTGCGTCTTTAATATGAGTTCATAAAGTTGAAATAACAAAGTTAATCGAAACTTAAAAGAAATTAAACAACTAAAGAAAAATATGTACAAGAAAACCCCAACTTAATGATATTTTTGTATTTATTTGTAAGAGAGTAAACTAAAACAAAACTAATGAAGAATTAATGTAAATATATTAAGGTTAAAGTGAGACAATTAAAAGAAAAGTATATTAAACAAGAAATTATTTCAAACGCTACAAAAATAAATTAGAGTAACATTGTAGTGATAGTAATATTTTTTAAAATTTTTCTTTTAAAAATTAAAATGTAATAAATAATAAGAGAACTAAAATAATAAAATAAATAAATAAATTATTAAAACTAGGTAATAAAAATAAAATTAAAATGTAATAAATAATAAGAGAACTAAAATAATAAAATAAATAAATAAATTATTAAAACTAGGTAATAAAAATAAAATGAAAAAAACTTATATACTAATAAATTCATAAATTTGTTTTTATTTATTTATTTTTAAGTGATTTTGAAGCTGAGTAATTCCAATCATTGATTTTGATTTTGACCCCGAGTAATTACAATCGACGGTATCCCTATATAGGCCTTTACAGACATGTTCCAAAGATTTGCATTCAACTCATCATAATAAAATGTTTAATGTTTTTGCGGTTAAAGGAGACAATATGAACGACAATCTAAACGGTCTCATATATAGAACAGTCCATAATATAGTTTCCACAACCTTTATAATCCTTTGTGCCATGCCTTGTCAAACGCTTTACATAACTCCAAGTAGGCGTGGGTCCAAAGGGTAAATGGAAATCCCACTAAGCTCATGTATCACCATAATTCTTGACACAGAGATATTATTTGCTTATAATATGGCACAAAAATAATGCCAAAGTGATAATCCCCAAAAAGTGTGGTATAACATGAATCCCCAAAATGTGTGGTATAACTTTCATGTTATAATTAAAATACTGGAGAGATATATCTTGAAAAAGTGGGTTATGGAAACATGAAGTAGTATGTTGGGTTTGTCGTATGATGTAGGGAACATCATATAATGATTTTATGATGTGAAGTGGATTCATAATGGAATACAATTATGGCCCATGTCATATGATCAAATAATATATCTATGAATAACTTTTATGAAATAATGCTATAGTTGAAGTAGTTGAAGAGGGAGAGGTATGAGAGAAATTTTTGGAAAATGGATCATATAGAAATATAGTAGTGCATTGGCCTTGTTACATATGAAATGAATTTTAATTATTTGTTTTTCCTTTGTTTAAAAAGTCATGTTTGATAAAGGGAGGCATGGGTAACACAGGATGATAAGTGAGGATCCAAGAATTATGTGGTGTCAATATTCTAATAATAAATGCAAAATATGATAGTGCCAATGATATGAAGGAAGAGGAAAGGGTTATGGTTAAGAGGCATGACAATTTCACTAAGTATTGTGCCAAATTTAACTAGAGTGCATGAAATTTTTTGCGTAAGCAATTTGAAATGAAGGGGAGCCTAGAAACACTTTGTTGGCTAAGTATTGTTGACAAAAAATGTATTCAACACTCACCTACGCATTGGTTATATCATGGATACTCTAGTTGCTTGACCTAGGTAACCACATAGGTTGCTTGCATGAGTTATTTTGCAGTACCCTGAGTCAAATAGGGATCAGATAGCACACAAAATTTATGGAGGATTTTCTCTTTAGAGGAATCTAATCAACTATGTTGTGAAGCCTACGTGGGTCCTTATAACTAGTTCTCATACCTCCACTCTATTGTTGTGGGGTCTATGGCCCCTCTTGGGCGAGGCATACCTACTTTAGTTCGGGAGGTCCCTTTCAACCATCATATCATGTTTGTGTGCATTGGATTTTAGCTTTATTTAGGGGTGTGCTATTTGATTATTAGTTGGCCTTAGAATTTTGTATTGCATCGTGAATTTTGATTGCTATGGTTGGTGGAGCCCCTGTGACTCCCTTAGTTAGTGCTACCCAACCCATGGTCTCTGCTCAGTCCATAGGGACGAATCCTTTTTGTATTTTCGAGTGGTACGTCAGATCATAATACTCAGCCAATGCCTTGTGCCTCTAATCCTTTATCTTTTGGTATTCCATAAATGACTTCGCATTTGTCATCCTTTGTCTCGTCATCTTATGTGAATCCTAGTTTTGGGTCTGGGGGCACAATGCCTCCTTATTCTGCTTTTATGTTTGGTGGGGTTCATATCCCTCAACCAACTCCTATGGTAGGAGATTGGAATTCTCCTTCCTTTGGACCCAATCCTAGCTTCACTTTTCCAAGATCAAGTGCTCAAATGGGCGGTACTTCTACTTATTACATCACGTCCATCTATCCTTCTTTCACTATGCTAGTTCCTACAAATGATTTTCTCATGGAAAACCTTCCTCTTACCTTCGATATTTAATCTAAAGTGAGTCAGTTTTATAGTATGGGAAACCCCTTGCACGAATTTACTTCGTCTGGGGGAAACATATATCCTCACATGAGTAACCCATGTCATGTCGCTTTCTCTTTGCAAGAGGTTTCCTCAATGATGATTCCCTTTCAAATTTTTATGAATCAATTGGGAGGAGGATACTATCCTACCGTGCAGATCCATGGTGTATACCAGAACTCTTCCTGGCTCGCAATCTGTCAAAACAAGTCTTTCTCGAGACCATGGTCTCTGATGCCGCAACCAGCTATTGCAAGTCATGTTGGAAGCACAAGTCCAGTCATACTAGAATTAAGTCACCAACCTCTGCGAGTCATGTTGGAGACCTGTCACCAACCTCTGCAAGTCATGTTGCAGACCTGTCACCACCCTTTGCAAGTCATGCTGGGGGAAAGAAACTAGCCGATGCATGTCAAGTTGGGAGCACAACTCTAGTCATTGCTAGTCACACTGGACAAACATCACCAACCTCTACCAGTCATGTTGGAGATCTGCTACTAGCCTCTACAAGTCATGCTGGGAGAATGTCATCAACCATTGCAATTCATGTTGGGCGCATTGATACGATTGAGAAACCTAGACGTATAGGATGTAATCCCAAGTTTCTTTGTAGACTTTGCAAAGGAGGTCACCTAACTCGTTTATGCCCTTCTATTGCAGTGGTATGAGAAGTGAGGTCCTTGTCTAGTGGCCCTCCGGGTTTTGAGTCGTCTTTGGTTTCCCAACTTTCTAATCCTTCTTTGGTTGATACAACGGTCGTGTCGATACAATATTCAGCCGACACCACTCCTATTTTGGGAAGTGATGCATCTCTTGACCATGTTGTCTTACATCATGTTCAACCAACAATTGTGCCTATGCAATCTTCGGCCGACGCCACTCTTGTTTTGGGGGGCGATGCGTCTCTTGACTATGTTATCTCGCATCCTATTAAAAAAATGGTTGAAGAAGTGGTCGTGCCTATGCAATCTTCGGTCGATCCCACTCTTCTCTTGGAGAGTGGAAATTCTAAGGAAGTGATATTGTCAATGCTATGTTCGGCTAATCCCACTCTTCTATTGGGGGGTGATGCATCTTTCAACCATGTCCTTAGCATTTCTAATTCTGTACCTTTTGAACACAAGAGCATCCCAATATCTTTGAGTATGCTCCCTCCAAGTCCTGGGATGATTTCCTTTGATTGGAATGATCTTGTAGAGCCTCACCTTCCTTCTTCTGCACCCTTCCAGATAATGGGCGTTTGTTGATATATTGTAGATGAAGGATCCTCTGCAAGTATTTTATCCTCCTTGGCTTGGAAATTTTTGGGTTCTCCCAAGCTTGTGTTAGCGACCACTGAGTTTTTGGATTTCGACAGAAGCCTACATGGGAGCTCTGTCCTCCCCCATGATATGCTTCTTAAAACAACATCCTAGATTCCTAGTTAATCTCTTTTTAGATTCCAAAAATGAAAATATTGTCAAGTGAACTTGTCTCTTTCACACTCGTTAAATGGTTTTGAAAGGACATCTATTTGGTATAAGTTTAACCTTTTTATGAACCAAGTAGACTACTTATGAAAAATGAATACTCTAGTCACCATTGGCTAGAAGAGTTCTCCTGGGTATTATTTTATAATTTTTCGGGCCTAGGGGACTAAATCTACAAAAAATGACACTTTCAAGCTAAGTTTTAATTGCATCCCATTATACTTCTTGCATTGTTGATCCTAATTCTGGTTCTCGCTTTCTCGTTATAAGCCATGTTTCCCCAACAATTCTCAGCATTAGCCAACCAAATCCTTTTACATATCCTTTTCAATTTGACACCCTTTACTCGTAGAGGAAACATCCCCCCAAGTGTCCATGCCCCAAATGTGTTCCCTTGCATTGATCATAGGTATGTTCCACTTCTTGGAACTATTTGCGTATTTGTGACACTTGTTTCCTCTCCTATATCATAGCATTTTTTTTACTATGAAAAAACCAAAAAAAAGATGGGTGGGAAAATAATATTATCTCATATAGGCAACATTCATGTCACCTTTGAACATAGCATAAAATATTGAGTCCTTTTTATCCAAGATTTGGGTTTAGCATGACCTTAGGAAGCTGAGCTCGTTACTTAGAGTCTACTCCTTCGACTGGTTAATCTTTTGGTCCCTATGGAGAGTTTGTTGATGCCTCCTGCGTCACAAACCTTTTTCAATGATCAGTGTTAAGTCTATGTTGCATGAGTTATCCATATGTTTCATTCTCTTGTTCAAAGGAAGTATAAATCCTATGTTGACCATTTCTTGGAACTCTTGACTTTTCATGTCGGCCATACCCTCAGTGTATCTCAGAATCACATAACTTTGTTGTATTACCTTGCACCCTGGGCCTACTTTCATCATTGGTAGGTAACGTTGAACCTCGCATATGATATCTCCTCATTGGTCACTGACTAGGGGGTTTCCCTTGTGTTCAACGAAAATAAATATATTCACACATTTGGATTCATGCAGTGTCTTAGATTCCACTATCCCTATTGGTGGATTCCTTGCCTTTGTTGGCAGTTTTCCTTATTAGATGTTATTCAGAGGGTCTCTTTTGTGCACTACTTGCATCTGGTGCATGTGAGAGATGCACATGGTCGTTGGTTTGTGAACATCCTATTCGTTCGAGATCATCCTAATTATTAAGATATTTCTTTGTACCTGTTGACGCTTGAATCCGTCAGCACCGAAATGTAAACCTCATGAGGATATGAATCCTCCTACATTTTTATAGTGGTACTCCTCTTTGGCTTATGGTATTCTTTAATAAATTTAAATCAATAAATAATATAGGACCTTTAAATAGTCCAATCTTTATGTTGAAAGAAAGATAAAAATGTCGAAAGATTAAATATTTATTTTAAGAGAATTCCTCAGAAAGGACGAGGAACCTCACACACCACACATTTCAGAAAATAAACAAAATTTCCTCACATCCATCATAGTGAAAATATATATTTTTGATCACACATAAAAAATAAAAGAAGATGGTCCAGATCCATAAGAGAACTTTTATAGAGTAAATACTTGCATAGGTCAAAACAATATTATCATGAATCAATTTCAAATAATTTATACTCAGTGCTTAGAGTTATAAAATATAGTAAAAAATGATGTTGACTTAGTTCTCTTGGGATTTCTCAAAAATAATAAAGTTTGTTACAATGCTTTTGAAATTTAAAGGTGTTTGTCGAAAGGACTGGGACTGGGGCTCCCACAGACCATAAAGAAAACATATACAAGAAGATAGAACATAGAGAGAATAAGGTGGGTGCATGTTGAGAAACAAAATATAGAAAGAAGAGAAAGAGAAAGTTATCAACATTCGGTTAAACCTTTCTATTCAAGGAAGAATACTAATTGGATGAAAATGGATAAAGAAAGAAGAATGTGATCATCGTGGACTTACTATGATGGTATCTCTCACCTTATCTGCTCGTTGTTGCTTCCTTTATACTATTTTTGGTTGCAGTTGGATTACCGGTCATAACTTCCTCTGCTGGAATTTCGGAAACCTTGGCAATTGAGGCATTCAACAATTCTTGAATAAAGTCCCTTAATGGAGCAACGATTACTTCTTGTTTTATCTTAATATTAAACAAATCATTTTCAATCTTCTTAAGATCAATGGACAAATTTTGTAATATGTTTTCAATGTCTTCATTCTTATTTGTATATTCGACAAGGCAATTGTCAATGTCATCATGTGTGAATTCCATCATATTATCGAAATTTTTATCCGATTTCCTTTTTAATCCTTCAATATTCTCTTCAAAATCCCATCGAGTCATGAGCATAGAGTTTGAAAGATGCTTAGGGTCTGGGATTTCAATGGTAGCTCCAGCTATGTCCAAATCAAGAATTTTTAAATATGCTTCATTTTTCCTCCTTGAAAAGTCAGTTAATTGGGCTATTAGACCTTTTAATACATTACTTTGTTCTATCCAGTAGGATTTAAATTGTTTGATGCAAATCGAAGAATGTATATTTTCTTTCTTTCTTGTCTGCTTTGATGTGCTTATGACAGTTTCTATGTCTTCAGAATTTATGTCGATTTCTTGATCACTAGGATGATGACTGACATTTTCTTCTTCTTTACTAATGGTTGAATTTAAAAATGCAGGGCCGAGCCCAACTGAAAGCAATTGCTTATAAAAAAATTGTTTTGGGTCGAAACCCTTGATTTCTTCTACAAATTTTAGGTCGAAATTCTTGAAATAAGCAACATATTCATCAATTTTGGAAATTCCCCGAAGAAGAATTTCTCCAACTTTCCATGGAAGAGGTATGAACTAACTTTTCCTTTTCTCAGACAATGTATGGAACCAGAACTTATATTGTCAGGCCATTTCAATGACAAATAGTTTTTCTGTTATATAATAGGGAATGAAAATAGGTTTTTCAATGGAGCAGAAAACCCTGATGATGTTATAATCTTCCATTTTTTCCAGAACTCCTCTTCCCTTCAGAAAGCCTGCATCTTTCAGTGAAAACTGTGAAGTGTCTTCTCCAAATAACAATTTTTTGAACTTAGATACAAAATCTGAATACAACTCATAAAAATGATGATTCACTCTTTACTTCCATAAATCTTGGTACCACATAGTCACATGGTCGAATTTTACTTTAATTCTCTGGGCAATGCTTAAGCCCTCAAAGGTATGACAACATGTAATGGAAAATATCAAATAACATGACATGTAAAACCTTTTATCAGACTTGAAATCACTGAGTTGTGCAGTGATTTTATTTTAGATTATCTTCGCCCAGTGGAAGATAACATTTTCATGAACACCAAAATGTAATATGTACAATGCCATTCAAGGAATTGTTTATGTAGAATCCTGACCAGACCAACAATTCAAGTAAATAACCAGGAAATTTCCTTATAGGGATCATTTAAAGAACTCACCTTTGGTATGTCTTTAGGCATTGTGGCAGGGTCATGCAAATATTCCCAAAGAATCTCCAATCGATTATTCTTTCTTTTTAGGAAATTTATCGCTTCCTCTCCTTTGTAGACCCTGTGATGCAGGGGCATAAGTTCTCATCGCTAGAAGATCTATGGTTGTTGAAAGTCAAAGGCAAATTTTAGAGAGAATGGGTGCTCTTTAATTTTCTTGTTGTATTTAGTTCAAATTGAATAAATGGTCAAGGATCTCGAATCCTAACAATGTAATAGTTGTAGGAGAAGTTAGGATTACCATCAGAAATTGTAGGATCTAAGTAGATTCGATCCAGACTTTCTGGATCTGAAAACCTACGTTTTGAATTGTATTTAGGCAACCAAACTGATTGGTAAATGAGATGAGAGGGTACGAGGGAGAATGTACAGGATTGTTGCAGAGATAAGAAAGAGAGACTTCATTTATAAAAGTTTCAATATATTATGCAACCTTCTTATAACTGAGAAATCCTCTTCATCTGCGTGTGAAT